>LNGL01000056.1:151599-189636 GCA_001510565.1 Knoxdaviesia proteae
GGCGGAAGACCCGTGGCGCCGCCATGTCGGTGCGTGCGCTCGGTGGCGGCGGCGGCGGCGGCAGCCGTGGTGGTGGTGGGCCCGGTGCGCCGGCTTTGGCGCGCGCCCACACTGCTGATTTTGTGACTTGTGTTGCTGTCGAGGAACCAAAGCCGGAGGTTTATGCGTTCCGCGCTTCGTGGCCCGGCCGGGGTGGGTGGTTGAAGCGGCTGTGGTCTACCCAGTAAGCAGTAGATGGATGCGTGCTGGAGGCAGTTTTCGGTCTCGTATATCCGCAGGTTGTCTGTCTGATTAGATCCAGGTTTCTAGCTAGAAATGAACATTTACCGCACGTTCAAAGCATGATACTCAGTGATATCCCGGTAACTGCACGGTGCAGAGACCGACCGCGAATCTGAGGCACAGAAAAGACAGGAAATAGCACACGGACAAAAGTTAAGATCGTAGGAAAAGAGAGACTTGTTATGTTGCATTTGCTTGTTGTTACTGAAACAAAAAGGATCTGAAGCTAGGCCCCCCGCAGAATACTCAAGACACAACCCACAGAACGCCCTCTAAAGATCCCAGCCAAACATATCACACAAGCCCGATCAGAAGCAAGTCATAAAAACCAACAAAGCTCGGAGAAAAAAAGAAGAAGAAATAGAAGTAAAAACACGAGTAAGAAGCGAAGAGAAACGGAAAGGAGTCGCAGTTAACAAGGTGAATGTCTAGAGGACTGGACACCAAAAAAAAGAGGCAGATCCTAAGAAGCGAAGACTAAAGCAAAGATAAAAAGCAAAAGAGACCAACTCCCACCAGAAGGAAAAAGAACAAGTGTTGAGAAACACATCCAGTGAAAACTACCATTCCCCCAAAACCCAAGACAAGACACCCCGTGTTCTAATAACACGTGTAAACAGGAAACAGGAAAGCCAAGGAAAACAAAAGCTGGAACAGGGAAGACGCCTTAATGATACACCCATGTATAGAGGAGTGACAAGCAGTGACTCGAAAAAAGAGGCCACATCAACTATCCCCAACTCGAAGAGGAACAAGAAATAGAGAGCAAAGAAACCTCAGGAGAAGAGTGCATGCTGACTTTAAAAGCTGCTGCATGCATGCCACGAAGCAAAGAAACGGGAAAATATTTAGACACCACCACCCATGAAGGCAGCAAGGTCATCCAGCTCGAGCAGCTGCTTCTCAAAGGCCGAGCACAGCTCCGCAGCAGTCATATCAACCGCAGTGCGGGTAGGCTGGACGGGCTCGGGAACATCGACCTTGGGAAGCTCCTCGGGGGAGTTGGCAGCCTCGGTGACCGACACACCCGGAGGCGGGGTTCCGGTAGCGGGAGTAGACACACCGCCGGTGCCACCGTTAATAGTAGCGATTCCGTGGCGACGGGGGGCGGCCGGGGGCTCGCTATCTCCGCGGTTGCTATCCGAGCCAGGGTGCTGGGAGGCGGCGGGGTTCGACTGCTGGTCGTAGTCCATGGCGTCGGGGTTGGTGTCCGGGTTCGAGCCAGCCTCGTCCTTAACGGAAGGCGTGCTCTGCTGGCCATGGATCATGGGAATGCCGGAAGCGTGAGGCGCATCCGTGTTCAGCACGCGCTGCATCACTGCCAGGTGGCGAGACCACGAGGTGATCAGGGGCCAGATGTCAACGTTCTGCTCCATGAGATGGACTCCGTCCTTCACAATGTGTCCTGCGGTCTCAATGGCGTTGGCGGGGGTGAGACCCTTGAGGGATAGGTAAGCAACAGTCGCGCTAGCAGTGAAGGCAGAGAACAGCATGAAGATCGGGTAGCAGATCTGCGAGTCCTTGTCGGTGCCCGACTCCAGAGCCATCAGCATGGCGGTAATGCCGTGGCAGGCGGTCATCAGGCGATCAACAATCTCGTGGGCCTGGGGGGTGTTGCGCCACACATCCAGATCGAAGGTCGGCGAGGCCACACACTGGAGGAGACGGCGGCGGTGGATGAAGATTGTGGCGCAGTGAAGAATGCAGTGGATCATGGCATAGGTGGTGCCCGAGCCCATGGTGATGTGCAGGTTGATTTGGCCAGGCTTGTCGATGTACTGCATGGGGAGGGAAGCGCGGAGGCCCTCGATGTCGTTCGTAAGGGCAATGAAGTCCTCCTCGTTGAAGGCCTCGACCGACGAGACGGTGAGAACGTGGACAACATCTCTCCAGATGCGAGTGGCGAGAACAATGTGGCCGAACTCGCCAATCTCGGACGGCATGGCACCGGCGGGCATCTCCATGGGATCGGTAAGCTGCAGAGTCTTGACATAGACGGCGTTGCCGAAAGCAAAGTTGATATCGGCACACGGAAGGGAAATGCCCCGGATATCGTTGGGCGACAGCGCAGCAAAGCGTCCAGGCGTGCTAGACAGGATGCAATCCAGGATGTACACCAGCCACAGGGTGCGGCGAAACGACTCATCCTTCAGGAACCGATCGGCGTCGGACTGAGGGTGGTGGCTGTTAAGGATGCGGTACATCTGGAGCATCCGGGCGGCCTGGCCCAAGTAGATGTAGGCACGGACGGCGTTGCGCGAACCCCACTCGTGGATGATGATCAGGCAGAGGGCCTGGATATCCGCCAGGGAAGGGCTATCGAGAGACTCGTTGATGCGGCTCATGGCCTTCATGGCGAAGTTCTCGGCGGCTCCGGTGGCTCCGAGGTTGCCTCCGTAGCGGCGGACAAGAGACGGCGAGCTCCTAGGGAGAAGAGGGATGTCAGTATGACAAGCCGCGTGCGTAACCGGGATGCAATACCAATTAGGGGGATAACATGGAAACTTACCGGGCAGCGCAGCAGAGAAGCGCATAGACCAGCGAGACATCCAAGGTATAGTTCTTCAGCTGCTGAATGAACGAAGGCTTGTGGAAGGCGATGCAGGCGGGGAAAGTTTTCGAAACGACGCGCTCGCATTCTTGGACCAGTTCGGGACCAATCCTATGAAGCAAGGAGGCATTGATGTTAGCTGAAATGCGCGCCACGGAGGGTGGGTGATACTCGGAAAGGCCCTCATCTGAGGCAGCCATGTCTGGCGGCGCAAGGCAGCCGGATGACAGCAAGGAGACGATGAAAAGTACGTAGCCGGAGTTCGCACCACGGCGATTCATCGTCACAGGCAGACATTGAGTTCAGGCGATGGAAGACAGGGAAACACTTACTTGTCGGCCTGGAGGGCCGGGCCGCGAGCAGCATGGCTCGCCATGGCCGGGCGGGCGTCGGCTCCGGAGCCCGGGAGGCTATCACGGGCGGGTCGCGAAACGGTTCTAGCGGGCGACTGGCCGTGAAGATGGGCGTTGGACTCGGACGGGAGATAGCACTCGTGCATGCCCTTCGCGCAATTCTTGCACGGCGCGCGGCCGGTCTCGTACACACACTTGGTCTTGCCCTTGCGACAGCGCACACAGGCGCCGCCGGCACGGAGAGCAGTTTGCCGCATGGCGGTAGACATGTTTAAAGATGTAACGGCGACGGCCGAGAATAAAGGAGTCGATGGAGGATAAGTTTCGGCGTCGGCGATGGCGACGATAACGTGGCGGAGGCCCGACGACGACGGCGGGGAGCGGGAATACCGGGAACACGAGACTGAAAGAACGAAGAAGGGTTAAAAGGCAGTCCGGACAGGATCAAATGCACGATGGCAGACGATGGCGATGATGCAATATGAAATAATTCAAAAGGGATCGAAGCCGGAGTGCGATGGACGGAGGAAACGGAGGAGAGAAGAGTGAAAAAGGAAGGGGAAAAAAAGAGGAACGGGGGGGCAATGGGAGAAAAGGAAGAAAAGGAGAGGGAGAGAAAGGGGGGAAAGAGGAAGAAGGAAAGGAAAGCGAGAAGAGAGAAAAAAAAGTGGGCGACAGCGGCCCGGCGAATATTAAAGGCCGCCGGATGGCCGGCCGAGGTCAGCTGGCCGGGGCTGGCAGGAGGGAACCGCCTAAAAACACAGGAGTACAGGCGCTGTCGCAAGAAAAAAACAGGCCACTGAGCACACTATGTTCAGCACTGCAAGGCCAACCAGGGCGCCAAAACAGCCAGAGCGGCGGAGGCGGAGGATGATTCACACATTTCCCGGGGGTGGAAATATGGGCTGCAACATTACTTACTGCAACCAAAAAAATCGGGCAAAAAAATTGGGGGATTTTATGAGGGGTTCGGCGGGGACCAGGAAGAAGCAAAGTGGATTTAATGATTTTTTCTTCTTTCGTATTATTGTCACTAAACGGACGGTGAAACTGAGGAGGGAGACGAAAATAGCGGCAAGACGAAAGTCGGCGCGGGCACCCCCCCAAACACACTCGGCCGCATACGCACGCAAGAGGAGAAGAAAAAAATGGGCGCATGCACTCACCAGGTCCGGTGCAAGGAAGAAACACGCGCCAAACTTCGCCGCAAAAAATAGCCACTCCCGGAAATCCAGGCGTGGAAGAAAGGCGGCGCAGCCGGAAGGAATAGTTTGTTGGTATGACGCTGTTTTGGTTTGATTTGATGTGAGGCGATAAAAAAAGAATAGATAGATACTTTCGGAGTCGGCGGAGTTGCGCGAGAAAGCCGGACACAAATAACCGGGAGAGGTGCCGGGTCGTCTCGTGAGATTTGGTGAGACTGAATCAGATCGCCGGAACAGAGACACCCAGTTCTCCGGACCCGGAGGAGGAACTTCCAGAATAACAATGATAGCCGCCCCGAGGGGTAGTTTTGGGATTTCTTTCCAGTGAAAGCTGGCCGGGAGAACGAATAGAAAGGCCCGGGAGAGACTCGGAGGAGAGGTTTTGCTGAGACGGGGAAAATATGGAGATGGGTGGAAGAAGGAGGAAAAGAGGGAGAAGTGGAAGAAAGAGGAATGGAAAAGGAAATGGGAAGAAATCAGAATCACGGCAGACACAGGGGCAGGAAGACAAGACACCGGCCGAACCTCTTGGGAAGGAGCCCGGCCTCAGAGACAACGAGGCAGGTGCGCGGCTGAACGATGGGCACCTGCACAGAAAAAAAGAAAAAAAAAACAGTTTTGCATACAGTGTCCGGAGCGCGTAAACCCACAAAAAGTCGGTCCGGGGGAAGGAGCAGAAAGCCCAAAAATTGTTAAAATATCCATTTATCGGTGACTGGGCGGTTCAGAAGTGGAAAGACCGGTGCGCCGCTCGCTCGCTCCTGCAGGGCCAAGGGCGTCACACAGGATTCCGCGGCCCTGCGACTTGCATCGAAGAAGGAAAAGCGATCGCCGGAAGACCAGGAGCGAGCAGCCCGAGCCGCTCTGGGGGGGTTTTTTTTTTCGTGTGTTCTGGCTCGCCCGGACTGGCCAGCGAAAGCTGACGGGGTGGCAAAATTCTGACCTACGCCGTGGGAAAATTGGCACCCACCCGCTCTTTCCCTTTTTTTTTTTGCTCCCGGCGGGGCGGCCGGGACTCCAAATTCTCTCTCTCGGCCTGTGTCTCCTGCCTCCAGCCAACAGTAAGTATACCAAAGAGTCATGTGCACTCTCGGCCGGTTGCTCCTGCCTCGTTATGTTGCCCAGAGGAAGGAAGGAAGCTGGGCCGGCTTGGAAAGAGCGCGAAAAACATGACAAGATTGGCTGCGATGCGTGAGAATATTGTGGAGGACTACGGAAGGTGGACGCGGCGATGACAACAAGGAGGGAAGGAGGAAGGGACACCCCCGGGATCAAGGGGAAACCACGCCAACCGTCCCTTTCTTGCTTCCTTCTGTTTCTCTCCTTCCACCACCGCTTCGTACGGGCGGGCGCGGGCAGCAGCGACGGGTGGGAAAGGTGCAGGAAGGAGCGCGAAACAGCCACAAAAGCAACAAACAAAAGCGCTCTTCCACACACACGAGGATCGGACGTGCACTTGCCCGCCTTCTCTCGGGAGGGAAGCTGAGAGAGGCCGAAACACGAGAAAAGAACAAGACCGACGAGGCAGCCTGGAAGAAGCGGCAAGCGCGTCACGCACAACCCGGGGAGGGGGGCGCACAGTTACGTAGATGTCCGTCCGGAGGGGGGGGGGTGTGTGTGTGGGTGTTGCTTTTGCTCTTCTTCCGTCTATGTTCCCCTTCTCGTCCTTCTTCCTTTTTTTCTCTCTTTCCCTCGCAGCCACTCGTTGGTTGGTTCGCTGGCCCGTCAGCGCGTGTGCAGCCCAGCTCCGGTACATGCTGTGCTGCGCTGAGCTTGCTGGGCTGGGTCCGAAGATGGCGCGGCGGAGGGAGACGAAAAGAGAGAAATGCAAACCCCCGGGGCGGTGTGTCCAGTACAGTTACAAAGGTACAAGGGGGGAGGGGGGGGTGTGTGCTTTAGGCGCGCGACGAGCGAGCTGGAAGGAGCGACCGACCACCACCGTCTGCGTCTGGCCCATGATCGCCGCCGCCGCCTTCCGTCAGCCTGGGCGAAGGTGCCGTTCTCCTTTTTGTTCCTGCCCTTTTTTTCCTTGCCCGGAGGAAGGAAGGGGGGAAACAGTTCTCCGTGGTTCTCTTGGATTCCACGACGCCACTAAGCACTTCTTCGGCATAGAGCAATCAACCCTCTCCCGTTCCACCCCGTCCGGCATTGTGACACGGCCAATCCTTTCCTCTTCCTCTGCCTTGATCAAAAATACGTTTTGTTCCCTTTTCGCCCGGCCTCAGCTGAACAGTTTCCGAGACTTCACTATCAGAAAGAAGGGACCGCACCCCCCCGGAACCGATTGTGGAACACGCATGTTCCGATCCTCTCTCTCTCTCTCTCTTCACTCGACGCTGTGTGTGGCGTGGCGCACGAGTGTGTTCCCAGGCCGTGTAATTTTAGGCGTCATCGTCCCCCCTGAAGCAAACAGATGCCAACTGAAAAACTGCCGACCGCCACTGTAACTTACAGCGCGTTACAAACGCCCACCGCAATTCCCTCCTCACGTCCGCAACCCACTCCGTTTTTGGTGCTTCCAGGCGGGCGGCCGCGTTGATCGGGCGGACACCACCGTCAGCCGCGGACCGAGTTTTGTCGTTTTCGGACCTCTATGCAATTTTTTTTGTTTCTGCCACTTCTCCCTCCCGTAGCTAAAAGGGGCTGAGTTTTGGCAAGAGGAGGAACCACCGAAACACCCGTTTCTTCAAAGACCGAAAATTTGCCATCCGTTGCGAAAGCAGAAGGGACTGGAGGAGACGAAAAAAACCTCTCGGTGCCGGCGTCCCGCTCCTCAACGAAGCTCCCGGCGAAAGTCACGCCTAGCACGCTCTCTGTTGCTTCGGCTTTTCCCCCGACAAGCCCTAAACAGCCGGGCCCCTTAGAGGGACCTAGAACATCGAGTGCTTTCGTCTCTACCAAGTACTGTACACTTTTTTCTTTCTTTTCTTTCTCCCGGATATCGAAATTCCCACACTCGCTCAAGTATTCTATCTTGCTTGCTCCATTTACTTATTTCCACGCCCCGCCCGGCTCCCTCCATCCCGGAGTTGGCCCCCCTGTCGTATGGTGTTCCCATCGCTTGCTGCTCAGTTCGCATCGCACGCTTTCTTCACGGTGGTGTCTTATCTCGCGCTCTCTGCCCCCTTTTTTTTTTTTTCCTGTTGGCATTTCCCGATAGCCTGTCCGGGAATGAAAAGAACGGCCGGCACCATTTTCTCTTTCCCCCTTCGCCTTTCGTTTCCTGGATGGCCCGGTCTTCAAAAACTCTCGTTCAAACCCGGGACCCTCAGCCCCACACGCTTCGAGTGGGGAAAGTCGCACATTTCGTACACGTATGCCCAAGTGATTGACTGCTCATGCGGACGGACCCGGGGGGAGTGGCGATTCCGGTGTCCGGGCGAAACTGTGGAAAAAAGAACTATCTGCCTGGGAGAGATGGAACCCGCAAGATGGTATCAGAAGACTCCAATGAAAAATCGTCATGTACGAGCCAAATCCGTCAGCCGGCCTGGCTTTGAGGCCAAGCTCTCGGCCAATAAACCCGGTTTGCGCGGCCCGGGCTTGTGCGCCGCTCCAGACGGTCTTTCAGGGATTGACCAGAGATTTCCGGCGCGACGAAACCCGCCTATTTGTCCGCCCGGGGGGTCTTCTGACCCCCGGTGGCAATTTCCACATGCTTCATAACAGATCAGCATTGAAGAAGTTGATATTCCTAATTGCCGCCGTCGTCGTCATCGCCAAGTGTATCCAGTTCTGCGCCGCCGCTTGAGATGGCCGTCTGCAAAACATCCCGCGGACGGTGCAGTAATCACTGAGTATGATAGCACGCTACCGTCTTCAATGCGAGCGGTGTCGGAATATCCCTGGACGAGGCGGTAATATCCATTATAGGACCGGCAAACCTGGCTTCGGCATGAGTCCTGTTCCGCCGCCTGGGATCCGGGTGTACGTATTCCCGGAGGGCAGAGCCAACCCTAAGCCACAACCCCAAGTTGCTCTGCTTTGCGACAACGATGTTCACGTCAAGTGTTCAAGGCAGCCGCCGATCCCGGGACCTCAACACCCAGAGAACCGGACAGCATCCAACAAGTGAGGGCGGCCAAGAGATCTCGGGAAGTCCGTGTTGGAGAAACCCAACATCCAGCCCCCCCCCCGTTTTTTTTTCTGGCTGATAGCCTGCCAGCTAATCCCCCATGGATCTAGGGCCAAAGGAATTAGAGTGTTTTATCAGCCCACTCCGAGTGTTCGTGGTGAGGCCAGGAAGACACGCACACGCAAAATCAGCCCCGACCCACGGACCACCCGAACTTTCTCCTCAATCTCTCTTGCCTACTTCTCTCCACTCCCGCCGGGCCTTGGGTTCTGGCTGGGGTGGTGTTTTCCGGCACGGTGCTGCTGCACTTTCGGTACAAGGCAAAAGTGGCTGGTCGGTCCCTCCCCTTCGCTGACCGGGAACCGTGCGAATTATTTTTCTGTCCTTGTGGCGGATGGTCCGGTTTCCCGTGAACATGGCGGTACGCCCCCCGCGCGCCTCCTTTTTTTTCGGGTTTGTCGTATGTTCGTGTCATTTTAATACAGACAGTGAGATATCAGGTGCCGAGGGAAATTCCAGCGAATAGCCAGCTGGCTTCTCAGGGGGGTTTCTTTTTTTCCTTCTTTTTTTCTTTTTTTTTTCTTTTTTTTCGTGAGGTGAGGTGGCGACGGCCGCACACTTGTCCTTCTCTGCGGTCTCCCGTTTTGCCCGGACCTGAATCCCGTGGCCCATCCCGCCCACAGTGCCAAGCCGTGCCAAATTTACTGTACCGAGCATTTGCGCCGTTCGTGACCAACTCGTTTTGATTCTTCCTTTTCCTTTTTTTCTGTCCTGTGTCTCGCTCAAGAAAGGCGCGCGCCATGAACGTGTCTGTATACAACTAGACGTGCACTTTCGGCCCGGTCTCACCGGCGGTCGTTCAGGCTGGCGTTGATGTGTCTTATCCGCTTCCTTCGCTGGCCTTGTTGCTTCTTCTCTTTTTGGTCTCGTCCTTCCTTTTGCCTTCCCTCGGTGTCATTTCTCCGCTATCGCCACATCCACCGCCCGATATATTCCACCGTGGGGATAGTCATCTCCGCCAACCTCCAGCCCAGGCCGTGAGGTACGGACCATACGTAAGAGCGACAGATTTGCTGAAAGAAGCCGAAATGCATGCGAGACTTAGGCCCGGGCCTGGCCCGGTGTGTTGGGTTGGGATACGTCGGTGATCCTTTGCCGCCAAGTGCTGTCGCGCAACGGGGCGGGTTATTGCGTTGGTTCGAAGTGGCTGCAGGAAGTGCGTGTGTGTTGGTCCGGCCTTCGTGTTGTGTCGTCCTCTCTTTTCTTCCTTTTTTATTTGTTGTTCTCCTTTCTTCCGTGTGTTTGCTTGGACGCGCGCGTCTGCGACCAGCTCGTAGATTGGTTGCCCCGAAGGCTTTCGCTCCGGGCAGCCAGGGGATCTTTTGGCGCCGTTGCAGCGGCTCTCCGTTTGATTCCCACGATCCTGCGACATGCCCAAGGAAAGGACCTTTGTCTCTCGCCCCGGGACGAACGGCACCTCGGGATCTTTAGGCGGTCGGGCCCTCTCAACTTCCTCTCGCCTAGGGACTCTTTGTTCCTTTGTACCTCCGTGTAAACCGGTAGGTCACGTCACCTGAACTTCGGAGCCCATCCTTGAGGAGTCGCATCAAAGGTGCGGAAGACGGCAAAGGATCACTGTGGGGTTTGTGTGTGCCGCATTTCCCATTACTTTTTTCCATCTGTGGGGGGCAAGTCAGGGTGGAAACGATAGGGGGAGAGTGGTACCCCCGAGTTGGTTTTCTTGGAGGAACCCATCGAATCCTTCTAGGTGTTCGTGCGGGCACATATCGGAGTGGAAAACTACCCCGTGCATCCGGTAAGGCGAATAGCTTGTGAGGGACTTGCCAAGCACGACTTTCAAATAAAAAATTAAAAACGAAAATCAAAACCTCCAGAAAAGAAAAGAAGCCAGCGGTCAACCAACACGGTGAAAGTCGGTCCTGTGAAAATGCACCTGTCAAAGACCACCCACCCACCACGACGCATGAAATTCCGCATACACATACATGTACAGTACATGTATGTATGCAGCTTTCCCCCACGCATTCTCAACGAACCAGTGAGCCTGGCCATGCATCCATTCATTCCATCCCTTCACAGCTTCATGACAGTGGAACCCTTGGCATCTGCAGCGGCGTCCCGGGCGCGCGCGCACACACACACACACACACACACGAACAGAGAAAAAGAGGCGGGCGCTGACCGCCAATCTCGCGGTTCGTCTGCGGTGTGGATGTGTCTGTTCCAACGCCTCGCTTTTCCCTGCTGCTGAAATGCCGACCGGAACAATGAAAAGTTGGTGAAAGGGAAAGCGCACTTCGACAGATACGATATCAACAAGATGAGGTGCACGAATATGCGGTTCTTCCAAGCCCTTCCGTCACGTCGGCCAGCTGGACACGTAGCGTGACGCGGCCATCGTCGCACAGCACCGGATTTGCGCCATGAGGGAGAGCGAGGCTTGGAAGCGTGTGTATACCGTACAGCCTTCGGGACTCACCATTGCCTTTGTTGAGGACATCGTAGAGATTACGAGGTCCAGCGGTCTATGGCGGGGGACTTACGTGGTACGGAGTCCACTGGAACGACAGCCCCGTCCGGATGGTTGTGCCACCTGTACGTGCAGTCAGCATATACGGCCGGTGGATACAAAGCCCCGGGGGTAGGTTGGTAAGCTGGGGTATTCAGAGTGCAGTGCAGCTCAGCGGTGACATTTTCCAGCTCATCTTACCATATTCCAGATGGATGAATCTCAAATCCGGCACACTTGAATGTCATGGTCAGTGGTTGAGAGGGCTCCTATCGGGCCAGAGTCATTAGCTGGTCGGGCTGATAATACGTTCTGCCGTTGGCCATTCAGCTCAGAAGCCCTGTGATGAGGAAATCTCGCTAATTCCAAGGCTGCTTCAGGGGCAAGCGGAAACCCCGGGCGGGAATCATTCAGGGTTTCACTTGCCCCGTCCCAGACTCCCAGGCGGCAACGGCGGTGGCCGAGCAGAAATCCACCTGTGTCCTTTTCCATGTGTTTGTTGCATGTCCGCTGATAAACAGCGAGCACACCGTTGTGGTAGACGTGATTGAGGCCGGTGTGCAAAATGGTTGTAGTGGGGAAGCCGATGGAGAAATCCCGGGCACGGCTGCATGTCGCGAAGCCAACCTAAGCCAGACGGACATGCTTGTGAGTTGTGTGTATACAGTACAGTAGACAGCAGGCCAGTACAGTGCTCGTAGACCGCCAATATCTCCGACAAAGAGAAAGCAAATGCATGGCATATAAGTACATACAGTACAGTGCTGTACTGTACAGTACTTACTCGGGGCTTCTCCAAATGTCGCCGATGGCCTCTCGCCGTGAGCAGCCCGTTATAGGACGGCATCGAAGCTCCACAAATGTCCCCGTCGGAATGACCACACCTCGCCGCCCTGGAACATCGCCTTTTGCAGGGCATTTGATGCCCGGCTGTTGTGTCTGGTGTATGCCGCTGGCCTCCAAGTGTGGGGGGTGGAGAGAGAGAGAGAGAGAGAGAGAGAGAGAGAGAGAGAGACACGACCGATATTTTCAGCTTTCCAACGTGTGTGATCTGCCCTCTCACACGGAACTTCGCAGGTCCGTCTGCTGCGCCGACAGTTGTCTTGGCGTGGTACGGAGGTTGGATGTAACCACAAAAGGACGGAGGCAAGCGAGATAAAAAGAGGGAACAAGACGCGCGAGGTAAACGGGGTGGGGGAATAATGAGACAGGCTTCGTGTTTTTTTTGGTCGATATTCCCACGGCGAAGTCTTTTCTGCTCTTCCTTTACACAATTTACATGTGCGATGATTAGTGAGCCGTACTGTCTGTTCGGTATATTAGCTGCTCTTGGGGAAGGAGCAGAAGCGGAAGGAGCGTCGGCCTCGTCGGCTCATAAACCCCAATCTCGCTGCACTGGAGGGAAAGAACGTCCGAGTTTCAATTCCGGCTCCTGCAGTTCTGGCCGCTGGATATTCCCGTAACTTCCCTTTTCCAGGCCGCACTTTCCTTGTGCGTGCCTCTCCTGGAAAGAGATATTGCATGCGCTTAAATTAGATCCTGCTGGAAATTATTGCTGCGGAACAAGCCCGTGTGCACAGGATGGTTCCACCGGCCAGGCCGATTACTCCTTCCCCGACTGATTCCACGTCTGTTGCTCTTTCCCTCCCTGTCATCTCAGTGCGATCTACCCGTCTGCTCTTTCCCTTCTCCCTGTGACTTCAAAGGAAAGAAGGACCAGACTGGCAGATCAAGCCCTAATCACGAGGTTTTGGGTATATAAGGCCAGAGTGTCTGTAATTTCGTGCGTCACAAACTCTCTTCCCTCACGATCGCCTCAATATTATCCCCAGATTATTCTCGCGGTTTGCTGGTTAACCGTGCAAACCGCCGGAGTCCCCAAAAAAAGAAACCCAGTCTGGGGCGGCGGCTATCGGCCTCCCATCCATGCCATCCAGGCCGCAATACCGTAACAGGTTACAGTCCTCAGCACATCTCCTTTTTTTTTTGTGAAGCTCGCACAGATCACCCACGAAACGGCAGGGCGGCGGCTTGGATGCACTGGTGGCTGAATCTTGATCGGTCGGTCTCCGTGAGAGGGAAAAATGGACTTCACCCCCTTTCGAAAGACAATCCCTTACAGGCGGCATGCATGCGGGCCCCCCTTCGCCTCACCTTTGCCTCATCCTCACCTCGTTTTTCATTGGTGTTCATCGTCTGCTTTTTCCTTCGGCGGCCGTTGGAAACGGGGGAGGGGGCTCGGGCGGCTTCTTCCAGTTTCTACTCCGGCAGCACAAACCGCCCCGTGCTCTTACGGTCAAGCGAATGAACCACGTCGAGGCAGTAAGTTCTGCTTCTTATTTCCTAGCGGCCATTACGATGCAGGCATCCGTCCATGTCCGAGCAATCACAGCCGGTTGGACCACGAAAACAAACGAAATTTGAGCGAGGTCCGGAATTTCCAGGAATCCGCCGTGGCCACCCATCCATTCTTGTCCTGCTCTAACTCTCACCCGTGCCCTGCCGCCAAGATCGGCGCCCAGGCATCCCTTGGACTCAATATTTGTTGTTTCCCCCCGGCGGCCCCTCTTTTCTTTCGGACATTGTGGCTTTGCAAACGAGACACACACACACACACACACAACATTTTCGCTCTCCACTCTCACTCTGGTCATGCCAGCTCGAAACCTCTGACCGCCCCCTCTCGCCCGGACGGACCGTGGGATCCTGTCGAGCGACACGCAATCACGGCAATGCGGAGCCCTCGACTTGCGATCTTCGATATTTTTGTCTCTCTCTCGTTTTTTTTCTTCTTCGTTTCTTTCTCTTCGCTCCCGCTCTTCCTCCAACGTCGGAACGCTGTAATCAGCGGCATCGTCTCCGCCGGAGGTCTCCGCCGATAGTCTATAATGCCGCTCAGTGCCAATATTGCCTGTGCGGGACGGGGTGTTTTGAAAAGGGGACGCCTAAAACATACACCCCCGGAAACTAACCCCACTGCCAACAGCCAGCCCGTTCCTTGTACTCCGGCAAATGTTGTCTGCAGCAAACGGACCGGCCGCCAAACGGCAGATGTGGCTTTTTCGTGCTCGCACTGTTTGCAATTTTTGGTGCGGTTTTTTTTTATTCCTCCTCAAACTCCTTGACACAGCATTCCGGATACAAACGCCAGCTACGTCCTCCATGCCGCGCCCCCGTCCACGTCAGTCCTGTTGGCTCCTGTTGGTCCCCTCCGGATATCGTTTCCTCTCCGTTGTCGCCAAAAGGCCCCCCTTGGTTGTCCGGCTTGTCGGTCATACTTGCTCCAAAATCTCGTCATCATGTTGCAGTAACCTCCGGGTTCTCCCAACTGCCAAGGTTGATTAGAGGCGCCTAGAAATGTGCCTGAACGGCCGTATCGATCCCCCGAAACCCCCGATATTGTCGAGCCTTTTTTTCCTTCTCATAACCTACCTACCTGAATCACGGGCCTAGTTGAGCATTGGCGTGCAGATTGTCCGGCCATCCGAGCCTCGGCGCCGACGCTTTTAGCCTACTGAAGGCTAACGAAAACTATCTCGTTGGCTTGTCTCAATATGGCCTCCAACGCCGGGAACTCGTGGCCCTCCGGAATCCACCACTGATGCCAAATTCAACGAGCGTCGGTGAACTGGACTGGTACCAAACTGCATGTTCCGGCCGGTCTGTCTGGCTCTCTTCCTCTCTTACTGCATTGCGGCCGTTGTTCTCTCGTTTATTCAGATGCCTTCATTGTGCCGATAAGCTTTTGGGCACCCGGTCTTCCTAGGTCTTTGAAACGTCCGGAAACTCCTTGTGGGCGGCTCAGGGTTTGTCGCGTCTATTTATATATGCCCTCCTCAAACCCAATATGCGCTTGTTGGCCCCTATATTGAGCGTTAGAACTGGCCACGGACCCCTCTGAGCCTGTCATAATCCACGTTCTGTCCACTGAGAGAAGTCACGTCGATTCCGACGCGAAAAGCGGATCTTCCGTGCCCAACCCCGGAGCATTCAGGGCCCGGAGTCGGAATCTCGCGATTTCTGCTTTTTCTTGCGTGGATGGCGTTTCTCCCCGATGATGACCTGTCAGCATGCCCAGTCTGGCTCGGCCGTTGGATACGTGTGGCATTGTTCCATCCTAAGCGGTGTTCATAAGCATTGTTTTGGCTGACAGTTTCGAGCGTGCATACAATCGGGGACCGTTCGAACCCTCGGTCGGCCGACTTTTGAGGGGCCACTCTGTCAACCTACAGCACCCGGGGCTGTAGGACCTGGAATCATGAACATAAAAACCTCTCCGTGGTGAGTTTGGGTGGTTCCCCCAATCCCAGCCGGCATGGTGCGGTACTTGGTATCTGGGATTTCTGGTTGGACTTGGCCGGCCGGAAAGTCCCGGCGAGTTGTATGCTCAGGTTTGTTGTGTGCTCCTCAGCAGATCACTCGGGGCGACGCAGCTGTCTGTCTATGCACTCTTAGACTGTGATGCAGGGTCCCTTGACATTTGGAACTGCGTCGCGGCAGTGTGTTCTGTCTTCATGAGGGCTGGCTTGAGGTGAAGCGAAGCCAGTGAGTCTTGCTATACGCATTCTAAGGTGGCTCGATTGTCGTGGCAGCCTGTGTTTCTGCACAGCAAGACGTAGAAAGGTGATGTTTCTCCCGTATAACTTCTGACATGCTAGACAGATATCCATCCAGTCAAGAACTCGGTGTCCCTGCCATGGTGTTCTTGGATCGGGCATTGATACCAGGAACCCATCAGTATGGCCCACTCACAGTGCCTCATACATGGGCGTGTCACCGTGTCTTCGGAACTTTTGGCTTTCTGCGGGGCCGTGACAACTCCGGGCCCTTCCGGAAGTCACGATCATGTGGAGCTTGTAGGGTTAGGGTTATGGCGTCGCTGGAGTCAGGCCGAGATGTTGGGCGTAGGATCACTACCGGAGCGACTCTGGCTCTGCTCGTGGAAACATATCAAGCTGTGAGGTCCGGTCCATCGTCTGACTACACGCACTGGCCACGGGGGCTTCTCATGCTATGCTAGTAAACGAGACATCACCTGATATGAAATTATACTGCTTCTATATTGAGGCAAGATTGAGGAAACGCTGGAAACCATCATCTGCAGTGTTCAGTTGGTCGTTCCCATGAGAGTCCCATTTCCGAGAATCGTGGCGAGCTCCATGGACATTACCATGGACATTACCATGGACATCTGATCGAGTGCTGTAGCTGATCGACGGAAAGACATCGTTGGAAGTGCCATGCCCTGATGGCTCTGGTCTGTGTGTGGGTGCGTGCCCGGGAGAGTGTGCAATAGATGCGGGAAAGTTCATGTGCGGCTGTCGAGTCAATATGTGCATGCTCGCATCGAACAGGTATGGCGCTTCAGGCGGCACCACTCCGGCTTTCTCGTTGTCCAGTTCCGCTGACGATAGGACGGAAGAGATGTACATTCGCGCCACGGCTTCCAAGCTTCGCGAGAGTGCGGCAGAGTGCGCGCGTGCTACTGGCAATCACCAGTCCGCAGCGAGCCCCTCGATAGACAAGAGAACACCACGACGTCCTTGAGCTGGCGGTAGGCCGTCGGGACAGCTTGAGCGGGACCACAGTAGTTCAGCTGAAGACTGGCAGATGCGTCCTGCGGATCGGCTGCTGCCGGATCGCACCTTGGAACTGGTTGTCGTGAGTAGCGCACGGAGAGGACGGGTTGGGGCGGGAGACATATTTATAACCGCATTTGACAGCTGGAATAGACCCATCCTAGACCTGTGCAAAACCTGTCTCCCTCGACACCCCAACAGCATTCTTGTCAGATTCCAACCCGGAAAGCCGAGCGCTTCCTTCACCAAGACATCAACCCTAGCCCCGAGACAACCCCGAGCATAAGGGTTCATAAACGCCCGCAGCTGGCGCGGCGCTATTTTGTGACCAGGCGCCACAGCGGAGCGACCGATAACAAGACGGGAAACACCGCACAGGGCCATACACAGTGCCCGATTATGCGGATCTTTCTGACCGGCGACATGGCCGCCATGCCGCGCTGCGACCGCAACCTTTCCTCGGCCGGGCGCTTGCATGTGAACCCCCCGGGTTGGCGGCGCCGGGACTGCCGGTGGGACTCGCTGCTGCCTTTGTCGATGGTAGCTTCGGGCGCGGTCGGGCTCGGGTACTTGATCTCCCGGCGCCGCCGGGCCCCGTGGGCGGCCCGAACCGGGCTGGTGGATGTCGCTCTGGGCAAGGCTGCTTATGGCGGCTGGCGCAAGATGTCGTTTCATGTGCTTCTCCCCATCTGTGTAGGCAGACTCTCTGGATTCTGAATCTTGATTGTTTACTCACATGCATATATGTGCAAAGCAGCGAGTTATTTGGCGTTTGATATTCAACTGATCATAGTGACTCATTTCCATATCCTTGAAGAACTAAGCAAAGCACGATATAAACTCCCCGAAGAGTGTCCCCGATAACCCCAAAAAATACGCTGCTAGTCTACTGTAAGACAAGGAGCAAGACTATGTATGTAAATCCACCCAGAATCTAGAATTTCGTGTTTCTGGGAGATGCGGCAGACGCGTGGATGAGCAGCACATGTCTACTTGGACGAGCTCGTCGAGCTCACGGATGTGGCAGCTGTGATCGCACTGGAAACCGAACTGATGGTTCCAACCGAGCTCACATTCGCCGAGCTGCCGGCTGCCGAGCTGACAGATCCCCGGGACCGTGTCAAGGCAAGTCCGGTGGCCAAGAGGATCGACGGTGTCAAGGCCGGCCGGGATCTTGCATTCGTCCATGTTGAAGGATGGTGCATTTCAAATGCTCGCCGGAAGGCATCGGCCTCTATATAAAGGAGGGGACGGTTAGCCACTTTTTGCCCCTTCTGGAAATTGGGGCAGCTGCTGAGGGTTAATGTGGAGGAAGACAGGAGGGAACGCACCTTCCGATGTTTGAAGTTCAAAAACAAGGCTTTGCTCCTTGTCTTGCACTCGATATAAAGCAACGCTGCGCTTGGTGCGCACCGGAAGCCGGTCAAAGACACCGAGTTCCAGCTCTACCGGAGATCCTCCGCGCCCAAGGAAGGCAATTGTGGCCACTGGAATTGACGGTTTCACCCACAGCTGCACAACCTTTCCCTGGGCTGCCACACTCTGTGATTGGCGGATGCGGTTCATGTAGTAGCGACCGACAAGCACGCGATCTCGGACCTTGGATAGGAAGTGCTCGCGGGCATCGCGAGTGGGGAACTGGTACAAAGCCTTGGCCCGGTACACTCTGTAGCCGTCGGCTGTGTAGATGATGAAGAGGTGGGTGTCGAGAAATGACACGGATGTATCGTTGAGGTCGTCGTCCTCGAATCTGGCGCTGTTTGTGCCACGGGGTACTACAGGGAACAGTTAGTAGGCGGGAAGACTTGCGAGGCTTCGGCCCGGGACGAGACCGAACGTGGCCGACATACTTCTGTGGGTTACAACAATGTTCCGACCATTGGACTGGTTCATATAGACAACTGTTCGGATAGTCTCGTCCAAGTCAAGGCCGCGCACGCGTTGCAAACGCAGAGCAGGGACGACCTCTTGCCCCTTTTTGGTTTTTAATTGCCTTGAGGGAGAGAGAGAGACAGAGAATCATGTTAGCCATGAGCTAAGAACTTTACAACTGAAACTTCGGCTTGGCTGTACTACGGGAGACATACAAGATAGTGGGAAGGTCGACTAGTTCCGAGTGACTGGGAGCGGGTGGTTGAGAGTAGACTATTGGAGCAGGATATTGTCAGCATGGCCCGCATAACGAAAAAGGCATTGGAGTTAGGTGTGCTTCGGCATACCGGAGTGTTGCTGGGGGGCATCTGCTTCAGGCAACTTTTCTGAGTTTATCGATAGGTGTACCATGGAGGATCTGATGTATCTAAGCGGTGAGCACCGGATATCGGATGGTTAGTTGCATAAGAACGAGAAGAAAAAGAGGCCTGCAAACGATGGTGAATTGCAAACACTCACCCTCCGGGGATACAGATGGCAGCCATTTGTGATTCAAGAGTGGCATTTTCAGACCGCAACTGATCCTCGATAGCGACCGGCCAAAAAAACAGGCTTGACGAATTTTGCAGGAGGGGCTGGTTGAAGTCTTGTGGTTGTTGGAGCTGTAATTGTTGTTGGCGTTTGGGGCCGTGTTCGGTAAGAAGATTGCAGCACCGCGAGATGGTGTCCTGGATAAGACTTTGGTCGGCATTGGCCATGAGTGTGGCATCTCGGAGATCTTCCAGCTTGCGGTGCAAGCTCTCAACCTCGGCGGGTGCAGTCCGGATGCTGCCAAAGACCTGAGCAATGGCATTGGTCAGGCCAAGGGCAGCACCGACACTGCTGTGTAAGGCTGACGGGGGCGTATCTAACGACATGAGTATTGACGGGGGCCGCGAAAGGGGCACGTGAGGGGCGACAAGGGAGGAGGCGAAGGGGGAAAATAAGGCGAAGGATGAGAAACTGAAGACGTAGGGCGTGATAACGACGAATGCGAGTATAGAAAGAAGAAGAGTCTAGTTGTATCAAGTTGAAGCCGACTAAAGGTGTGGGAGATAAAGTGTTGCTACTGATATCTAGGAGCGCAAATTGTAGGAGACGGTGATCATTGGCGATGGGACGATGATGTGTGGTCGGAAAATATTGCATTCATAGTTGAATATCTAAAGAAACGTCTAGGAGAAAGATTGGAGTCGGGAGTTGGTTTCGGATTGTAAGACGGACTAGATCAGGCACCCAGCGGGAGATGGATGATGCAAAGAGCGAAAGACGAAAGGTCGGTTGGTGTAGCGTGAGCAGACAACCGGGGCCGTGGTGCAGATTATATATCTTGGCGGGTTGATAACGAAATCAGCGACAGGTTGTGGTGTGTGGAGGGGGGGGGGCCGAGACCAAGGGCGACGATCGGCGGCGCGGTAGGGGGGATTTGCGTTTTCAGTGGTAGACTAGTGGTATATGCAGTAAGGCAGGCGGCGGTAAGGCTATGGACATGTATGCATATAGCTGTTTGGGTGGAGGTTGTTTGACACGCAAAACGGCGGATTTTGTGGTGGAAGTTGAAGCTTGTGATAAGAGGACAGCCGTGGGAAAGTTGCGAGAAAATGGTACGAGGTCTAGACTGAATGGTCGAGAGGTGCTCTAGAAGCAGATTGATTCCAGATGGGCAGTTGGCAAAGGCACCCGGGAAAGGAAGCTAAGATAACTCGGGGTGGGAGCAGCGAATCGAGGCGGTTGTCGAGAGCAATTGCATGTATCTCGAATATAGAGACACGACGATAGAGAGAGATATCGGGGAGAGGAAGAGGCTGGAGATATAGTTTGACAGAGAGGCGAAAGAGACGAGAAGACGACGAGACGAGACTATCAAGAAGCGACGACGGAAGGTGGGGAAAAAGACAGTTTGGTGGGTGGCTTTTGTGCTCGCGTGAGAAGCAGAAGATTGAGTTGAGACAAGGAAAAGAAAGCGGACAACCAAAAAAATGTGTAGATTAGAGATATATCTCAAAAGCCAATTGCTCCTCTCGTTCTCACTATAGTTTTCTGCTGAGTTTATTCGTGTGTGTAGATTCTCTCTCGCTCTCAAGGCCGCGTGACAGTGGAAGAACTGGATGTTTTTAGAGGCGCTACCGAAAAGCTAAGGAAAAGGGGACAAAAGGGAGGTATTGTAAGAGATAAAAATTTCTTCCTAGACAAGAGGGACGAGATGAAGACAGCAGTTGAGTGACTAAGAGAAAGCAGGGATGGCATCAGTTGGGAATTTGGGTGAGAAGGAAGAGGGTTTTTATTCGCCACTGGGGAAGTCCACTATTACATGTGATCGGGTGAGGTGAGACTGGTGATGAAGGCGATGAAGGGGGGAAATATCAAGAGAAGCAAACTGGAAGAAAAAGAGTCAGGGAAGAAGAGGAAAAAAAAAGAAGAAGAAGAAGAAGAAGGGGAAGAAGGAGAAGAGCCGGAGAGATGCGAGATGAGGGGACAAAAAGGGAAAAGACAGCCCGAACGAGATCGGCGGAGAGAGAGCGAATGGACGGCACAGAAAAGTGGAAGTAGCAAGCGAGGCAGGAACGGCCAGTTCAGTCTGGGAAGGGGCCACCGGCCGCAAAGAGGCAGGAAAGGGAACTTGCTGACTTGTCTCTTCGGCCTAGGACTTACGGTACCTGACTACTGTACACAGGACTCGGACCTGGAGACAAAGGTACCTTTGCTCGTGGGAAGCCAATGGGACGTCTGAGTGGAAGGGGTATCTAGTACACAATAGATATCAAGAGAGGCAGAGACTGACGGACACACGACACATCCATCCGACAGAAGCCAGTAACTTCACCTCCAGGGAGGCCCGACACCCTGTGATTCTGAAATCTGACGTGTAACAATGAGGAGGGGACTTTGGGGACGGCCACAGTCCACAAGTCGGAAGGTGGTCGCGTGCTCTTGGGCCGAAAACACTTCCAAAAGCAGCGTATGCGAGACCAGCCCGCCATGCATATTTGCCGAGTTTGCGCAAGTTGCATGTGTTAGTGCTCCTCTTAAATTGGGCCTGGAGTCGTCTGCATTGAACTTGCTGTTGGTGGCCTGGTGAAACCGCGGATACTGACCCCCACTTAGGTGCATATGTACTGTACATTACGGCTATACATAGTAACAGGCAGAGAAGAGAGAGAGAGCGAGAGAGCGAGAGAGAGATAGAGCGAAACTTGAGTTGGAGTGCTTTGGGCGTAGGACGATATCCTCAAATACAGGGAGAGGGTTCCGGCGGGAATCAAGCCGGCGGTGAGAGTCCAAGTACTCGGTACATAAGCTAGCCGTACCGTGCTTGTACAGTACGGCGAACCGGAAACCCCAATAAATCCTCACGACGAATCTCGGGGCAACTGGTGCTTATTGAAGGAAGAAGGCTGGCCAGCCAATGGCAGCGTCTCGCCTTATAGAGGAGAGATATCGCGTTCTGCCTAGGTTCCGGGGGGAAGGCACAAAAATCCACTGCACTTTCCCAGTTTGAATGCTCTCTCGACATCAAGCCAAGTTTCTCTCTCGTGAGAGGAAATACATCGACTTACTTTATGCTCCCATGGGGACGGCCGGGATATGCATTTGCCCGAGCTCTGCTGCGAGGAATGCACCGGAGTATTAGAGTCTTCTTGGCCTCGTTGTATTGATGGCCCGAGCAAGAGCCCTGAAGGGGCCGGGGGGGCTTGCTTGGGCCCCCAACGAGATGGGTTTTTTCTTCCTTCATCTACCGACCGATGCCGATTAGGACTGGACGCCCAGAGCCGAGAATCTCTTAAAGGAAAGTCAGGTGGGAAATCACGGGAACAGCATGGTGTCTGACACAACCTCACGTCCGCTTGTCTCTGGATGTTCCCCACTGTACTGATACATCTGGTCTACTCTTGTGAATATTTTTTCTTTTTAATTTTTCCTTTTTTCTATGCACGAATCTTGCACCTTCCTCCCACGTGCTAGACATATATTGTCCCACAAAGCCAATCTGCGGTCAGACTCAACCTGCCTCTTTCTGTCCAAGTGCAGTAACTTGTCACGCGCCTCGGAATTTCCTCCTTGATCTTCTACGTTGCCGGTTGTCCATGGCTCCTTCCCTTCTTCATCTGCCTGCATAGACGTCTTCGACCTCTCGCTTCTCGTCTGTTCTTTTGTTTGTCATCATCATCAATCTTCACCGCCATCGTCCATCTCCCCTTTCTTCTCCGCCTTCTTCTTTTTACCGCCACAACTTGATAGCCGTATATCTTCATTTCCTCCGCGTCACGCTGATCACCTATATGCATCCCTACATATATTGAAGTCTCTCAAGCCAAGTTCATCGCTGTATAAAAACTCTTAGCGGACATGCCCTAGGCCTTGATGGTCACAGTCACAATGTTCTCGACTCTCCGCCGGCCTTTCCCTTCTCCGTTTCATTTGTCCGGCCGATTAACGTGACGGCATCAGCGGAATCTGTCATCTTCACCTTCTTTAATCTCATTCCCTAATTCATTCTCTTCTACTATCACAACTCTCTCATCCTTTCGTCTTCGACTTCCAGCATCACCATGGTCAGAAGCTGGCTACAGGCCCTGGGCCTGGCTCACTTCTGGTCGTCTGTTGACTACCCTCCGGACATGGAGTATATTCACGTACGTACCTCCTCACTTTTCACCTTGCTCTTGTGCTCTGTGCCGCATTGTCGAACTGTACCCTAACCCTAACCCCCCTTCTCCAGGACCGCTCAAAACGTGATCGTCAAGTCAATCGTCTCGTCGACAACGGAGGCTTTAGTTGGCGTGTCTATATGGTCGCCGCCCTTGGCTTCCTGGCCTCGTCTTGGAGTTTGATCACGACGAACATCGTTAGCCCTGCTCTGTTCTACGTTTATCCTCCTACCAGTCGCCTAAAGTTCAATGCCGCTTTGGTCATGGACGAACTTACCCTGGCTGCTACCATCATTGGCATGGTAGTCTTTGGCCATCTCTCTGACCGCCTCGGCCGCCAGACTCTCTATGGCTTTGAACTGATTCTGGTTGTTGCTTCCATCACTGGCATGGCTCTCGCCTCTGATGGCTTCGTTATCTCCGAGTCTCCCACCACTTCTTCACAGCCCGCGAGGTCCATGGACATATACGCTGCCATTTTTTCGTGGAGGTTCATCCTCGGTTTAGGCATCGGTGCTGAGGTGTGTATCCCGCCTTCACTAGTGCCTTCCCCTCTCTCCTAACCTGTCTTCATGTCTTAGTATCCGATGTCTGCGATCATCGCTGCCGAATTCTCTGCCACGAAGTACCGTGGCCGAATGATGGCTGCTGTGTTTATGACCCAGGCACTTGGCCGTTTGCTTGCCTACCTCATAGCTTTTGCTGCCGTGCATGGCTTCTTCAGCAGCCATAACATCAGCTTTTCTGACCCAACAAGCAATGCTCGCTTGGTGGTTGACGGCATCTGGCGTCTCGTGGTTGGCCTCGCCGCTATTTCTGGTCTCGCTGCCATAGTGATGCGCCTGACCATTCCCGAATCCCCCCGCTTTTATTCCGCCGTAAAACGCGACATGATCAAAGCAAAGGAAAGCTCGGCCATTCTTGCCGCCTTCACCGCTCCCGACCTCGGTGATGGCTCTCACCCTCCATCCGGCCATTTTGACTTCGACCTTGATTTTGACAGTCCCGATACGGGTGCTACTACTATCCACACCAATTCGACCTTGTCGGAATCGCATCGCCGGCCCCGCGAATCGTCCTGGTTTGCTGGCGCAACCGCCTACCTGTTTGGCCCATCCCAAGGAATCCGCCCCTTGGTTACGATCTCCATCTTATGGGCCATGCTTGATTTTGCCTTCTATGGTACCGGCCTCGATAGCCCTGCTACTTTGAACACGCTCTGGACATATGCAGCCGGTCCAGAGCCGGATGCTGTCATCATTCCTCCCGGCTACGGCACCTGGAAAGCTGACCCCGCAAACGTGAACGCCACGATTGCCGAGACACTAAGCACCAACGCAGTGCGAGTTCTAGAGTTATCATCTGTTCCAGCTCTTGCCGGGGGGCTCTCGGTCATCCCCCTGATTGACTTTGTTGAGCGCCGCACCCTTTTCGTTGTGACATCGGCCCTCCTCTCTCTGATCTTCATGGTTACCGGCATCACCGTACGCGTGATTGTAGGCGAGAGCATTCGCCACGTCAGCATGGTATTTTATGCCCTTGGCCAGTTTGTTTTCAATCTCGGCCCGAACACTTTGACCTTCATCCTTGCTGCGGAGATATTCCCTACCGAGTATCGAGGAACCTGTTACGGCATTGCCGCTGCATCGGGAAAGCTTGGTGCCATCATCGTCCGCCCAATCACTGGCAACTTTGCACATGGGCACACGGAACTGTCTAACGTACTCTTCGTGTATAGCGGTGTTCTCCTGCTTATGTCTTTGCTATGTTGGTGGCAGCCCTTCGGCTTCGGGATTCCAAATGTGCAGGTGAAGCGTCGAACGCCATGGAAGGAAAAGCCTCGCAGCGGTCCGGGTCCTTCGTCGGCGGCAGAACAGGGCCAGTCTGAACCTGGAGAGGAATATGACACGGCTCCTAGCAAAAGCTGGAGAAGGTTTCTCCCCACGCGCCTCGAGAATCTTCCTCTGGAGAGCATTTCTCCCTGGCCACTCACCGCAGCCAGAGCAGCCGCCCTAGCGGCAGCAAAGTCGACAGGCCGACATGCAATAAGCACCATCCAACAAACTGAGGGTGACGGTGAAGAAATGAGTGGTAGTACTTCAGCCGGCGCACCCCATGGAACGACATCAATTCCGCTGGGAGGGAGCGCTTTTCCAGGCAGCTCGGACTGGACGGGGATCCCAGTCGATCAAAACGGCAATGTGGACTGGTCGTGGGCGGATGCTTCGGTGTCGGTCAGAAATCTTCCGATCACAAATACCACGGCTGCTACACCCTCATCTCTGGAGATTGGTGATCCATTGGCGACAACCCCCGGGACACCGTCCTCGGCTGGGTCTCGAGAGTCTGTTGAAACTCCACTAGAGTTTTCAAGGCAGAAGTGAGAAAGACTAAACAATATAATGTTTGTAGCTGGTGTTGTGTTAGATATACGAGTAGATGTTAGGAATAGCAACGGAGTTGGTGGTTATTTCTGGAAGTTTATTGTTTTGTTAACATGGAGTTTTCGGATAGATATACACAAGTACCTCACGAATAAACCATTGAATCGCATTTATATGAGACGAGACTACCGCAGTTTTCAAAATTGACACTGAGAATACCCATTATGTATAACCCTAACCGTAGCACTTGTAGTGAATGACTACAGTGGCGGAAAGAGTATTAAAGTCGTATATATCAGGAGAAAGTACACTGAATCTATGCGGAGGCTACCCTAAAGGGACCGGATAGCATGAAATGAGATAGCCAAGAAAGCAATCTAGCAGAAAACAAAAACGACATGTCTATATGGGAGAAGGCCGTGGAATCGTTACATGGGGACTGGTGATAGATGACGCGGAAAGTTTAAAGAAGAAGAGATGAAATTATGAAAGGAACTTTTCACTTCAACATTTTCTCTGACGCTTTGGAATCGCCAGAAGCTTCTAGAGCCGGAACGGACGTTTCCTCCGGACTGGAATCTTCGTCGGTATTGGCCCGGGCTTGCTCCTTCGTAAGCCGACGCTCCTCCTTGTGGGCTTCGGCCTCCAAGCGCCAGCGGACTCCTCTGAACATCAGAAGAAAGAGAAAGGGAAGGAAGGCCAGATACAAAAGGCCGAAGATGGTCAGGGCCCAGCCGACGCCGATTTTGTGGATGATGGGGAGAATGGCGGATGTGGCGCCGGCGCCGACGAGACAGCGGGTGAGGTTATTCGCCGCGGCGGCGGCTCCGGCGCGGCGGCGGTTGGTGTCGACGATGAGGGCGTTGGAGGTGTTATTGAAGCCGATCATGCCGACGCCGATGACGAACATCAGCACGATGGGCACGGCCACCGAGGTGTGGGCGTCGAGGGCCCAGCCCCAGCCGATGACGGCACCGGCGGCGATCACCAGACACGGGATGCCGATCTCCAGACGCACACGCTCAATCGGGAAGCGCGTGTCGTCGTTCTGCACGGAGCGGTCGTAGCTGAAGCCGCCGAGGCGGGCGTGGCGGCGGTAGTTCCAGTTCATCAGCGGGCCGACCAGCACGGCGGCGGCAATCGAGCCGCCGGCGATCGGCAGGTACATGAGGCCGAGGTCCAGGCCGCTGTAGCCGTACAGCTTCTCGAACTGGCTGGGCAGGGATGTGCTGACGGCATAGAAGCCGGAGAACACCACGCTGCTGTTCCACAGGAGCACGCCGAGGTGTTTCTCGAAGAGCATCTTGATCGAGCCGATCGGGTTCGGGAAGCGGAGCTTGACCGGGGTGGGCCGCGGCGGCTTCTCCGCCGCCGCAGCAGACGCGGGGTCGAGCGAGGAGTCGTCGCCGCTCGACCGGGCTGCGGTCGCGGCGGTGGCGGGGTGGCGGCGGCGGTGGCGGTCGAGCAGCAGGCTGCAGAAGCTGCGGTACAGGGTCGGCGGCACGATGGAGCCGTTGCCGGCGATGCGGCGGTTGGTTTCGGGGAACACCAGCAGGATGACGAGCAGCATGACGGCCGACATGATGGTCAGGTACCAGAAGATGGCCTGCCAGTTCAGGTACTCGATCAGCGCGCCGCCGACCACGGGGCCCAGCGTCGGCGCCAGCACGATCGGCAGCGCGGTGAACCCGACATAGCTGCCACGCTCGGCCGACGTGACGATGTCCGCGACCACGGCGAACGCCAGCGCAATTGTCGACGCGGCACCGGCGCTCTGCAGACACCGGATGGCCAGCAGCGACGCGTAGTTCGTGCAGGTGGCCAGGCCGATGTTCGCGGCGATGAAGATGGTGAAGCACACGATGTAGGCGGGGCGGCGGCCGCCCGAGTCGGCGAAGGCGCCGATGAACATCGGCGTGAGCCCTTGGAAGATCATGTAGGTGGTCACGGTCAGGTTGATCTGCTCGTTGGTCACGTGGAAGGCGCGGGCGAGCTCGGGCAGCGCGGGGAGGTAGATCTGGGCCGACAGCGGGGAGAAGAAGGCGCCGATCGAGGCGACGAGCACGATGCCGCGTTTCTGCCACACGGTGAAGATGGAGAACGGCGGGCCGGGCGGGGGCGACGGCGTGGCGGCTTCGGGGTCGGCGGGAGGCCCTGCCAACGGGGACTCCGGGTTAGGGACGGCCGTGGGGGGCGTGTCGAGGTCCTGCGGGAGGGAGTCGTGGCTGGTGCGGACGGTGTTGTCGGAGGTGGACGGCCGGTGGGAGAGCACGGCCGGAGCCGGTGGGGCCGGCAGTGCGGACATGGTGAGATTTCTTTTCCCCTCCGATGGATAAGGGAGTCAAGAGGTGTGAGATGGATGATTAGGGGAGATGTCAGGGTTTAGGGGGCGAGACACCACTCAGAGGCGGGAGCGGGATTGAGGCCGAAAATCAAAGAGCCAAGCACATGGCAGAGGGATCGGAGCCGAACGAAGCTAGACGAGTACAAGAAGTGACAGCCGGCCAAAGCCAAGATGGCAGCATGCGAGGCACAGCCGTCCGGATCAGAGTGATAGAAGTATGTGAGAGGGGTAGTCTAATACCCAGGGACATCATATGAGGCTCATGGTGGAGGTAGACTTGTTCTTCTCAACAAACCACGGATAGAAGGACGGAGGAGAGCATGGAGAAGGGAGGGAAGGCTAGCATTATAAAGGATTTGTTCCCTACAGTCCATCGGCGAGAAGCGAGATCGTGGGATGCAACGAAAGGAAATGGGAAAGCAAGTCGGCACGCGGGAGCAGTAAGCAACAGAGACTGTTTTGCTGCTGGGTACGGTACGGGAACAGCAAAACAGACGTGCGCTGCAGCTTGCCTGACTAGTGTAGCCACATCCCGCTCGAATCCCGATCGCTATCGGACTGGCAAATCCCGCTCGAAGCTGATACCACGGAAATAATAGGGGGGGCGACATCCCTAGCGGTAGAGAGACCCGATGGTCTTTGCATGGGCGGTTGCACTCAAGGTGGCAGCGAATGTCACTAAAGAACATACACTAGCCCACGGAGGTCCGCTCACACGTTTATCCACGGCGATTAAGTGTGCCGTCTTCTGTGTGTTGTTGTTGTTGTTGTCGTTGTTGTTTGCTCCTGCGTGTAAGTCGCCGGCCCGGGGCTCGGTGCTGCACGGAGGCCAGCCACGTCCGCCGGCCGAGACGAGTCCGGCCCGGGGACAGAGTTACCAGACCAGCCAGCCACAACCACTCCGTGCCTGAACTTCCTCCAGGCACCAGCCCCGGAACGGCCAACCCCGCCCGCACCTGATGAGAGACATTTTCCAATGATTCACAGGCGAAACTGGAACAATCACGCGGGCAATAAAAAGACCAGGAAGATTTGAGTCGAGCGATGACCGTGATCCGCCCACCGCCGGGACAATCACGGCGTGCCTGTCCACTAAATAAACAATCGGGCGTCTGTCGGCACGTTGTTCCAGTGGCTCACAGCAAGGCCAGGCCCTCGATGGCGCCGATCATCATGACCGCGTTGCAGCACGGCCGAGATCGGGCTGGCTGGTGGAGGGTACAGAAACGAGCATGGAGGGGGTGTATGTCGCCGAATTCGGCGCCGAAACACGCGGAGTCTTCTTGGGGGGATGGGGGGGGGGTTGTTTCTTGGCTCTTTTCTGCGGAATACGCGGGAATAGCGTTCGCCATGGCGGTTTCCAGGCACCCAGGATCTTAGGGTGTAGACCCTAGACCGTCCCGTGTAAGTCGTCGCCGGCTAGACTGAGGCACACGGACGTAGGTACTCCGTAATGTCCGGCCTGGAGGTTGGCCTAGAAGCTCGGAGGGGCAACTAAAGACTTCATCGTCAGGCGAAGCACTGAAAAGCTCGTCCACTTCGGCCATTTGGCCCCAATCTTTCTTTTCCCGTCACGGGCGAAAACCCGGCACGGATTCCCTTTGCCCATGTCGTCAGGCACGGTGGTGCTCTGCGCTTGTGATATCCAGCCGATGTGTGAAGGATCTTCTCCATCAGACCACTCGGGGGTCTAGATGGCCGTTGGAATGCATTCCGGGTCTATTCATCGGCAGATGAAGATGGAGGGATAGAGTTGTGTGCCATCAAGATCGTAATCTTCAACCCGCCGCATTCACTGCCCATGTACCACCATTTAGGTTGTTTGAAGTTAAATTTTCCTGCTACAGACTGCCTGTGGAAAAAAGCAACACTCATCGGCCAGACTGAGAGGTGCTGTTCACCACGTAGTGTCGATACATAGCTATTCAACTTGTGTAATCTTGTGCTCAGGGTAGGTGTATCCTTCCGTCTCCAGGTGTCCAGGAGCATCTCCGCCATGATGGACCCTTTTAATGTTTTCCTAATACGGGCTGTGAGTATGTGGCACCCAAGTCCAACTTACACCCGTGGCCATACACTGCCGACTGATTGCAAGAGGATTGCGGCGTGCAGAAGTTCAACTGCAGAATGCAACCTGGGCCACGAGCCACTCTTGCGTTGGCGAATGCTTCATCGTGTATTGGAGTTGGCGATGTGACGCCGCTTTTGTCAGACCTCTGCCGGCTGTCGATTCAGTCAAATTCCCAGCCGAGAGTAGACTTATAGCCTTGAAAGTCACCGCGGGTGGTGTATGCTGACACGTGCTTCTCGATGGTTTGAAGGAACCATGGAAGATGACAAAAGGATAGATGGGATACTAGATCCCGAGCCTCAAAGTCAAAGCCGAGGGAGCCTTCCCGTCAACCATCGTCTGGGGCATCAATTTCGCCATAACTGAGCTGTCGGTCGCCCCCGTCAAGATGGAAACAATCGGAAAAGCACAAATAGTTGGACGGCAGCCATAAACTTGAAGGGGGTACCCTAACCCTAGCGTAGAATAATTTAGGGTCTCGCTCGCCTGTTTGCCAACCTTGCCGTTTGTTCAGCAACATATATGCCGTTTCTCTTCTATCTTTTCTAGAAAACCACTCATATTCATGACTACTACCCCTAGGGCATAGGTGGACCATGGAGCAACCTTAGCACGAGGCTGGCCACCGCGCCAACCCCATCCTCAGGATCCCACTACTCCCCTCCCAGTTCCAGTACATATCCGACTTACACCTGGAAGTCTGGTCGCAGTACGCCTCGTTTGATTTCCCAGCAGTCGCCCCGTTCCTGATTCTTGCGGGTGATATTGGCAAACTGGCGGACTGTGTCAGCCCACAATGCAAGACATGCTGAGGATGTAAAGTGGCTACAAGATCAAGTTGACCACTTCAGTTCCAAAGACCTGCGCCGGACGACCATCGTCGTGACCCACCATGCGCCGCTGGTATCGGGAACGTCTCGGCCGGAGTACGCAGACAGTCCGACCAGCGCGGCCTTTTCCACCGATATCTGCACCGATCCACGGTGGAAACCTGTGCAGTACTGGCTGTTTGGCCATACACACTGGACGACCTCTCTCACCGCCCCGGCTGGTCCCCTGGTCATCAGCAACCAGCGCGGATACGTCTTTCCGGGGAGCACCGGCCGGCAACCGGAGAAACTGCCGGCCAAGCCCACATTTATTCACTCGAACTATTGCAATATAACCGGCTGAGTAGTCATGATATCCGTCTTGTGAACTGTTCGGCTGCTCAACTTATTTGCTCAGGGGTTAGGGTTGCGGCGTGGCTGTGATGACTATTGTGTAGTAGCGGACTACACCTCCTATCGATGCTACTCACTAGTCTTGATTTGAAGCGTCTAGAACTTACACCACTCCTATACAGTTATTGTTTAAACAGGGAATGATGATACAGGATTCAATAGTAAAGCATTAAATGCGATGGGAATATCCTTATGGGTTTAACCCTAGAGGTTATAAAACTAGGCGGTGAGGCGAGGCCATTCTGCCAGCTGTATATAATTCGTCACTTGCAGATGAAGCCAACTTTCACTTTATATCAGATGTCAAGGATCGATATTGTGCTGCCTACGACACTTACTGTTCAGGTATATAACTTTCCACCTCACCTGATATCATTCTAGAGCTACATAGTTCTTCTCATTATTTCTTCTGTGCCCAAAGCATCTATTCTGCTGTGCCAACCAAATCTACTACCCATCCCCTAATCTAGTCTGTCCTGTATGAACAGGCGATCAAGTAGAACTTCACAATGGTAAAAAAGAAAAAAAAAAAAGACTCCAGTCTCAACACAGAATATCCTGATATGCGTATGAGACACTTCGTTACTAACAAGATGGCCGAACCCATCGCCAGAATGTCCTCTACAACTCGACCCTTCGCCAGGGCCGTGCCGTCCGCGGAGAGCTCGAACGACTCCACCGGTTAACTTCAGACAGCGCCGACTTTGTGATAACGCCGTCGGAGATCGGCAATGCATCGGCATCGCTAGCGACGTTTAGCAAGAGCATCGACGAGTACAACGGCGTAGCGAAGCAAGAGCTGGTGCCGAAAAAGCAAGAGGAGGCGTTTGAGCGGGTGAAGAAGTTCCGCGAGGAGCTGTCAGATCTGCGCAGCAGCCTCGACGCGCTGAAGGAGAAGCGCGACGACGCCGCGCACGCATCGAACCGCAGCGAGCTGCTCGGGCGGCGGGGGTACGCAGCGACCACGCCCGAGAACCCGTACGCGAACGCGGCGGCAGCGGCGGCGACGTCGTCGACAGCCTTCGGCGGGCCGCGGGGCCACACGCACGCGCGGGGCGGGAGCGCGGCACTGGGCACGCCGTCGGCAGCCGCGCTGGGGAGCTACTCGCTCGGCAGCGGCGACTCGGCGCGCGAGACGCACGCGATGCGCGAGCAGACGTTCTTCGCCGGCACCAACACGGCGCTGGACGAGTACATTGCGCGCGGCCAGGCGGTGCTGAGCGACCTGGGCACGCAGCGCGAGATGATGAAGAACACACAGAAGCGGCTGTACTCGGTGGCGAACACGCTCGGCGTGTCGGGCGACACCATCCGCATGATCGAGCGGAGGGCGCGCGAGGACAAGTGGATCTTCTGGGCCGGCGTGGTGGTGTTTGTGCTGTTCTGCTGGCTGGTGCTGCACTACCTGCGGTGAGGGGGGCTGTTTGCGGGCGAAGTGGCGTTTGCTTCGGGCGGGAGGCTGGTGTTTGTGACGACATTCCTTTTCCATCTCGGTTCCTAGCGAGGCGTTTATATTTTCATTTGTTCCCGAATAACATGACTTGCCATCCAGGTTATATGCATCACGGGTGTGACTCTCGAAGTAGCTTTGTCTACCCAAAGCGGCGCGTGAAGTTTGATACCCAAATATGCAACCGCAAACATCTCTGTTCAAAATTACTGTAGCCATGACCGTTATCTGTTCCACGAGTTGTACCGTTCTATCCAAAGGCCTGTATATACCATCACCACCCCCCCAAAGGTTGAAAATGCTCATTTCAATGCAATCGTGAACAAAACATCCTTCGTCGTCTCTATGTCGACGAACTCGCTCTCCGGCAGGACATGGTTGCTCGTGCTGACGCGGCCGCCAAAGTCGGTTGGCCAGTCCTTCACATCCCACTCCAGGCCGGACGTGGTGATGACGCTGGGCTCCTTGACCGGCAGGATGCCGACGTACTTGGCGAACAGGTCCGGGGTGCCTGGGGTGCGCACGCGCACACGGTGGCGGTGGGTGCCCGAGCCCGACAGACTGCCGTGCAGGAGGAACGTCAGGCTCGCCTCGGAGAGGAGGAACATGCAGCCCTGGCGCTCGGGGTCCGGGTTCTGGTACAGGTACAGGTGGTGCAGCTGGCTCATGCCCTGGTCGACGCGGCCGCCGAGACCGCCCACGGCGATGATGTCGACGTACCCGGACTCCTTGTTTCCGGCTCCGCGGATCCACGATATGGCTTTGCCGAAGTCGGTGGACTCTTGGTCCGGGTCGTAGATGATCTTGGCGGGCGTTGGCCGTGCGGAGTAGAAAGCGCGGGCCGAGTCTGTTAGAGAGTCCAGGTCTCCAATGATCACGTCGACTTGCTCCTGCAGTGGCGTCTCTTGGGTTAGTATATCTGCCTGTCTTGGCTTGCTTCCAGCTGGATATACATACAAACGGACTTCCATCTCCTCTCTGAAGCAAGTCGTGTATGCGATTTGCCCCTCCATCGGCGGCTACACGGAGACGAGCTGAGAGACGAGATATAAGATTAGCGACATGAGGATTTGTTAAGCGGGTGGAGAGCGTGATACGAAGCCGTCATGGAGTCGCGATCATACCATTTTCCCACAACTCTTCGAGCACTGGCGACGGGCGCACAGGCTGGTTCAAGATGATCACGGCGAACGGAGGCGATGACGCAGTTGCACCCTTAGGGTTCAGCAAGTTGGGGAGATGCCACTCAGTGACCGTTGAGGAAGTCATGTCGGGCAAACTAATTTTGAATGAAAATGCCACAGAAACAATCCGTCTCGTTTCTAGACACAAGGATGAGCAGATATAATCTCCTCACTTCACGGATTCCTCATGATGTACCTTCAGCATCACTTTTAAGGCGGCAGCTTGTATGTCAACGTACTTATGGCCGATGTGCCAATTCCTCGCGGATATTTTTCGCCGGTGGATTGGGAAGGAAAGCGACAGAAAAAATCCACGCGATAGCTCTTGCGGACGAATTTTCCAATTACAAATCTCTAAATCTCGAATTTTTTCTTTCTTTTTTTTTCCTCTCATACCCTCATCCAGCGTTTTCCGTTTTCTGCAGTTTGGGTTTCTTTGCATTCATTTAGTTCATCTCTCCCATCGTGTGATTATTTGGTCGTCCTCTTTTTCTTTCGATTTCCGTCTCTCCTTTCCGTCCTCCACACTCGTCCGCAACAATGTTCAGATCCTCCGCATTGCGGCTCCGGCCTCTGGCATCCGCCATCACATCTTCGGCCCGCACTCCGGCCGCGTCGCGGACGCTGTGGACGACGCGCACGGGGAAGAAGTCGACGTGGAAGGGCGCGGCGTTGCGGTGGGGATTGGCGGGAGGTGCCGTGTACTGGTACAACACAAGTCCGATCTTCGCGGATGCCCCGGCTTGTAAGTTTCCGTCCCCGTTGTGTGTAGGCCAGGTTCGCGCGTTTGTTCGGCAGCAGATTACTGACATACGCACCATGCGCGTTTGACTGTAGACTCGGCACCCGCAGCTCCGGAACACCTGCCCGACGTCCAGGGCCCGACGGTCGATGCCATCCTCGAAGAGAAGCGGAAACAGATCGCCGCCGAGAACCTCGCCCAGGCTGCCGCGGCCGCCCCGACTGAAGCTACCCCCGCCGCCGAGCCCACCGAAGCCGAGACTGTCGAGGGCACCGTGGCCCCGATGCCCGGATCGCCCCAGGCGCTGGAGGACGAGGCCGGCCAGCAGGGCGCGTTCAACCCGGAGACTGGCGAGATCAACTGGGACTGCCCGTGCCTGGGCGGCATGGCGACCGGCCCTTGCGGCACCGAGTTCAAGGATGCCTTCAGCTGTTTCGTGTTCTCGAAGGAGGAGCCCAAGGGCATGGACTGCATCGACAAGTTCCAGTAAGTTGTATCTCTGCAGCTGGAACTCGACGGAGTGTGTGATGTGCCTGTTCTAACCAGTGGTTGCAACATTTCCTCCCAAAACAGGGCCATGCAGAACTGCTTCCGCCAGTACCCCGAGGTCTACGGCGCCGAGATCGACGATGACGAGGCCACCGATGCTGCTCCTGCCGGCACTGAAGATGCCCCCGCCGAGATGAAGAGCGCCGAAGCCCCCGAATCGAGCGTCCCCGAGACTCCCGCTGCCAAGACCGAGACCACCACCGCCGAGTCGAAGACGGAGATCCCCGTGGAAGCTCCCGCGCCGAAGGCCGATGCCACCGGGTCGACCACTACCGCGGAGAAGTCCTCGTGATCCATCCCGGCAGGCGAGAGATCGACACCTCGATTCTCTCCTGTTCCCTCCTCCGATGATCTCGAATCAGCTGCTGTGAAGCACTAAACAGCTTCACGATGTAAAATACCACCACCCAACCATGTGCAACAAATGTACCACAACTCTTTTTCTTCTGTATTATTCTTTCCATTTCCTTATCATTTCTCCATATTCCATACCTTTCCTTCTGTTTCTGCAACCGCCGCCATCGTCAGATGGAAAAATGATAATGCAGGTCGATGCGGGATGGACACATGTACACAAAACATACAATATATCTGGGGGGGGTTCGGTTGGCGATATATAAAAGCGCATCTATACTGTTATAGAACTGATTACGACACAGATTTCCTCTCTTCACGTTTTCGTTCTTTCATATGTTCTCTCTTCGGTGATGGCTTGGGTCCAGCATTCCAACTCGCTTTAACCACGGCAAACGCCGGGTTCGACCCGGGTTAAACCCTAACGATGTCTCGAAGGTCACGCACAAGCCGGATCCGTCCGTCCACGAAGGCGAAGCAAATAGATGCACAAAACATCGCTGAAAGAAAGATCTGCAATAGCGGGAATCTAGGGTGTGGTCCCCGGAATATTTGGGAAATCTGACCACTAAAGATCAGCCAGCTCCTGATCCGGCTATGTCATAGTGTTAACGAGTGGCGTAATGACGGCGTCACCTGTTTCTCTTGTCTATGAATTCTAGCCCGGGTGATAAGGAACAAAAAGCTGCACTTCCCCGACATCTGCATCGTTTGGTCGTTCGATAACCTTATTATATTGTTTCTTGCATCCGTCTTTTGGTATCTCGATTTCGCTGTCCATTCCAGTTGAAGTCTCTACATCGATCTTTGGGGAAGAAGAAGCTGTGTTGTTACTGCTCACTATCAAATGCCACACAGGAGTAAGTATTGAGACTATGAGGGGGGAACGCCGGAGAGATGTTTCATCGGACTATTCACGGTTATGCATATTGACATGGCTTTTCGCTTCCCAGTGTCATACGCCGAAGTCGCAGCAAGCGGGCCCAAGCAGTCGCCCGAAGAGGTGAGCACGTCTTGCACGCCGCATCGACCACATGTGGCATTCCCATCGTACTGACTCTGCCCGCTCGTATACAGGCGGCCGCGCCGCCGGTCCCCGAACTCATCCCCGCCGACACCCCCCCGTCATCCTCGCTGGTGTCGCTCGACACGCCCGACACGGCCTCCGAACACCAGCCGGCGAAGCCGCCGGGCGACGCCCCGGTGCGGCCGGTCGAGGTCGACCTGGAAGAGCTGATTGCGAACGGCGACGAGAAACGCAAGAAGGCGAACGGCCGCGGGCGGCGGGCGCCGAAAGGAGGCCGCAGCGGCGGTGAGTGCGCCGAGTTCATGTCGGAGAACGCCGGCGCGCTCGTCACGGCGAATGTGCTGGCGGTGCTCGGCATCGGGGCGCTCGTTGGCGGCTTCGCCGGGTGGGGTGGCAGCGGGGCGGCCGATCGCGCTCGGCTGACTTGGAAGACTGTCGGTGTTGGTCTGGGACTCACCGGTCTTGTCGGGGTTGGAGAGGCGTATTTCATCAGGTATGTTGAGCTGTTGGTTCTCGCGACAACGCCGGGTCTGGGTACTAACTTTGTTGTGGCAGATATTTCGTCAACCAGAAGTAAATCATCAGCATGTAATGCGGGGAGTTGCTGTTTGGGCCTGTACAATCAGTTTATATTCGTGTTGTTTCACGGTTCGGTGGATTGTAATAGTGTCTCTGTTTAATATAAAGTCTACACTCTCAATCGCCTCACATGTCTTTATCATCTTCCCGTGACAACAACTGCTTCACGCCGTCTTCTTGGCCGCGAACTTCACCAAAGCCTCGGCAGACACCTCCTTCAAGACCTGGCCGGCCCATTCAAAGTCGTTGACATCCAGAAACACCTGCGCGCTGAGCCGCGTGTACACCTTGCCGCCGTGGAAGTACAGCACAATGAACGCATTGTGCTTGTTCATGATCTCTCGCTCCATCCAGCCGGTGGCGGAAGCGAGCTCGGACTCCAGAATCACCGGTCCGCTGGCGGCCTCCACCGCGGCCGTGTCCGGGACAACAGGGAGGGGAACCTCGACGTTGACCATGGCGCATTTCGTCAGGGTTCCGGCAGCGTTGTCGATGACGGACGTGCCGAGGATCTCCGCCACCCGGTTGCCGCCCACCTTGACCAGGTTCCAGAGGTACTCACGAATCGGCTCCTCGCCGCCCAGAACCTCCCTGCGCCACTGGATGGCGTCGGCAACCGCCAGGTACGGGCTGCTGTCCATGGTACCGACGAACTCGAAGTTGCGCACGAAGTGCGGCTTCAGGTTCGGCGGCAGCCGGACGGGGAACTTGGCCGGGTCGCGCGTCTCGTAGCCGTGGCTCGTGGCCAGCGTCGACGGCAGCAGCGGCTGGTTGCGCAGCGGCACGACGAAGACGGCGCAGCCGCGCGGCACAAACATCCACTTGTGGCAGTTCGACACGAAGAAGTCGGCGTCCAGCGCGCCGGCATCGATCGGCACCATGCCGACGCCCTGGGCGCCGTCGACACACGACAGCACGCCGGCCTCCTTGCACACGGCCGTGAGCGCCGCGTACGGCAGGCACACGCCCGGCAGGCTCGACACCACGTCGTACAC
>LNGL01000056.1:196155-238380 GCA_001510565.1 Knoxdaviesia proteae
AAAAAGACAAAAAGAAATAGAGAAAAAAACTCGAACAAAAACCACGCGGAAGGAGCAGAAGAAAAAGTTTTAATTTTGCCGCCTCTGCTCGCCTGGTCGCACCTTCTCTGTCTATATTTCGCCTGTTGGCCGGGCCTTTGTTCCCAAAATTCGCACATGATTAAATATTGCCGTACACATTTTTCTCCTCCTCAACGTCACCTCTTCTTCTCTTCTCTTCGTCTTCGTTCTTTTTTCTCTTTTCGCCCTCTCCCATCTCTTATTCCACATCTCATCATCCTTCTATGGTTTATCCTGTGTGAATCTGCTGCTTCACTCTTCTTATCTCTGCTTATCGCTTCTTCCTCGTATCGTAGACGTGTGTGTCGCGTCAACAACACCTCGCGATCGCCTCATCAGGGCCTAGATCCCACTTTCTCCCAGACGACCTCCCGCTCTTCTTCTTCTTCTTCAGACCCAGGCCGTTTCCTATATGACATACATCTACCGCGTAAATATAGATACAGAGTACTACTACACTACTGTACACTACATACTGTACTGTCCTGCCACTTGCGACATCTTCCTCGTCTTCGCGCTCTTCTCCCTGTCGCTGCAACTGTCCCTGTTCCCGGCCGCTTCATGCTTGTCTTTTACGGCCACCTTGCATGCCATCGCCCACTATAGCACCCGGCCCATCCACAACTGTGCCGCCATATCCTCCATCACATTCACGCTCTCTCTCTAACGCTCTCGACGCCTCCGCCGCGCCACTGGACACCGCTGCACATCTCATCGCACCTCCAAGACCAACGCGCGCCTACCAATGCCACCCACAGTTCGTGTCTCTCTATAGCACCCGCTTCTATCGCCTCTTCGGTTTGTCTGGACTTCCCTGTGCCTGTCATTCATTCTTCACCGGCACAGACCGAGCCCGTCATCTGTTGCTATCACTAGTCGCTGGCTACATTTCACTCGCCAGAGCTATGCGATTCTCTACCTCATGACAACAGCTTTGACCGTGCTTCTGTCTCGTCCCTTCTGTTCTTCATTCTCGCCTCTTTTTATCTCTTCAGTCTTCGCTTGTTGATTGTGGGGTGGAAGAGGAGTCTGCAAACCATATATATCCATCCCCCTGTTTACCAACTCGCATCTCGTTGCTGTCGTTTTTTGGGGGGGGTTTTTTTTCATCCCCTCTCCTGGTCCTCGTCCTTGTCCGCGCCCACTTTGGCCCCGGCTCTCTGTCTATCCTTCTCTCTATCCTTCTCTGTTTCTCCCTCTCCTCTTTCCTTTTCTGCTTGCAACCTTTAAACCACGCCGCGCGCCATTCAGCGCTCCTGTCGCACATTTTATATCCCTCTTGCGTACTCCATGTCTTCTTGTCTGCCTCTGCCTTGATTTGTCTCTTCATCTCTATCTCTGCTCCCAACCTGCGTTTGTCGTCTGCTGTAACCCGGCTAAAGTCGTCGCGTCTTTTGCTGCCGGCCGTTTTCTCCCGTCTGCCGGTTTCCATTCTCCTTCAGACGCCCGACACCTGTCTTGAGGATATTTTCTTTCACCGCTTTTGTTGTTTGTCGCCCGGGGTTTTCCCTCCTGACGCGATGCAGTCTCTAGCCGATACAATGCTCTCATCGTCGTCGTCTCGTGCTGCTGATCGACCGTTTTCGTCTCTGCGCGACTCAACCGCCCAATTCAATCTCGCGCCATATGATCCACAAAAGCAGTCACAACAACAAACACCGCTGCAACAACAAAATCACCACCAATCACAACCTTTCCAAAAGCACCGCCAGTCGCTGTCTCTATCGCACCTTAAGCAGCCGTATCCGCACCCGCTGGAGTCCATCTCCGAGCTTCGCTCTCTCCGGCCCGCCGCCGAACTCTCGCCCCGCAACTCCGCTTCAGAACGCGTCTTTCCGGCTGCCACCACCGCCAACTCGCGCCGGACCTTTCTGCCTGATTCAGCCTCGTCGTCGTCTTCCTCTCAAGACTCCAGCCAGGAGTCGTCTGGTCTGTTGCAGCTGTCGCAGCTTGCCGCGCTTCAAGACAAGATGTCTGAGCCACAGCCGAACTTCGCCGCTGAGTCCAGCATGGCCAAGAAGCGCACCGCCGACGGAAACGTAAAATCGTCCACCGATCGTGCCGGAAGCCACTCGCCCGTCCGCGCAGGACATTCCCGGAATGTCAGCTCCGTAAGTATGGCTTCAACCTCTGGAAGCCGTATTGGTGAGGTATGTATCTATCGGTCGTTGTGGGGTTGGTGCTGTTTCCGAGTCCTTGTGATGTTGATGCATGTCTCAACTTGATGCAACAACACGCCATCGCACTCATGTTTTGTTTCTTTCTCTCTTGTGTCGTGGGGCTCTCTTGTTTGTTTGTCTGCGTCTGGGGAGAACACCACGCGTTTTCACTCCTGAATTGTCCTACAGCGTGTATTGTTCAAGCTAACATTCCGCGTGCTTCTCTCACAGCTTTCTGCTGAACTGAAAACGCGTCTCTCCTACGCCATGGTCAAAGTCAACCACGGCTGGCAATCTCACACCATCGACGAAGTCGAGACCCTGGCCTCCCACGGCGCGTCTGCCTCGCCGACATCTTCGAGCTCGACACTCCTCCGGAGAAACGACTCGTCTCCCAGCCCGGCTCTGTCGCTCACCAGCAAATCCCCATCGGAGTCAGGGACCGTCACTGCTTTCCCTTCTCTCTCCCGCCACCGGCACTCGTTCTCACAACCATCCTCTTCTCTTTCTGGAGCAGCCCAATCGAGCGGTTCCAATACTCTGGCGCCTCCAGCGTCTATTCAACCCGCGCGATCGCTACCCCAGCCGACCGAGTCCCGACGAGTCAGTCGCCCGGGCTACCACCCCACCCCGCTGTCACATGCCCACACGGCCCCTTCACCGCGCACCCCGGCTCAGATCTCTACTTCCCGCTTGACGCAGAGCCAATCAGCCCACTTCGGCTCGCCGCTTGAGGAAATGGTGTATTCCCCCCACCAGAATGTGCGCGAACAGGATGCGATCGAGTCGCTATTGTTCATGAGCAGCCCTGGCAACTCTGCGAACATGAAGCACGCCTTTTCGCCCATCCTCCCCCATCCGTCTCAGTCCCACCAGTCCTTCTCGCAGTCACAGCCTCTTTCGTCCACCCCCCGATCGTCAGCGGCAAACGGGGCCCGCCACGCCCTGCCCTCGTCGCAGCCGCGCAAAAGCCTCCCCGACTCCCGGCCCCCCATGCCTGCTGCCAAGCGCATGGGTCTCGACTCGTCGCGCCGAGTCGACGACACCGAAATGGATCTCGACGTAGTTCCACAGGGATCGCCGAATGGATCGGCCCGCTCCACCCCGCGTCGCCGGGGGGTCGGACACGCCCACACGGCAAGCCAGAACCTCCGCCTCCAGCTTTCCCTCCCCTCAGCCCTCGACCGATCTCTCCCCCGGCCGGCTCTTGCGGACGAGGACATTGAGCGCATGATGGAACGCGTTGCTGCCGTGGAAGACTCAGACGACGACGACGAAATCCACATCCCTCGCTCGAATCCAACGGGGACGGTCCAGGGCTAAGGATCGTTTCCCACCTTCCAACCAGTACCTATGGTGTATATAATCTCACGCTATGGGTCTTCCTCTCTGGCCAATGACCCTAGCTACTGTGCGTGCTATTGCCTGTACATATTTATTCATCCGCACCCGATCTCAGGATCTGTCTTCATTGGATACTTGTTGCTGTTTTTGTTTTGGCCCCTTCCGCTCCGCCTGGCCTATCATCATTATTTGGAGTTGATGCTTGTGTTTTTCTTTCCGTCATGTCTATGCGCTTCCTCTTCGTTTTTCTTGCATGTGCTTCCTGTCTCGATTTTGGATTGACTTTTCGGGGATTATGTGTCTGGTGGTGGAGGAGGATGGTTTGGGCGGCTTATTCGTGTTTTTTTCTTGGTTACAGGCGGTTTTGGTATGGATGTTCTATATTTTTGATTTGCTCATGCATCAAGATGAGTTTGAAGTCCTATCTTGGGAGGAGGGCCAAAGGTCCAAGGCACCGTACCTGAACATGGTGCTCTCTAGTGATATCCCCAATTACCTCTTGATCTCGTCTAAATTATCCACTCTACTCATGTGTCCCGCCATGTTTTCTTCCCAGGTATCATAACTTCTTCAGGCTGGCTGGGTGGAGTGTGGGGTTAAACCCTAGCCATAGCTCCGATCTGAGTCACAGCCCGTCATAATCGATCTATTTTTTTCTGGCTGCTTAACTGTGTAGCTTCAAACGAGAATTCATCATTGGCAAAAACATCAACATTTCCCATTCCTCAACCTCTTTTTGTTCATTTTCATAACCGTCAATCATATCCTGCACTCTTCTGGAACATATACTTCACCCTTATACCAACGACAGGCCACTTGGCTGCCGTACACTGAGTTCTGAAAGCACCACTATCAGTTTCAGTATCATCGTTCATTCATGTCATTGGCGCACCTGTCGCGGCTGCTGCCGCTTCCCGACGACGAACTGCGGCAAGTTCTTGACTATGCCTCGCAACTATCGCCCGACGAGGCGGTCGATCACTTCACAAACCTGCTCGGCAACGACCCCGATGTTCTGTCGTTCATAGCGGCGTTCAACCGCACCCGCCCGCGTCCCGGCCCCGCCGCCACTCCTGCTGGCGCTACTTCTTCACAGCCGGCGCTAGCAGGAGGTTCAGCAGGAGGGAGAGGTCGAGGCAAGCCCGAGAATGTTTCAGATCCTTCGCCGGGACCCCCGAAAGCCGGCGGTGGTCGGCATAAAAAGGCCAAGCCGAATATCCATGCGCTGCCGGCTCGTCAGATCAATGCGGGTGGAGCGCCGCAGGGCGGAGCGGCGTACATGAAGAAGAGCGATAATCTGGACTATATGGCCACTAGTAAGCCATCAGCCTCGTCTTCTTCCTCGTCGCTAGCTGGAGGGCAGTCGTCGTCTGCCGAGAAGAAGGCAGCGGCCCCGGCCACCAACAGCCGGGGTGCCGTCTCCGCAGCGGCATTCCTACTCGATACATCTGCCGCTACGTCCCGTCCGTCACAGAGCACACCTCCTCCCGAACCGAAGAAGGGAAGCAACAAGCTTCCGGGAACTCTCATATCCGATGCGCCCTCCAAGTCGAAGGGGAAGGGTACGGCTACGAAAGTCGCCATCTCGGGCGGCACGGCCATGTCTGGGTCATCCGCAGCCCTCGCCGACCTCGACGCCGCCATCCGATCGCTGGAGATCACGACTAACCCGACCCTGCAGGGCGACGTGGAATCCCGGCGGTGCAACTGCCTGGCTACGAAGCACCCGCTGCAAACAGCGGCGCCAAACTGTCTGTCGTGCGGCAAAATCATCTGCATCAAGGAAGGGCTCGGCCCGTGCACGTTCTGCGGCGAGCCGCTCCTCACGGCCGCCGAGACGCAGGCCATGCGGCAGGAGCTGGGCGCCGAGCGGTCGCGTGCCCGCCAAGCAGCCGACCGCGAGGCCCACAAGCGCCCGGACGTCAGCCGGACACCGCGGCCCTTCACGCAGCCACGCGACGGCGCAGCGTCGTCGTCGGCCGACGCGCAGGAGGAAGCCGCGGCGCGGCAGCTGCGCGACAAGCTGCTGGGCTTCCAGGCGCAGAACGCGCAGCGCACGGTGGTGCACGACGAAGCGGCGGACTTTGACGTGTCGCTCGCGCTGGCCGGGGCGCACGGCGGCAGTAGCGCCACGGCGGGCAACATGTGGGCGAGTCCGGCGGAGCGCGCGCTCGAGCTGAAGAAGCAGCAGAAGCTGCTGCGCGAGATGGAGTGGAACGCACTGCCGGAGTACGAGAAGCACCGCCAGGTCGTCAGCATCGACCTGGTTGGCCGCAAGGTGGTGCGGCACATGGCGCCGGTCGAGCGGCCGCGCAGCCCGCCGGCGGCGGACGACCTGGAGGCTGACGGGGATGAGTATACCACGGCCGGCGCCGACGACTTCTTCCTCCACCCGCAGCGCACGGCAGGGCGTGGTGACGCCGGCGGCGCTGAAGCCGGCGGAAAGCTGAGCAACCCGCTGCTGGGGTCGCGCATCAAGCCGGTGTACCACTACTACCAGGCCGGCGCGGCCTCGTCGACGTCAACCGCTGCGACCAAGGCCGCGCAGAAGGCCGTCTCGTCGACGCTGTGGGGCGTGCAGGATGAGTGGGATGAGGGAGCGGGGGGTGGTGAGGGTGGTACGGGAGGCATGTACGGGTCTCTGGCGTACTCGGACCACCCGGCTGGGTCCGGGAGTGGGCTGGCGACGGCGTCGGATGAACCCAAATGCGGGTAGAAGGGAGCCGCCGTAAGGGTTAGGGTCTGGCTTTGGAGGTCTTGCTGCACGTGAACGCACGTGAGAATCTAGGTCCGAGCGAAACCAGATAGACTTCTTTCGGGTTATTGCCGGCAATCAGTTGATCTAGAACCCTACGAATACGCATCATCATCATCGCCCGTGCTTCCCTCCTCCTAAATCACGCACCGCGCATCACCGTGACCGGCCGGCGTCCTCGTCCGCGATCTCCGCGCCACCTCCGAAGGCGCACCGAACCGAAGCCGGGTGGGTGTTCTGAAAGTAAACACCCGGACTTTACCCGGCCCTAGTCTGGTTTCGGCCTAGCGCCATGATTCTGTGTCCTTCCGTTTTTCCCTCAGGCAACGAAGCCAGACTCCCCGGCCGGTTGCGCTGGTGGCTCCGATTGGTTCAATTGGGATTTAAGTGGGGCGTTGATGGGCTCCCACGAAGAGCAACCGGAAAAAAGACGGAAAGATTTCTGCGCCTTTGCTGGGGAAAACAGAGCAGGAGCAACCCGGACGGTTCCTTCAGTGTTCTGTTCCTTCCCTTGCTGGCGAGCAAGGTCCCTTCCCCATCACATCATCGGGGTGCTCTTTCCCTCACAGAACCTGGCTGGTGTTCCTTCCCTAAAACTTTTTTGCGTTGCACTTGCTGAGCCCGAGTTTCTCCACACAAATTTTTCGCAAGCTTCAGTACTTAATCCTGTCTGATCCATATTTTCCCTTTCTTCTTTTTTCTTTCCTCCTATCTTTCGTTCCTTGGTGATATCATCAAAAAATCAAAATCTCTCAATCTTCTTTCCACCGTCCAACTTCCACTTCTTTCAACATGTTTGCTGTGTCGACTTTCCAGCGCCGCGCCTTCTCTGCGTCGGCTAGAAACGTGAGCCTTTTTTTCCCTTTGCTTTTTGTTGCGTGGTGGTGATCTGCACTCGCCCGGGCTTTCGGTTTGTTCCGGTTCTCCGCTTTGATTTCCGGGGAGGGATCGGGGTTCCGGAACAGCGGAGGGCTGGGTCGGGGCCGAGTGTGGTCGTTTCTTCGTCAACTGTGCAGAGCGGACGTCAGTTGCTGCGCTGGCGCCGTTGTCGGAGCTTGTTGATGAGCTCCGGTTGATGCCGAATGACGATGTTTACGATGCGATTCCATCATCGCGAATGCTCTGCAATGCCTGCTTTCAACTTGTACTGACCGTGCGTCGATCTCTTTCTCCTTCAATAGCTTTCCAAGGTCACCGTTCTCGGTGCTGCCGGCGGTATCGGCCAGCCTCTTTCGCTGCTCCTGAAGCTCAACCCCAAGGTTACCGAGCTTGCCCTGTACGATATCCGGGGAGGACCTGGTATGTGACGCTGCATTTCATCTTGTAGATCGGGTGATGGCTACCTATCCGACGTATATACTGATTCATCTCCTCTCTCTTCCTCTCTAGGTGTCGCTGCCGATATCTCGCACGTCAACACCAAGAGCACCGTCACTGGCTACGAGCCTACGCCCGAGGGCCTCGCGTCGGCCCTCAAGGGTGCCGAGGTTGTCCTCATCCCCGCCGGTGTTCCCCGCAAGCCTGGCATGACCCGTGACGATCTCTTCAACACCAACGCCTCGATCGTCCGCGACCTTGCCAAGGCCTGCGCCGAGTCGGCCCCCAACGCCAACCTCCTCATCATCTCCAACCCCGTCAACTCGACCGTCCCCATCGTGGCCGAGGTGTTCAAGAAGGCCGGTGTCTACAACCCCAAGCGCCTGTTCGGTGTCACCACCCTGGACGTTGTCCGTGCCTCGCGCTTCGTGAGCGAAATCAAGGGCACCGACCCCGCTGACGAGAAGATCACCGTCGTCGGTGGCCACTCCGGTGTCACCATCGTCCCCCTGTTCAGCCAGAGCCGCCATCCCGACCTGTCGGCCGACGCCGCCCTGGTCAACCGTGTGCAGTTCGGCGGTGACGAGGTCGTCAAGGCCAAGGACGGTGCTGGCAGCGCCACCCTGTCGATGGCCATGGCCGGTGCCCGCATGGCCGACTCGGTCCTGCGCGCCGCCCAGGGCGAGAAGGGCGTGATTGAGCCCTCGTTCGTCGATTCGCCCCTCTACAAGGACCAGGGCATCGAGTTCTTCTCGTCCAAGGTCGAGCTCGGCCCCGAGGGTGTCTCCAAGATCCACCCCGTTGGCGAGGTTGATGCCAACGAGGAGAAGCTCCTGGAGGCCTGCTTCGCCGACCTGAAGAAGAACATCGCCAAGGGTGTCTCCTTCGCCAGCAAATAAGCGATTCCCTGTCGCTGTTTGTTGACCACAGCCGTGGCTATGAGATAGACTTCAACCAAAGGGCTTTCTTTCCACTCCGTAACAGGGGGAAAGACTCTTTCTTTGGGGTGAAACCTCAGCCGCCACAAGTGGATGTTGCAACTTGTCCTACATCGGCCAGTCGCCAACGCGTCGGTGTAACCGGACACCACATTTAACGATTCCCCCCACCCTTACCCCCCTCCCGGACGAAAAGAAGGGAGATTGAGAGACGAAATATTAAAAATTCACGAGCAGAGATGTCAATGATCCCCGACGTCTTTTGCTTGGGTTGAGTGTATGTAGTTTTTTTAGAGCTTCGGAGAGAGACGCAAGATACACAAAAGCAGGAAGAAGACTGGGGAGGCCGGATAGACGAGAGAGTGGCAGAAGAGACTGAGAAAGCATTTCTTTTATCTTCATGTCCAAGATGGGCTTCACTGCATAGATCAAGATGGGAGTGTCTTGGGAACGACTTCTTCCCTACCAGTTCTTGTTTGGTTGTCTGCTTTTGGTCTACTTGGGGGGAGATTTGGTGCTTTTCTGTCCTTCGACATCTGCTTCATTTGCTGGTTTTCTCCTTTCTTCTTTTTCTTCTTTTTTCCGTCTTGGTTCTTCTTTGACTCTGTGTATAGAACGGAAACTAAAGAGCGAATTTTGATTTTATGTGTTTGTCTGTGTGACTTTAATGTGTGCTACATGGTGATGATACTCTCTGGGATATAAGGGTTGATGTTAAGGTCACAGACTTTCGACAGGCTCCTGAGTTCTCCAACTTGACGTCCCTATCTGTGTGCTCTATGTTGTTGACTATATATATGAGAGGTAAGGTGAATTATGGAGGAGACAAGAGAGCAGAGGGAGCCTCTATAAAAAAGAGGGAGATAGATAAGAGGCGGTACATAAACAGGCAACAATCATAATTACAAAAAAAAGCAAAGGGGGATATAGAGTCTCTAACAGGGTAGCTATATGATTCTAGAGAAGTCCACCAAAACAGAGAAGCAGGAAACATACTCGAAGAATACACATAGACCCGGAATTCTCCCTCTATACCACCGGGCGCCTGACCCCATCCAGATCACATCGCCCCTAGATACTAGGACAAAAGGGGAGAGAGATTGAACAGAGAAGATAAGAAAGATTCAGGGATTTGGATACGGTTTTAAAAAGAACAAGGAGATGAGACAGAGAAGAGGAAAAAAGGACAAGACAAGTACAAGAGATAGTGAATTAAAAGTAAAAGAAAAGAGAAGACCGACCAACCAACCAACACCTGTCTGTCTCCCGCAAAAGGGGATCACCGTGCCGCGGCCGGAGGGTTCCGCCGATCGCGCCACGCCTGGAGGGCCTTCTCGCGATCGGCCTGCGCCTTGGCGGTAGCCGCCTCGGCCGCCTGCAGCAGCGCGGCCTTGCGCTTATCCTCGGCGGCGGTGCGCAGGGCCTCGTCGCGCGCGACCTGCTCGGGGCGGCGCACGGCGATATCGCGCGGCTGGTAGTCGGAGAACAGCCGCTTGAGCACGACCTCGACGACCCAGCAGCCGGCAAAGTCGACCGCCATCACCGCCGTCATGTTGGTCTTGAACTCCTCGCTGAACGGCACCAGGCTCATCTGCTCGTTGATCTCCGGCATCAGCTCCATCGCGCACACGAACGCCAGCCCCGACACCCCCAGAATGCCGTAGTACATGCCCTTGTTCTCCGAAATCGACTCGCGGAACGGCCGCCCCTGGTAGTTCACCGCAAACGTGCTGACTTGCTGGATGAGCTGGAGCAGGTAGATGGCGCTGTTGAGCAGGCTGGGCTTGAACTCGGCTTCCAGGTCGATCGACGGGTCGCGGCTGTAGGGGTGGGAGGGTCAGTATGTATGTATATATTGCAGAAAGACACATGAACGCTGGCTGGGGAAAAGGGGATGGAACTCACGGGTCAAGACGGTCGCAGAGCCGCGCAATGTAGATCAGCGTGACAATGTGGATGGCAAACTGCGCCAGAATCGAACCGATGATGTAGAAGTTGAAGATATTCGGCTGGGGACGCTCACGCGACAGGCCCTCGACCGTCCTCGCGCGCGAGATCGACAGGAAGCACACGCTCATCAGCATTCCGCTGATGGTATACTGCGAATCGCCAAACTTGATACCCTCGAGGTACAGCACACTGAGACTGTAGGCGCTGATCAGGCAGTTGAGCGCCAGGATCTTGTACATCTGGATCGTGGCCACGAGCGTGCAGCGGCCCTGGCGCAGAATGTTGGGCACCGCCATCACATCCCGCAGCTTGCTGGTGAAGGGCGCGGCAACCGACGCGTCACCGAGCTTCAGCGACGGCGGCTCGTCGTCGTTGTTCAGCTCGCTCTCCATCATGCTGTTCGACAGCTGGCCGGCAATCGCGGACGCCTTGGCCGTGGCCGCGGCCTTCTTGCGCTCCTTCGGGTCGGGGTGCGCCGGCGCGGGCGCAACCGCCCCCGTGGCCGCCGTCAGTGAGTCGGCCGTGTATCCCGACGCAAGAGCGTATTCGAGCGGGCTGACGTTCTTGCGCGCCGCTTCGCGCTCAATCGCCTTGATGAAGTGCGGGTTGGTCGGCCCGGGCGGGTACAGCTGGGCAATGCCGACCGGCACCGGCGGCGCCGGCTGGTTGAACCGCTTCATCAGGTCGCACTGCTTCTGGTAGATCTCCTTCATCTTGGTGTTGCGCTGGTGGTCGGCAATGCGCTGCAGGTCGTCGCGCGTGCCGTTGAGCAGCGCAATGCCAATGTGGGCCTGCTTGAGCGCGCCGACGTCGTTGGTGCCGTCTCCGGTCATCAGCGTGTAGTATCCCATGTCCTTCATGCCGAGCAGAATCTCCTCCTTTTGCTTGGGCGACACGCGGGCATACACCCACGTGTGGCGGAGGAGGGCCTTCCAGGCAGCGTCGTTGCCCTGAAGCCTCGACAGAGCATATCCGGTGACGCAGATGTCCTTCTCCTTCAGGATGGTCGGGTCGATCGGCTTGGTCGGGTCAACGGCGATATGGGTCTTGTCATCGACACTGTGCCACACGAGCTCGTGCTTACTGTCGCCATCGTCAGGGGTATCCAGAATCAGAACCTCTCGGTCAACAATCTCAACCTCCCGCGCAACGTGCACGGCAGTCAGCGGGTTATCTCCAGTGATCATCACCACGCGGTGGCTGCTCATGTTTAGCATCTGCACCGCCTCGCGCGCATCATCCTTGAGAGGGCAGTGGAGAACCAGGAATCCAGCGAACGTGAGACCGGCCTCGACCTTCTCACGCTTGAGTTCGGTGATGCGGTGGAAGTTGTAATCCTCAGTGGTGCTGAGTTGCTTGTAGGCCAGGGCCAGGACACGCGAACCCATACGCGTGAAGTACTTGAAGGTCTCCTCGTAGTGTTCAGGCACAGAGACCAGCATTTTCTCGATAGTCTCGGGCGCACCCTTGACACCGACAAAGGTTCCGCGCATCTTGTCGCCGGTGGCCGGGTTGACGCAGTTGACGTGGGCCACCGAGCTCTGGCGCTTAAGGGCGGACGAGAACTGGAAGCGGCGCTTGATGACAACCTGGCCGTGCAAGGGAGTCGAGGGCTTGTTCACAAGGGTATCGTTGCGGCCGAGCTTCCAGCCCAGCGACGACAGAGTGGCCTTCTCCATGGGGTCTCCAACAATATCACCCTCGTCAAGGCGGACGAGCGCGTGGGCGGTGGCGAGAACAAGCGTGGTGGCCATACCAGACTCCAGAACCGGGGTGATGGTGGTGTGAGCACCGTCAGAGTCAACAGGGGAAGAAGCACCGCCGGTGATCAGCCCGAGACCGGCGATACCCTCGACAACCAGGTCCTCACCGGTCAGGGTACCGGTCTTGTCAAAGCAGGCAATGTCGACACGGCCGGCAAAGGGGATCCGGAAGGGCTCGGTACAGAAGATGGCCAGCTTGCTGAGATGTCCCAGGCTGGTGTTGACGGCCAAGCTAAGTTCCATGGGAAGTTCGGGGGGCACGACAGAGGTGACGATGAGAATGCAGTCGAGAAGCAGCTTGGACCGCTTGCGATCCTTGCGGACACCCTCATCCCACACGTACCACGAGGCAGCCAGCGCGAAGACGAGCAGGAACAGAATGAAGAAGAGGGCCTCAGCGTTGTTGGCCGACACATGCTCGGTGGAGAAGATCATGGTGCGAACCAGGCTGCCCTGCGAGGTCTCAAAGCCGGTCTTGAGGACAACAGCCAGAACACCCTTATCAGGGGGGTCGGGAAGGCCGGTGGAGTTCTTGGCGCCGCCATCCTCGGCATTAGCATGTGTAACCTGGAGAACCTTGGTACCACCCCACAGGAAGGCGTTCTTGTCCAGACCCTCAGGCTCAAGGTTAGCATCCGACGGGCGGAGCTGGACCGAGTCCTTCAGGAGCGGAGTACTCTCACCCGACAGCATGGCCTCGTTGACAATGGCGGAACCCTCAATGAGGACCATATCGCAAGGAACACCGCTGTCCTCCTTGGTGCGGTTGACCGACACAAGGTCGCCGGGGAGAAGCTCGTCACTCTGCACCTCGGTCCACTTGCCGAGGCGGAATGCCCAGACCGGGTACGGCTTGATGCTCATGCCACGGAACTCGGTCAGGGTGCGCTGGCGCTGCCACACCACTGTGCTCTCAAAGGCCACCAGCATGAACAGGGTGAACAGCGAGTAGTACCAGTACTCGTCCAGCATCCACAGACCCACACAGAAGATCTGGAAGACGAAGAACGGCGCAACGGCATGCTCGCGGAACAGCTGGCTGAAGGTCGGCACGGGGATATCAAAGGTGTTCAGGCCGTAGTGGTCGCGGATGCGCTTGAGCTCCTCAATCGACGTGATACCGTGGGACTTCTGGAACAGGCCGATGGCCGGCTTCGGGTCGGAGTCGATGGCGAAGGTGAACGGACGGAAGTCCTGGGTGGCCTCCTGGTAGATGAAGCGGCGCTTCTGGAACAGGAACGACGTCTTGCCGGTGACCTAAGCCAGAACACAACATGGATTACGTTAGAATAAGGGGGGAGGGCCAAAAGAACGGGACACTGCGGGGGAGATTCGGTGAGGGGGACGGGGGGGAAAACGCACCTTGTCGTGCTCCAGATCACAGATGCCGCCGGAACCGGCATTAGCCACGGGGATGATCTTGATCTGGCGGGCATCCGCCATCGACTTGGCCTTGGTGGCCGTGAACACGGCCTTCAGATCAACGCTCCAGTTGGTGCTGAGCCACACCAGCGACTGGAGCGTGATGATGGTGGCGCACCACACAAACGTCCATTCTTGCGACTGGATGTGCAGCTCGTACAGCTCGGGCGAGAGGTAGTAGCGGAAGAAGATTGGCCAGATAATGGCAAACGGCCAGATGTAGGCGTGCAGATACAGCGGCAGCGGGCTCAGAAGCTCGGACGCCTTGACCTGCGGGTTGTTGACGAGGGGCGCCATGTTGCGAACGCCGCCGGCCGGGGACCCGGAGTCGGAGGGAACGGAAGAAGGAAGAGAGGGAAAGAGAGAGAGAACGGCGTTCACCGGTAGATGACTCTCATTCGAACCGGGATATGTGAAGCCGAAGAGAACCGGAGATACAGGAAGCGAAGTGGAAACTCCGCAGTTCGCAGCACAAACTGAAGGCGGGAAGCTGGGTATGATTGAGTCTCCGATGAAGCTGGAGGATCTGATGAGGAGGAGAAAAAGGCAGAAGGATAACAAGAAGAAGGGGAGGAGGATAAGAGTGTCAAAACCCAGAGTCTAATGAAACCCCATGAATTAATCAGTCACAGCCTTCTAATAGATCTCAAATAACGACGTTTTGTGGCGATTTCTAAGATGTGGACAGCACAGCATGTTCTCACAGGTTTTTTTTCTATGGCTTTCTCTCTTCTAGGCTGACAATTGGTCGTGTTCGGCTTTTTTTTTTCTTTGGGGGGGATTTTTGGGACCTAAGCTTCTGGGAGTTTAGATGACTGTGATTGGCTGCAGGGGGCCGTTTGTAACATGTTCGCAACGCCACACTTCGATTACGCCACTTCGGAGCCCGTTCCCAGATCGACGCCACACATGGGTGGAATTGGTGACATAAACCCTAGGCAACCCTACGGCATTCTCGGATGTCTCCGATGTCACTGCTGGTCGGATTGCTTGGCTTTTGGCCCCATTTACAGCCGCAACAACATCACCCACCGGGTGCAAACCAGACTGGGCTGATATCCATCTGTCACCGTCTATATGTGGCCATCGCATTCTCTTTGCCCCTCGGAAATCCTGCGATTGATTTGCAGTGTTCCAGCGCGTCTTGTTCTCAAGATAAGACACCGACTCGAGCGCCGCGCAACAAGACAAACCGGAGAGAGATGGCATGGGAGAGGCACAGAGACAAGACACGGCACGCACAACGACCGACCTCAACGGAGTGGCTGCACTGCTTTCCCCCCTAACCCCTCTTCAGTTGCGCGTGCATAGGTGCGTCAATGTACCGGTACTCACGCTGTCAGACAGACAAGAACACCGACGGGCGAAAGAGGAACAATAACCAAACGGAACAGGTAGCGTTGCAGAGGCTATCACGGACCACAAACACACACATTTACCACCGCAATCGCCGCCAATACACCCACATCAAGTGTCGGAGATGGTGGTTGCATGGCCTGCCACAATAGGCCAGTAATTTCCATGTTTTAAGCGAGAAACGCTGATCTATGATGTGTTAACTTGCTCTCATCTCAGCTGCTCCTAGTACTCCTCAACACCGCCTTTCAGTGTGTTGATGGCTCCGTCGTACCGAGCCCGTACGAGAAATAGCACTAATCAAATACGTTGGCCATCAGACTGAGGAATGCGGGAGCGAAGAATGGCCACTAATGTCTGGTATTGTCGGGAGTCAGTTGCTGGAGCAAAACTCACCCGAGCTCATTGTGTTTTTCTTCTCCCCGCCGCCTTTAAAACGTTCCGCCCCACTGATCACAGACTAACGTGCGCTTGGTCGCCATCTTTACAACCCCCGAGCTTTGTTTTGAGACCTAGGCGTGGTGTTTTCTCTCCTTCTAACTATTTCGGAGTGGAAGCTTGTCCTGGAAGCACTCAACTCTCCGAGACCTGTTGGAATTCGCGGCGATCGAATGAATGGCCGGGGGGTGGTGTTAGAAAAGGGCAGCCGAAAGTACACACACACATATGTTGCACTCGACCAGAGACATGCCACCTCGCCCGTGGTGATATGTCGAATATCAGACAACCCAGGTATGTCGGCGTGCCGAAGCCGCGGGCAACACTTCAGCCCCAGACACTAGTGGAAGAAAGGAGTGCCTTGCGGCCTTCAAGACCGTTCATTGTCGAGTGTCTAGGCCATACCGACACGACGTCTGGATGCATTGTCAGACGAGAACGGCGATGTCAGACCGCCTTCATATCCCACACACCCAACTCCACGGCTCAGTGGCTCAGTGGCAACGGCTAGAAAGCAATACCAAGACTTGATGTAAAGTGGAGTGGTGATGTGGCTGGGCGATGGTGTTGGAGTTGCATGGTTCTTAGAGGATCGAACCGCATTGGGGAGTGGAAGTATCGTCGGCGTTACGGCGTCCAGTTCGTCACGATCCTGACCATGCTGTCGATATCGGCTCTGTTGTCGCTCATCCACGGATGTGCATGCCGGGAGGTCGCACCCCCTCCTAGTCCGACTACTCCTATACGTGGACGCGCAATCGACTGTTGTATTTGTCTCTATCCAGCGAATCTATTAAATACACAGCTCACTCTTGTAGGAATCTGGCTTCATTTTACGATATTGCTGTGTGTCGACCCAACGTCGTGGTAAGTGCGTTCAGCCGGACTTTGGGTTTGTGTTTTCCCGACCGCCTGGCCGGTCGAATAAGAGACTCGAAAATGGTCCTTTCGCGGTATGTGGGACGTTCCAGGGCTGAACAATGAGTGGAAACGTAGACTATGGATCGCTGGCGACGGGGTGGCCGATGTGAGCCAGTTAGATCAGAGACATCTCACAGGAGGGGGGGCACGGAATCCAAGTTGAAACACTCTAGACCGCGAGAAAACATCCGATGGGGAGCGAAAAGAGCGAGGCATGAATCTGATCTGTATAGATACTGACGTTTTAGTCTTGTTAGCCAGGCGATCCTGCAGCCATTTTGGGCATAGACCGCCTCCGACAAGCGACTCATACAACGTGCCACATATGCACTTCACGATGCTGTCGGGAGAGAGGCGAAGAGCGACAGACAAACGGAATATGTGGACGAGCTGACGAGGCGGGGGGAGCCACCAGGTGATACAGCAAGTGGAGATGGAAAAGAGGGCATTCTTCAAGGCATGCCAAAGAGGCAAAGGACCGTTTCTGCATGAGCTAGAGAGGTCAGTGTAGCATGGAATACTATAACCTATATCAGACTCCCTGAGCTAACTCGCTCAATGTTTTTAATGTCTCACATAGCTGGCCTATCCCACAGCATACATGAACATACGTCCACGTGTGAGTTAGTTCATGCTCTGCCACTTCCGCAGGCTTGCAGACATCGCCCACGATGGCCGTGGAGACTGGCGGAGACGCGACTATGACTGGTAAAGCTGCAGGGTAGACTAGACGAGATCAGGAACTAGCCTGAGAACAAGAAAGAATGAGTGGTCTCGCAGCTCGGTGACACTCGATTGGGAAGTTCTGTCGGGTCAAGCGCTATATCTTTTGAAATATGGGAACGGGCTTTCCTGTCTGGGTTAAAGTGCACGCATTTGGCCGGGACCACAGGACTTGGGCAAAATAAGGTTGCCCCGTTTGATAGTGGCTTGAGAAGACGTGAAGGAGAGCATCGTGAAGCGGGAAACATCAATATTGGCATGGAAGTGTCGGTGAAGTTGCGATGGAGTAACTTGGAACTTGGGGATGAATAGATCAACGTATGGAGTCAAGCATTTCGCAAGCGAAATTGCACCTTTCTAAGAGACTGAGCGTGAGTGAATAGACCGGCAAGTGCGAACCATGTCGCTCCTGCACTTTTGAGGACGAGCACACTGCCCGGACATCGTGACGGACACTCGCTCCTTCCACCAGCCCGACTTGGGATGCTCCTTCCAGAGTTCATCGGCACTTGGGACAAATGAAATTAGGGCATAGGGCCAACGCACACAATTCGTTCATTAAGAGATTTGTCAAAAAATTATTCGAACCTGTGTCTGTAACTCCAGATTAGGACATACGAAGTTATCGTCGACTCCCTCTCTCTCCAAACTCACGATCTTCCGAAGCTGGTTCGACGAGCGCCGGAGCGAATGACGAGGCGACATTGAAGAAACACAAAAAATTAAATAAATTGCTTTTCTCCCTCTCATGATATTGATCCACATCGCTTCCCCCAGTTTTCTCGCCAACTGGCGGTCGAAATATAGTACCGCTTTGGTTCCGGGCTGCTCCTCAGGATTTTCGGCTCCAAGACCCTCTCTCTGGCCCCCATTCTGACCACCTGAACGAAAGAGTGGAAACCCATCAAAGACGAAAGAGAGTCAAACCCCCTCCCTCATAACCCTGGCTCCTTGTCCAATATTTGTGTGGTGTAAGTGGACGAACCCCACCACCAACTTCGAAGCGTCGATAGACTCCGTGCATGAACTCCAGCCACTGTGATATACATTTACGGGTCTTGCTGAGAAAAACGACTGGATAGTGAGCGTGCAACGCCCCAACACCGCGTGAGCAGAACTGTATCTGGAAAGAAGAATCGATATCGGCCAGCCACGAAATGGGTCCCGAGAAGCGACGTCACGATACTCGGCCAACTCTCCGTGTGGTTGGTCTGCGACGAGGTCGACGGCATACGCCTGATCCTGGCCCTCGGAGGCCAGACCAAAACATTTCACTTGGATGATCGGAAATTACGTCTTCTTTCTGTCCGGCCATCGGACGATACGTATTGTGGCGAAGGTGATGAAGCCCGAGCCTGGACTGAGCCTGGCGGTTCTTCCTCAAGGTAGATGCACTGCAAAGTCAGGGTCCTAGATTTCCTCATTCGACATAGTTGCGTTGTCCCGGATCTATCCTGGGATAGTGTGGTTTTCGTGCTAACAAAACAGACACATTTACTAGTGAAGGCGGTCTCCGAAGCAGCCGGCGGTAGCCAACAGTCAACACCACATCTGCTCGACTACTCGCTTTCTAGTCGAGTTCAGCTGCTGTGCCTGAACGGATACCCAAAGTCCGCTGTGTGGGCCGGTAAGAATACGATCATGTCAGTGAAGAAACCAGACCAACCTTATCAGATAACTCTATAGAAGCTTTCGGGCCATGTGTGAAATAGTGTCTGTGGGGAGGTTCTGAACACATGTCTTGGGTGCAAGAACTGACGCAAATTCCACTTTACACAGGGCTCGCTCGACCGACATCCAATTGATTGCGCCACTCCATTTATCTCAGACCAGAAGCCGTCTGCACGCCGGATGTCCAGACACCCCTGCAAAATTATATTGATTCGAAATAACACTCTATTTATATTGTAGGCGGTCCTGATCGCCGGGACAGGCCTCGGACAAAGTCCACTCTGTAAGTGGACAACATGAAGGCTGAATGTCAGACTCCAGAGAGGGGAGGGGTTGTATCCCAGTTGGCGTTTTACAGCTGGTGTTCCAACTCCTCATCCGAGAGAGAATTCATGCATGAATCGGCATCCAGTGATGTACTGTACTGTAGTCTTACAGGCATGTTGGAACAGCCCTATTCCGTTGCAAATCACTGACATGTCACCGTCTAGTGAACCGCCTCACTTTTTTCGGTTCCTGCAACCTTGCCTTCCCCGTGCAGTCGGGCGCAAATCAATCCCACTCTCCTGCATCTGCATTGACCAGAAAGAGTTTAAAGATTCTGTCGACTGGATGGTTGTTTACCATTCTTTGCGAACGCTAGACGATCATTTGCGCCGACGAAAGTACCAGGATGGTGTCGCAAAAAGCCAAACTACTGGATCTCGCTGCGACATGATTGATAAAGTCAGTTCCATGCTAATATACCCTAAATTCAAATAATAGGATTTAGGACCGGTAGTGACATCTGCTGAAGAATACTATCCAGGGGGGTGGCTTTTACAACCGCCCGGCTCCCATCCACATCCGACGACCGAGAATCGCCCATTTCCAGTTGGAATTCGACGACCCCGGAAGACACCGATTTTCCGTCGCGGACAAAAGAGAGGAAGGAGAAAAGAGAAGCGACAGTACACCATGGATCAAATCTATCGGTTTCATATCTTCCAGTCCATTTCTCCTCTCCATTCAGATAGGGCATGCTAACACATTTCACACAGTCTCACGTCCACGCGGATGGAGCCAATCACCACCCCACGTTTGGACGTGTTGCCTCCCAAATTTGGTCTTTAACTATCGCACAAGTTTGGGTATGACGGAGTCGACCTTGCTCGTTTCGCAGGGGAGCGTCAAAAGAGGAACAGCACAGGGTAATCAAGCTCGAATAACGTGTGCCCTCATGGAGTGGATGTGGCTGGAGGCTGGAAAAGATCCCCCCTGGCTCTCGAACACAGGCCTGTCCCGACACCGCGGCTGGCCCAAATTGCTTAACTTAATCCTGGTAATGTGCAACTAGAAAGCAAGGACTGGAGGTAGTTACTCACCTTTCGCTTCTGACATTAAGAGGCAACGACAGCAGACCACTAACAGGATTCTCACTCAGCATCACTGTGTCCTGTCAGGGCTAGGAATGCAGCTGCTCGACAAATCTCACGCTGGCCTCGACTCGTATATGGTTCATACGCCATATATGCATCGTGACGACGTAATCGCGAAAACCCCAAGCACCCAAGCGAGGGATGATCCTGATGAGGCTGGACTGCTCCGATGTTCACGATTTTTTTTCTCGCCATTCCTGGAATGCGAGACTGAGTGGTTGCACAGAGAAATTTTCATCTCATGTCCAATGATAGAATTCCTTCATCCGCAAGCTTCCTACAAGAGAGCCACTGGTGGGATTGTCGCCATTGGGAAGTCTGGGTTGGAAGTATCCATTTCAGAGTGTGCGTGCTCTAATCACTTCCTATGTTTTCCGCCCGGGACTTTGCTCCCCAAGTCTGGGAGTGGCTGCCGATCTGGCTGGGCGTGCCCCGATTGTATCCGGGCGTCCGTGAGGCTGCGCTAACTCGAAGACTTCCAGATATCGCCGAATGGGAAGACGAAACACTTCGAGAAGGGCGCCTCTAGAAACCTTGACAACAGTGCCACATCGACCGAAAAGACGAAATGGCCACCACAGAATGCTACGGTGCCATTTTTGGAGGTCATATTTCGTTCCCACCACTTCTGTGTGGGGTGTGGATATATGGCGAACCATGTATCCAATCACTGAATTTCTCCCGAGGAAAACAAGAGGTGTGTGGCTCATGAGAGTTTTGCTCACAAAGGAGAAGAAGAAAATGCAGGAAAAAATTGCTCGCTTCGGGCTCTCCGCATTGGACCCTCGTCTTGAACCCGGCCTACCTTGTTTTTCCGTCTCGCCTGGTCTCTCTCTCGCTCGTTTTTTCTCCTGCATACACAACAGCAGGTGACCGACTGTAGCGAGCATATTTTCCATGCTAACCACTTACATGCGTCCTGCAGGCAGACGAACCAGAACCAGGCGAGACGACAAGCCCAATTGAGACAAGCCTACTCCGACCGGCAAACACAGGGAAAACGAAAAGACCGGCTTGTTGTGGCTCGGAAAGAGGATGACACGGCAGAGACAAACAGAGCCTGTACATGATGGAGGGGTGGATGGACTGACTTTCCATCTCCCACGGTGACGATAGCATCATTCACGCTTCGCCGGTTGCTTCGTTTGTCCTCACTCACAGACTACAGTACAGACTGAATGCTGTCTTCCCCACCGCTATATGCACAGGCCTAACATAAACGAACGGACCCACCAGTCATCAAATCAGAGAACTGTGCAGTGCCGAACCAACACGAACTCTTGGGGATACGAAGCTGGCGTCTCTATTCCCAGTTCAGTCCAGTACCTCCGATGTTCGTGTGGATGCACTGTCTTCAGTCGGCGGAGGAAGAAAAAAAGCACAAGGACCGAACACACGCACCCACATCGACACAGGCCTTGCTTGGGCTTCTGTGTGTCGCCACCATTCACTCCTCTTTCTTTGACTTCTGACCCTGGTCTGACCATGTTTGTTCGACTGGATCGCCTTCTTTTTTTCCCGTTTCCCGGCTTTGACCATTTTTTCTTCTTCTTGTCACACCCCCTCCCCCCATGCCCAGTCACAAGGATTCGAGAACAGAAACGCAGGTTTATGTTCTGCCACTCACTGGATACCCACATTGGGAGGTGGCAGAAGGGACGAGTGCTGTATCAATACATACAGTACAAACACACTCTCCGTACAGCCGTTGTGTGTGTCTCTTGATGTAAGTGTGTGCGTGCGGTGCGTGTGTACCGTCCCTTCTTCCACCCACTCCTGTGTGAACTGTCCATACACACACCATGTACCGGTACGTACACCACCAGTTGATGCTCTGTGGAGGCCCATCCGCATGGCTTAATGTTATTTAGGGCCGGTAAGTCCCCGTCGTTACCAGTTCTCGGCGCTCGTTACATGGATTGAGGCTCACTTGTCTCCTTGGTTGTTTGAGTGAGAGAGTCCAGAATTGTTTGCTCTCCTCTTATATCCGCGTTGGCCTCATCAAGACACGATATCAACTGCCTCTGCCCACCTCTATTTTGCCTCTCCTTCCTTTTCGTTTTCCATTTGATTTTCCTCTTCCTCTTCCTCTTCCTCTTCTTCTTCTGTCATCTTGTTTTCTTCACTCATCCGTTAACCTTCGGGTCTGTCCCACATGTTGATCCTCATCCCCTTCCTCTCCTTCATGCGTCCTCTCTAATCCACATCTCCTCATATCACTCTGTTTTCCTTCCTCCCCCGCGTACCTCTGTCTGAAGTTGCTCATACCTGCCGTGTTGCGAGGGTTGAAGTGGACATCGAGACATTAGGCGAGACTATCCCCTTCGTCTCTGTTTCTCATCACCTCTCTCATACACAATCCCCTTCTATTTCCGCGGTCCAGACTTCACCGACTTGACAAACGCCAATCCTTTGTTTCTCTCGACAGTTTATAAGCAACAAAAAGGAGGTGTGATTATCCGATTTCTCGTATTTTACCCCGACATCCGCAGCCAACCACTAGCGAACAGTCGGACAGTGGACTTCCCGCCATGTCAATCCCACCTGGGGTAACAAACGCCGTGTCTCATCGGACAGACTCCAACAACCAAGCGGCCAAGATGAAATTCCCAGGGCGTGGCAAGTTGACGTCAACCAAAACATCGGCTCCTCCCAGCGACTCACAACAACAACAGCAACAGCAGCAGCAGAAGCAGCAGTCATCGTCAAGTTCCGGACTCTTCGACCGCCTATTACAGCGTATGCCGAGTCGCCGGCGTGCAGCTGTTCCGACACGAGGTGTGCCGATCTTGGAGAACAACCAGAATTCTCGCTCGTCAAGCGCTGCAACCCCCCAGGTTTCCACCAGCAAGACTGCATCAGCCCCTCGTGCTCGTACCGCTGCTGGAACTGGAGCTGCTATTTCTGCTTCTACAGCGCCCGTATCTGCCTCTGCAGCCGAAGGCCAGGCCGTGCTGGATGCAGACCCCAGCCAAACCACCCCTGTCGTGGCCCACAGTAGATCCACGATCACGAGCCTCGACGTGGCAGCGAATGCAACTTCGAATAACCCTAGCAGCACCGGCCTGGAAAGCCGGCCAATTGCTTCCCTCGCTGACCCCCCTCATCGTCAGACTGTGGCGGCGACCGCCGCCTCTAGCGTGTCACCACCGGCGCAAATTTTGTTGTCGGCTCCGAAGACGCCATTGTCGCGATCAGCGTCGACGGCCTCCAGCAAGCTCCGGAGCAAGGCCAGTTTCCGCGACCGCTTCTGGACCATTTCCTCGGCAAACGACTTTGGGGACGACTCTGAAGATCCTCCTAAGGCCGATGTAACCGCGCTTAAGGCCGCCGGACCGAAGCTCGCAGCATATGTGCCACGTCACGCCGCTGCTGACTTTTCGCGCACAGGGTCGCCGCGGCCGTCGCGGCCGAACCTCCGGGGCCACATGAACGACTCTGACCGCTGGTCCAACGCCAATACGCCGGTCCGGCCCATGTCGGAGCCCGTGCTGCACGAAGAAGGCGACGGCGACTACCAGCCGATTTCGCTCAATGCCATAGGGCAGCCGCCGTCATCGTCGCAACCGCAACAGCGGCTGGTCGGTGCAATGTCGCCGAACCCATCGCAGGCCCGTCGTCTTGGGCATCAGCACTCGTATAGTCTCCCGCCAAACCCGGGAGCGCTGGTGGCAGCGACAGCAGCAGCGAGGCCCGCTGGCGAGACCCGGCACATCTTGTGTCCGGCCGAGGACCCTGGCAGTCAGCAAGAGCCAGGGTCAGATGTGGTACCAAGATCTGATGGCTCGGATATTGCTCCGTTGTCACCGTCGCAGTCGCCAAATGCTGGTCCTGCTGCTGGGTCAGACGACTACCAACGCTTCTTGGCCCAGGCGGCCGAACAAGACCGCGTGCAACGTCAAATGTTCTGGCGGAGTCTGAACCTGAACCGCGACGATGAATTCATGGCCCGGCCGCAGCCGCAGCCGCAGCCGCAGCCGCCGCTGCGATTCTCGATGGAGAGCGAGCAGCCTCTGCTGGGCGCCACCGCTGCTCAACAGCCGTCTGCTGCTGCGCTGCGCATAATGCGCCGGTCGCCGCAGAACGCTTCGTTCCACCAGAGTACCGCACAGGGCCACCACCATCGCGACAGCTTCCAGTCGCGCGAAGAGCACAGGCGGAGCATGCTGACCGACTCGGCCGGATCGACATCGATGTCATGGAGCGCGTCGGCGGCGTCGTCAACGGCGAACTCATCGGCCCCCCACGAGCCGTCGTCGAGTGGGTTGTACACGACGGATCCGTCCACGTCGGCTGGCGGACGCCCCCAGCAGAAGGACAAGACGCTGCGGCGGTCGGGCAGCTTGACGCAGGCGATCTCGCACTACATCAAGCCAGCGCGGCCCGATCAGCGCCCAGCCCAGCAGCCGGGCTACCGACCGGCTAGCCGCGCGCCAGAGAACCGCGCACTCGTCGAAGGCGTGGCACTGCAGTAGTGTGTGCATGGCGCCATGAATCACGCATGCCGGTTGATGAGAAGATTGATGATTCAGGATGGACGGAATGGATGGAATGGATGGAATGAGCAAACTGGCGCGTGTTGACGTTTGACTTTCTCCAAACTGCGTACAAAACTGTGATTCACACATGAGAACATGATTCACCGATGATTGGATTTCTCTGATTCCCTGCATGATATAAATACCACTGGCTTCCCCCTTCTTGTTGCATACCCGGACACTACTCGCGGTTTTTTTCTTTCTCCTTTTTCGTCTTCGTAGATATATATCCTCATCATTTAGACTCTCTCCGTACTGACGCCAATCTTCCTCCTCGACTCGTTAGACGGTGGCATCCTTTGACAGCACTCTGCGTATACCAACTACGCGATGGACCATGTTCCAGTCATCGTCGGCCCAATGGTCGTGGCACCAAAACGTCGCTAGCTGGATTGACGGCTCGATCTACGCCGTGCGTGCGGCTTTCTTGCAGAGCTGGGCGTCGACATACTGCGCAGCTACATGGCTGTGACGCGCCCGACGCAGGTCCTTCTCGCTACATACGACCCGGATCACACCATGCTGGCGGTGCCGAACGGGGCCCAGGACGAGATCTGGGTTTGGCTGTCCTCTGATTCCACTCCGGCGGACTACTGGGTCCCGAGTTGTTCGGCCCGTGCCTTTCAGCAGGCCCGCCTACTCACTCGCTCGGCCGCGGCGGCGCGTCGAACGATATAGATATTACCGTTTCCGCAACAACGAGAGATCGGAATTCGGCTGGCCTCACAGAGCCGCCCAGTTTCCGTACTGGTCGCCCGGGCTCGGGATCACGGGAGATGATCCACTGATACCAGTTGGGACCCTTCACTGCTGTTGTCTGCGTGGAACACCGCGCACAGCTCGCGACTTGGAAGCCGGTCCGGTCCGGCGTTCCAATCCCACCATCTCGCCGACAGCGAGTAGTCTAGAGACTCCACCTGCGGCATATCCCGCGCTAACCGGACTGCGCGCGCGGGGGGGCGTGGTCGTCGTTGTCGGGTTGGTCTACCGCTCGGAAACTCGGTATCACGCTATGGGCCGAGGTCGCCGGCACGGTGGGACGAGACGCTCCGGACCATGTGCCGAGTGCCGACTTCCCGAATGGGCGACTGCGTTCCGGCGCGGCCTGGCCCGCGCAGGGGGAACAGTCCGGATCCATGCCGCAACACGATGGATTGTATCCCACTGTCTCCCCGCCCGAAAGACTGGTCGCCCGGTTGATAGTGCGCCACGGTGTCCGGGGCTGGCCGCGGCGGTGTGTGTCCGCCCGGACGACACCACCGCTCATTACAGGCCACCTACTAGCATTTCGACGGCCGGCGGCCTGCGGGGCCCGTGCTTCGATGACCCGGATGATCACTAGACCCGGTGTTCGGCATGGCTCATCGCAGCAGAACGGCCTTGCAAAACACACGCTGGGTCTGCCCGGGGCGGCCGGAGTCCACATTCGGACAGGGACAACGGTTGAGAGATCCGGACCCCGATAGACACGCCGTGCGCGCCGCGGACGGACCCCTGGAATGCAGTGGTATGGCATCGTGGAAGAACCCTTTACCGCCGGCTCATTCAATAAATGGGGAAGTCCCGCCCCGGGTTCGGTGGAGATGCAGGCCCGCAACAGCCAGTCGTCCGGTCGTCTCCCGGTATTCGCCGGCCCCGTACGGCCTGTCCGGCACGCCTGGGATACTTGTGGGCGTATACACGGTGCTTAGCGGTGCTTGATTATGTGTGTTTCAAGCAATGGAGCATTACCACCCCCCTTGGCTCCCCCCGTTCTGTCAGAGGGGCTATCCGTCGGTCTAGTGAAGCTGGAAAGTGCACATGACCCGGCGGTCCCGGGGTTCGGATTCCGGACCAGTTCTATACCGGAGCACACAGGCTCATAACTCCATGTGGGCCCGGGCCCGGGCCCAACCCGGCACGTGGGATTGTTGTCCGCGCCGTCGCGAGAACGTTGATGACATGGCCCGCGTGTCCGGCTGTCGACGTCGAGGCCTCCGCCACAGTGTCCCCAGACTTCCTTGGCACGCTGCGTCTGGGCGGATAGGTGCGACGTTCCCCGCTGCCGAGGCCGGACAGCACCAGCCAATCTTCTCTAACTCCGGGCGGTGGTGTGGTCGCTCGCCCCCCGGGAGTCCCAAGCACACGCACCCTGGAGACAATAACACGACAGTCCGAGGTTCACTTGCTGCTTGTTCAGGCCCAGCATACTGGACTATAAGGTGTTCCGTACGATCAGCGGGGGGGCGAATATGGCACGGCATTAGTATGGCCCCCGGGGGGCCGGGCTCCGGGCTCCGGGTGTGACACGTGGACCGCCACTCACGACTGTGGTGTGCGGTCCACTACGAGCGGGCACGTCGGTGACAACAGCGTCGCAGCAGAAGATAAAAAAAAAACCCCCCCAAAGGATCGGGATTCCCACCGCTTTCTACCAACACCGCCGCTCTCCGCCGAGCTCGCGACGTCACCACGCACCGTCCAGCGAGCTGGTGCCGCCGTCGTCGCCGCCATGCCCAGCGGGAACAAAACAATGACGCCTACAGAACCGACCGAATCGAACTGCTCGCGCGTCCCGTCGCCACCCGCCGCGAAACTGCCCGGGACGGTAACTCAGCCAAAGATACCACCGGTGGCTTATATATATCCCGGTGGGCGGGGAGAGGACTGGCCGGGCGGGTCCCCCTACGACGGCCGCGGAACGCGGTGCGCCGGGGCGCCGCCGTTTTCTCGACTCCGCAACGCAACACCCCGTGTCTCCCCAGCCCCCTGTGTGCACCCCGCCGTGGCACTGCTGATGACATCGCGCCGTGGCGGACAATGGAAGCCTACGTGCCGCGCAACCTGTGCCGCACCACGTCCCGACTGGTCTGGTCTCGTTGGTGTAGAACGGGCGGCTCTCGGCGTGGGTGGCATGATACAGCGACGCGAATCTCACTTGCCCGCCCCCCCTCCCCTGCTCTGCCCTCTGGCGCCTCCTAAGTTGAGTCTCCCGGCGGCATCCTCTCGCGGGGCCGTGAGGCTCCGTGTCGCAGCGAACACCCCTTACCTCGGTGTAGCCGTCGGCAGAGTCATCATTGATGGGGGGGGTGTGCTCTGCATGGGATACCAAGCTCAAGGGGGAAATAGATAAGATCGTATAGGAGCACCGAGCACGTACAAACTAACTGTACGCATTATACATTGCTAATCAGATAGCAAGATGGCCGGTTCCAGCAAGTCTCACTAGCTACTCGCTCTTTCACTTGTTACGTCTTCTCTCTCGCTTGTAGAACGGCCGCGGGCTGGCTGTTGTATCCCCCACGCTCACACGACTTCTTGATAGTTCGGTAAATACAAGATTCATTTGGTATTCACGGTCCAGGAAGATAAATGTAGTTCAGCTACACGAGACTTATATATATTTGTGCTTCTGTGACTCCAATCTAAGGATACTGATCACTCTCTACCGTCCTCGCACTGACACAGGGACCGCCGCTTCGCTCTCCTTCGCCAACTGCACCTCTGGGCCCCACTCGACACTCGCTGGGGCCACCACCGGCTGACGGCGCGGCCGGCCTCGTCCACGCCGAACCGGCGGAGAACCTGCAGGAGTTCCGTCGGTAGACACCGGAACAGCAGGCGCAGCCACCGGCGCAGGTGCAGGCTTAGGCGCGGGAGCGGATTTTGTGGCTACGCCACTGCCTCCGCGCCTCTTCGCTCCGGCACCGCGCGACTTGGTAGATCCCGGCGGCCGGCCGCGTCTGGGGGGGACGCGGACGGGGGGCTGCGCAGGCTCTTCCTTCGCCGGGGCCGGATCCGCAGCCGCAGTCAAGGCCGCAGCCGGAGCAGTCACCGGCACTGGCACGGACACAGCCGAGGACGAGGGCTCAGCCTGTTGCACCGACGGCGAGCGGAACGAATACGCAGACGATCTCTCGCGATGCTCCGAGCCTCTGCGCGCCGAGACCCGATCTCCGGGCTGTCGAGTGTGTGCAGATGGCGGGACCGAAGGGCCGGTCGGCGCCGGCTCGATGGGTGGTCTCGGGTCTGCCTCCAGCGGGTGCCGCAACTGGTTGATCAGCACATCAGTCATGAAGAAGGCATGCGAGAAATCCACAGTCACTGGCGTTCCGGGGCCGCGCGGCTGGGTTGAGGGCCGCTGGGCCTCGCGCTCGCGGTAGCTCGTCATGTATCCGTGGCTGTTCGGCGTGGCCGGCTGCAGCGGCGTCGAGACACTGGACAGACTCGGGCGGTGTCTGGAATGGGTTCCGGATCGCGGGAACGGCTGGCGCATCAGCCCGGGGCCCACGTAAGGCGACCGGGCTGGCGACTGCATGCTAGGCGAAAGATTTGGCACAGGCGGACCCGAGGGGGACGACAGAGGCTCCAGAGGAACCGGCCTGGGGAATGCGGACGGCAGTGGGATGGCAGTAGGGTAGTATCGCAGCGGCGGGAGGGAGATGCGGCCGTACCGGTCTTCGTCGTCAGAGGGCTGGGGAATGCGGGCGTATTGCGTGACAATTGGCGGGGACGGCGGTCGCACGGGTTGGGATTCTTCAAGGGTCGTAGGGGCTGGGGGAGACTGCACGGGGGCCACATCGGGCGACACAGCAGGCACAGGCTCGGTGACAGGCTCAGGGACAGGCACGGGAGCGGCCCGGCTAGAAGATGCTCTGGGCTTCCTTTCACGGACCGCCGGCACATCCGCAGTTGTTAAGATCGGGGAGCCCGCAGCACTTCCACCGCTAGCCACACCAGAGCCGGATCCGCTAGTCCAGGAATCATCGGCGTACTTGTCGAGAATATCCGTGCGCCAGGTTGACTTCTTCCGACGGCGCGGATTAGACTTGACCGCGGCCACGATGCTGGGCGTGTCTTCCCTATCAATTAGCGACTCGGCCTCTCCTGCAACCGATTCGGCAGCAGGCGAGCCGGAAGTAGCCGGACGGTTGTCTTCCTCTTTTATACGTGTCGGTTCCACCAGCGGCTCTTCCACAGTCTCCCCCTGGGCCACAGTAGGTTCTTCCGCTGCCTTGGCGGCCTGCGCGAGAGCCTCTTCGATAGACTTTCGGCTGGGCCGGCCTCTCTTGCGCTTCGCCGGCTTGGCTTCCGGCTCCGGCTCCGGGGCCTCGGGTTTCTCGGGGTTAGCTAGTACCTCGGTTGTAGAGGTCTGGGGCACCGTAGCTTCCTCGGGCAGCGACTTGCGACCGCGCTTGGTCGCACCAACTTTCTTGGCGCTGGACTTCTTCTCTTCGGCTTCCTTTGGCGGTGATGTATCCGGGGACTCCGTAGTCGGAGCAGCAGCAGTGTCGCGGTTAGGCTTAGGGTCCGCCTTAACGCGAGGTTTCTTGTCCTTGACGTCTGCTTGTCCACCAGTGCTGAGTTTGCGCCGTTTCGGTGCAGGAGGTTCGTCTCTATCGGGCTTCTTAGTTGGCGGCTTGTCTTGGGTGGAAGAAGAAGCAAGGTCAGGTGAAGGCTGAGGGGCATCGACAGGCGGAGCGGTGGCAGCAGCTGCAGTATGGAGGGCAGGTGATGGTCCTGCGACGTCGTCGCCAGATGGGAGAGGAGTACGACCGGGCTTCTTCTCGCGCAATTTGCGCGGCACGATAGGGACCTTTTCCTTTTCCTTTTCCGGTTCCACATCCGCTTCGTCAAGCTTAATGTCGATGTCCTTAGCCTTTCGCTTCTCGGATTTGCGGGTGGTGGCGGTTTCAGCCTTCGTGGTATCCGCCGGGGTTGAAGAAGGCGTGGCAGCTGTAGCATCGAGGGACGGGTCTGCGTCGTCCCGGGAGTCCTTCTCGGCAGCTTCGCGGGCGGCCTTGGCCAGCTTCATGGAAACCCGGCGTTTCTCTCCCGCAGTCTCGCGCTTCATCTTCTTCAGCGCCACATCCAGGTCGGAGCCCTGCGGCTGCCAGAGCAACGGAATGCGCTCTTTCAGATTCACAACCCAGGCGTCGCAGTCCCATTCGACCCAATAGTCGATGACGTCGCCCCAGATACTCTCCGGAGGCTTGGTGAAGTTGACGAACACCACAGTACCACCCTTTTGGTGGACGGCCTTGGCAAATTCGCGGACCAGAACTTTCAGGCCGTGCACACGCAGAGAGGTCCCGAGAATCAGCAGAACATCGGGGTTGAGGGACAGGTCATGCTGGATGATCGGGGAGATGAGGTCGGCCTTCGGGTGGTCCTCGCCGTAGAGCACTATGTCGGGTCGCAGTTTGCCCACTCCAAGGGCGCGGCGTCCTTTCTCGAGGCGGGCGGCAGTAGCGCCGGCGCAGTGGGGACACGGCGGCTGTTGGCCGGATAGCGTGTGCAGCTCTCGTCCGTCGTCGTCCCATTCGCACGTCTGGCCACATTGGAAGCAGCGGAGAGCTTGGAGCGAGCCGTGTAGGAAGACGCATTGAACACCGGATGAGGGCGCTGCAATCTGGCCGGACTGGCGTCGGGTGTACTTCCGCTTGGCTGTCTTGGGCTCGGAGTTCGGCTCGTCGGGGTTGGTGGGTTTGTCGCCATGGGTTTCCGAAATCTGGGAGTCGTCGAGATCCATGGTACCGTCTGCATCCACGGAGGGGTACTCGAAAAGGAGTTGGGATTGGTCGTCAGACTGAGAATTATCCTGGTCCGGCACATCATCTTTCTCGGTATCGCTAGTGATGGAGACCATAGACGCGTTGGGATGGTTAACGACGGCGGAGCCTGCCATCAATGATTCGTCGACAGTTAGTTGAGAGTCGTCGGCATTAGTTGCGACCAGCGAGTTGTCGGCGGTCTCATCGGCCTTGGAAGATTCGGCGGCGGCTTCAGTTTCAGCTTCAGCGGTCGAGGCCGCGCTGGAGGACGCGCCAAGATCGGCCTTGAAGATGATGGAGCTAGATCGCTTAAGAGAGAATCGGCCGCGACTACCCGGGCCCTGCTCCAAAGTGGTGCTCAAGCCGACTTTCTCCTCGATTCGATCAATGTTCTGGGTATAGCACCGGACAAGCTTGCCGCGATCGCGAAGGTGGCTTATAAAGTGGTGGGAGGGAGTCGGGGTGGCGTCCTTGACCTTCTGGCGGAGAGTTGTCGCGAATGTGTAGAACACGGAGGTGCGCAGCGGATCGGACCAGATTGACACGTCGAATAAGTCGCGGCCCTTGATGTTCGGCAATGAGCGGCCAGCGGCGGCAGCTTGCGCTCCGGGGTGGTTCCACAGGTGGGACAGATCGCCCTCGTCGGAGGGAGTCGAGGCGCCGGTATCGGGGTCTTGGAGAAACTGGTCCGATTTGGGAGACAAACTCGCGACCGAGTCGAGGACCAAGGCTGAGGGAGAGGCGAGGGGGGAGGATGATGAATCAGCCGAGGCTGAAGGAGTAGCCAGAGGTGCCATATGCGGGGGGAGGCCGTTCAAAGGACGGTGCCGAGAGAGGAGGGTCCGCGTAGGCTGGCTGGCACCGGGCAGTGAAGAGGATTCTTTGGAATCTGTGTCGGAAGGCTTGGACGACTGGGGTGTAGCGGGATGGTCGGGGGATTTGAGCTCGGCATGTGGTCTCGGCGTGGTGTCGTTGGACGCCAGCTTCGAGGCACCAGCAGAATTGGAGCGCGTAAGAGGGGGGGCGGAGGTGAAAGAAGACGGCCGAGCGTTTATATGATTATCCGAGTTCGATCGGCGGTCCAGTCGCCGACGCTTGGCCGGGCGGTCGATGGGGAAATCCTCGGACGAGTCGGCGGTGGGGGCGGGAGGAGCGTCAGGGTCGGAGTGTGCGATCTGGGATGCGATGGGAGCTTGGGGTTGAGAGGAAGACAGTGCGCCGGCAGCGGTGGCTTCTTTGGCGGCAGCATCGAATTGGGCTTGGATCATGGAGTAGAGGCCGTTCTCAGAACGGAAATCCTATCGACAGCAAACGACAACACATGGGTTAGTCGCGTCAAGGCGGCAACGGCGAGGAGGAAAACACTGGACGGGGGAACTTACAGGAATGCCAGAGTTGGTGCTGATGCCGGCGCCGGTTATGACTATAACCTTGCGAGCCCAGAGCAGGCGCGTCGCAATATCCTGCAGGCCATCGCCATTGGAAGGCGGAACGTGGGCGGTCGGCATGGTGAGAAAGGGATCGGTGAGGGCGGGGGAGGGAGGGAGTGAGAGAAGGGAGATTGGGTGAAGGATGACGGGTGGAGGGCGTCTCGGGGTCGGGGAGAAGACCAGGAGACGCCGCTAGATCGGAGATACGGGCATCCGAGGGCGGTTGCTGTCGGGAGGGAAGAGTCCGAGCTGCGATATCGGAGGCCGAGAGGACCGGAGTCTGGGCAAGATCGGTCGGGGAAGGCACGATGGGCGAAAGCGAGACGGCAGGAGCACGGTGTTGCGGGGTAGAAAGTTGCGGTTCAGAATGGAGAGAAGAAGAAGAAAAGAAAGATGAGGAAGAAGAAGAAGAAGAAGAAAAGATCGGGAGGGGTGTTCAGCTATTTAAGAAGTGCTGTGAGTCGCGATGTAAATAACCGAATGGTCGTCTCCCCTCCACAGTGAGAAGTGATAGTAGCGGAGAAAAGGCGAGTCAGTTTGGGCGTAATTTTTAGCAGATGGATTTCGTGGGCGAACACCAAAAGAACGACGACAGCATAGAGAGAGTCAACGAGAGGCTGGTAAGAAAGCAAAGAGATGTGGTATCAGGCCAGTCGAGACTAAAGGAGGAACTAAATGCAATTACAGATCTTGAGAGCAGAGCGTGTACGGAACTTTGAAAGGCAACAAAGCAAGCTGGAGAGCAGTTGGAGAAGGACAAAAGCGATGAGGATGGGACAAGCAAACAGCGGGACAGGATGAAACAGACAAAGAAGAAGAGAACAAGCAAGAGGGAACAAAAGAAGAGGAGAAATAAGTGTATTACACTTCCACTCGTATGTGGTTTCGGGCGAGAAGTGAGAGAGAGAGAGAGCTATAGTGAAGCAAGAAAGAGAGAGAGAGAAAGAGAATAATACATAGACCCACGCGACGCGTGCAAAATGATCGGCGAATGTTTCTATCGAGCCTCTTTTTTTTTTTTTTTTTCAATTATCAAAGACCACCTCTTTCTTGAGAGGAGGTGGTTGATTGTCGGGTAATTTCTGCATATCAATCAGGTCCGGGGTGGTGCCCGGGGAAGGATGAAAGAAGAATCAAAGGAAAATGCTCGGCTTTTATGTAAGAATAGTGAGTATATGCTGTCCGTCACTTCTGTTGTTATGACTTGGCTGGTTTCTCTATCTCGGGTTGTTTCGCACCGGTTATGGAGTGGTTGATGAGTGCTTCCTAGATCTCTAAGTGAACGCGTGGGAATCTACTCGTTGCTTTTCGAGAGACTCGTATAGCTGCACGCACACCACTAATTGATACAATCTCTGAGAATATAAAGATAGACATACACGTTGCTCTCTTTGTTCTGCCGCCATCTTTTGTTTACACTCTCTTTGGCCCTTTGTTTCGAAAGGTCGAAAACTTGCGGGGCAAGATTCCAAGCACGGACCCTAGCCCTCGGCCAGATAAGTGGGGTCAGCCCGGGTCCCCCGACGACCAGACCGGAGCAGCCACAGAGAACGCAAGGACCGAGACGAGATGGGATGGAGAGAGGGAAACCAGATGTTTGACTGAAGAGCAGAAATCCCAAAACAAAAAAAAAACAAAAAACAAAAAACCCCCCCCCAAAAAACAGGGATTTCCCCGTAAGTACTCCGCCGTGTCTGTGCACGGCTGTTTTTCGTCGACCCGATGGTTGTAGCTCCGCTATTCCCCGATCGACAGTCACAACTCGGCGTTTGATCGACGGAACCCCGGGGAAGGGTCTTTGCACGCCACAGAACCAGAAAGCCAAAGAACACACCTAACAGAACATGTTGTGTCATCCCAACTCCTCCGGGCGCACTCAAACCCACTCTCTTGGGCTGTTCCTCGCGGGCCGGCCCTGGCTTCGTCCTGCTAGAAACACCTGTACCGCCAGGGCCCTGTCACGATGCATCCTGCTGCTGCGCTGATGCTCGGCTCGTCCCAATCCCAGCTCACCGCACTCGGCTACACCTTGGGAGTACCAATCAGCAGCTGTCGCCGATCAGCCACCGAGTCGTGTGGAACTGGGGAGTCCCTTTAAAGGCCTCTGCCGTCCTCTCGGAGTCTCTCGTTTTCCAGACTTCTTCTCTCTCTCTCTCTCTCTCTCTCTCTCTCTCTCTCTCTCTCTGTCTCTTCGATCTGATCTGTCCTTGCCAAGCCGTGGCAAGCCCATCATCCGATCGCCGTTCGTCTTCTTTTGTGTGTGTGTGGCCAATTCCATTCGTTCTCGCTGCGCGAGCCCTTCTTCTTCAATTCAAATTCCCTGAGCTGGGCTCGTTGTCCTGTCTTTTTCTCTGTTCATTCTATTCTTTCTCTTCCATTTTCTGGTCTTTCTATCTTCCAAATTCCCATCTCTTTCCCATCTTCCTGTTCATTCCTTCGCATACTACAATGTCGCCCTCCCCCCTCGTTGCGTCGTCGCTGCTGGCCCTCGGCCTCGTGGCCGGTGCGCTCGCCCAGAGCTGCCAGCTGCAGTTCGACGCCCGCGTGCCCGCGAACACCCAGCTGGACGACTTCGACCAGGCCAACGGCATCTTCAACCCCGACAACGTCGTCGGCCAGAGTACGTGCCGGGATCTGACACCCACATGCACACCGTCATGTGTGTTGCTGCCTCTGGGCCGCTTGACTGACTGCTTCTCCAGACCAGCTCTTCAGCGACGTGCTGCAGCTGCAAGCCCGCCAGACCTCCCTCGTAAGTGCGCAGACTCTTCACCCGGCACGCAAAAGCAGAACCCCGGCCCCTCGCACGGGGTGCTAACCACCGCCACCGGCCCACCCACCGCCAACAGTTCGACAGCGCCGCCACCATCCCCGTGGCCGTGACCATCTCCGACACGTCGATCTTCGCCCCCGGCGGCAGCCCGCAGACCGGCTTCCGCCGCACCGAGCTGCTGGCGGCGTCCAACTCCGGCACCGACGGCTCGACCGTCGGCGTCAAGACGCTGCACTTCAGCCTGATGCGCGAGGCCGGCGCCGCCGCCCGCGCCCTCAACTTCTCGCACGAGTACCAGCTGGTGTTCCTCGAGGACAACGCTTTCACCACCAACCAGCTCGTGCTCAAGACCGGCGCCGTGCTGGGCGACGCCGCCGCCGCCGCCAGCCCGCAGACCCTGCGGCTGTTCGGAAACGTCAACAACAACCAGCCCGGCCAGATCTTCAGCGCGCCGTTTACCGCCGGCGTCTTCCACAACTTTGCCCTGCTGCTCGACTTCACGGCTTCGTAGGTTCCCCGACTNGGCTGCAGCCAGCCCCCTAAGTGCTAGAATGCTCACCCCTCCTCCTCCAGAACCGTCCAAGTCTTCTACTCCACCGGCAACCAGGCTCTGCAGCAACAGGGTGCCCCCGTCGCCAACGACCTGTCCGGCCAGGGCCAGTTCCACTTCGGCGTGCTGAAGAAGCCCACCGATGCCGTCGGCGACATCACCCGCAACGGTTTCCAGGAGTCCGGTATCAATGAGGCCATCATCTTCGGCGGTATCTTCCAGGAAAACTCGCAGAATGGCTGCGTCAGCTTGTCGCGCCAGCAGAGTGCTTAAGTGTATCGCTGTGCTGGACAGCTTCGCATAGCCGAGGCGCAGCAGTTTGTGTGTATAACTATCGACTAATACGGACAATCTATCTTGCATGGTGCATTCGGGATATGAGATTGGATTTTCTAAAACTGCATATATCATGATTTGAAAATGCTACTGCCAAACCAGAGAGAAAAAGAATGATTGATGAGCATATAACTGGACTTTGCAGTGACCGTTTTGCACATGCCGGTATCTTGGCTTCCCCTTCATTCCAAATCGCGTCCCAGAACCTGCAGGAGTTTAGAAAAGTCCCCGGGTACTCCCAGGCCAGTAACACAATCGTATCCCGGAGTTGCAGGCCAACCACCAGGGGCAGTTCCGTCACTCCAGATGCATCCTGCACTGACTCCATTCGTCACGTCTTCCAGGCTGTCAATGACGGGCTGTGAGTACAGAACCGGGTTGATGAAGCCAAGGGTGGCTTTCCCGTTCTGCAGACGTTCCTCGTTGATCAGCGCCACGATGCTGGCGATGACCAAAACACTCGCACTGGTTCCCTGTATGCCGGCCCAGTCGGATCCCCATCGCGTCAGGTAGGCCGAGCCAATCGCCGAAATGTCGGGCATAGACCGTCCAGTTTCGTCGTAGTAGCCGTCCAGCTTGCCGTCCAGCTTCTCAATGTACCCCTTGACGGCAGCATCCTGGTATTCCGGACGCTTGAACACCCGGCTGAACCCTCCAGTCGAGTATGACGTAGCCGTGGTCGGCGGCCCGACATTCGCAACTGCACCAACAGTGGTGATATAAGGACAATCACCGGGGAACGAGGCCATAGTCGTTCGCGTTCTCTGGCCGTCATTCGACAAACACTGTCCATATCGGACCCCGCGAGACCCACCATCACCGGTAGCAACAAGGAGAGTCACGCCGCGAGACGTCAAGCTAGCAATGAGGTTGCAAACCTTCTCGGCATATGGAACCGGGACGGTATTCTCGTCGTCGGCGTACGAAATGGAGATCACTTGTGGAATTTGGTCGGTCTCTTGGTCGAGGAGGTACTCGAAGAGTTCCAGGAACGGTTCGTTGTCGGACCTTTCCTCGGGCAGTTGGTTTCCGTTGCCGTCAAGCTTGATACCGCGACCTCCAGTGGAAAGAAAGCTGACGGTAGCGGGATAGGACAGAGCGATGGCGTACTGAACATCCAAGGAAGCTTCAACTCCGGCATCGAACGGATCTGGCGAGTTGGTGCCGTTATTGATGAGGACCACCTCCACCTCTCCCCGCTCATCGGCAATTTCGGGACTGTAGCGTTCAAGGAACTCCCTGGTGTCGTTATGGGAGACAAACTGCTCGAGGAAGCTGGCAACTCCGTACCGCGAAAGAGGGGTATCCGATGGGGGCGAGTACGTGATGTTGTACAGTTCCTTGATGCATACCGGGGTGGTGTCTTTCGAGCACGGGCTTTCAACCTCATCGTCCTGGGCGGGGGTGAAGACACGAGATTGTCCGGGGATGAAGGTGTTCTCGTTCACGTTGGTTTGACTGATTGGAGTCTGGCTTGACAGTAGCGAGCGCTTTTGCAGGCCAGGTTGGGCAGATGGCGGGGCCATGAAGTTGGAAATCGGATGAACAAACTCAATGAGGGAATGAAGATGATTCGGGGCAGAGTAGCTCAGCGAGCGCAGAACAGGTCGCCCGGTTGACTCCACATGCTTAAAGTACTGCAGGTCGGTTCCGAGCAGATCATTGAGCTGGCCAACGGTGGCATTCACATGAAGCCAGTCATGGCGATGGGTGACTTGGGAAATTGAAGCGGACTCCAGCCACGCCTTTAGAGAGCCAATGGTTGTTTCGGGGACTTGTCTGAGAGTTTCCACCTCAGCTTTGGACAGGTGGTGCGCGTAAACATTGCTCTTCGGATTGGAAATCGCGGTCAACTTGGTGACCAAGGTTTGGTAGCCATCATGTCGGACTGAGATGGACACTTCGGCCCAGGTGGATGGATCGGGCGAGCTGTGATGGCGCCAGCCTTCAGGCAGAGTGTCGATGCTTTCGATGACCGAGGAGCCGATCTGGAAGGACGGCCGAGGCGAGTGGTTCGGAGCAGCCTGAGCAGTGAAGGAGGACGACAAAAGCGGACCGGTGACTGTAAGAAGCCGGAGAAGAGACGCCTTCCACGACATCGGCACGGACGCCAGTTGGCCAGCCATGACTCAGACGTTGCACTGATCCGGTTGGTGCGTTGCGATGGGGTGTTCGACGTGCTTGGGGCAGATATGAGATGTGTTCTGAAGCGACTGGATGTGCCAACAGCTGGATGTCGATGTGCTGGGGGAAAGCTTCACGCGGTGGAAAGGCTCCGATCAGGGACTCGATGAGAACGAGAGACAGCTCGCGGCAGAGGGGGAGATGGAGTGGGAGAGAAGAGGAAGAAAAGGAAACGGAACAGCCAGGAAGATGAAAGGTGAGACGAGAGACGAGAGCAGCCGTTGTTTGTGCATTACGGCCATGTACTCGGCCAGTGCCTCCTGTGTAATCAGGAAACAACAACGGAGATGCACGGAATGGAATAGAAAGCACAACCCCGACCCCGTCACCGAGCGCCTTCTCGTCTCGCAGGACAACCAAGCCCGGACTCTGTAGAGTGGCCAAGCTGTCGATCTCCGTCCCTTTTCCAATCATGCGATGGGTCTCTGCTTCCGCGGATCCCGTCGGCTTTGCACGGAGGGAAAACGCAGCCGCCGACGGCCAGTCGCTCCATTTCCAGCTGCAAAACAAATAGCCGGCCAGCACACTTCAACTTGGCCTTCTCATCCCCAACATCATCGTCTCGTTTGTTTTTTGGCCGGCAGCCCACACTTCATCGAAGCACCCATCCGAACACTCTGTTTGCCATCTGGGGGGGGTTCTCTTTTCTGTTTCCTTGACACTTGCCATCGTGCTTTACTCGTGTTTGCTGTTCTGTGCAACAGTCCACAGAGCCAGAGTGTGTCAGAAATACAATTCCGGCGGCACTTCAGCCGAGAAGCAACACGCATGTCTCGGGACGGTAATATACCCGTTATATGCAATTTTCTTCTTCGCATCTTCTTAATATGCTACCTCCGAAACTGCATTAACAGGTACGGCATATTTGCAGCTAACGGGATATGCATCAATGCCCAAGTTGGCTCTTGGTCCCCGGTATAACGACTGATGCTTCTATTTTGGTGCATGCCAACCCTAACCCTAACATTCCCTTAGGATCGCCTGTCCTCGCCACCTCCGACGAACCTGTAGATATAGATACATATACCATCCTTTGAACTTACGCTTGTTGTTACGTCTTATCCTCTAAATCTCTGATTTCTTCCCTCTTCCCTCACCGCTTTGGCTTTTCCTGTCTTTTTCTCTTCTCTCTCCACTCACTCATTACAGCAACATCGGTCTGTCCTCTCTTTCATTCTCACCTTTATATTTGCTGCCATTTTGTCAGCTGTGCACCCGTTTGATGAACCTGACAATCTAACTCTTGGTTCTAACTCCTGATTTGATACCTTTCTCAAAATGAATACCACACGCACGCGTAGCAGCTCCTGGCTGGAATGAGCATGGAAGTTGTTCTATGCATTTTGAGAATATCTTCTCCTCCTAGCAGTACAAGTATCTCCCTTTGAGCTTGATTCTATCACACACAGGAACAATACCGCCGGTTGAGACATATGTCTGACCACTCGCCTTACGCTCCTCACTAGGACGCCGACGTAGCTAAAGAGATTGACTTTCGGAGAGTGTTTATCATATCCTGGTTCCTATCCAATTGTGCCGGGTTGCTGAGCATCGCATACCGCCTGGCTGACTCGACCCCCGCCGGCCTCGCGACCAGTGCCGCACCAGATCCCGCCAACCCGGACGAGTTGGCCACCGGGACCATGGCGGTGTCCGTCTCAGTCATGGGTTGGTCGGCCGCTTGTGTTAGTATGAATCACGCGATGATGATTTCGGGCGGAAAAGCTCGTCGTGTTCCTCGCTGCAGCATCGACGAAAGTGTCTCGTCTATTGCAAGGCCGCGACGGCTTTTTGGCGTTCGCGGCGATGTTGGTCTCTGTAGAACTGATATCGACCGTGGCGGCATCTATAGAGGTTATCACGTCGGCTTTTATAGACTCATACCAACTCGCAGGCATTCGGGATCGGGCGTGTCCTGTCTTGACGGGCCGCACCGCAACGAGAGGGGGTAATCCACGCATGTCTTGCCTTTATTTCGCCCACAGCCCCGTCCTCCCGTGCTTCCGACTGCTGATGTCTGCGAGAGTGGCTACTGTGAGGGCGAGCGAGCAGATGGGACATGTTCAGGGAGGCCGGGCAGCTTTCCTCGTGCTTCTGGCTTTCCAGGTCTACACCCTCACGATCTTCGCATGACGCCCGCACACACGGCCAATCACGCGGCCAGCCGCCACCACCCACCCCGGGGAAATACTACCCCACTTTTGGGGGCAGGATCTCCGGCTGTTGAGCGGCGCGGACGTGCATGCGTCTCTCGGGTCATTCCGTCACCTGGTCTCATGCCCTGGCGGCGAAAATACGACGCTGGCGGGGAGGGGGGGAGGGGTTTGGTGTGGTTGGCGTGTGCCATGGGACAGCTGCTTTAAGTCTTTAACGGCGCTGCTGTGTGTCTTGCGGGGGTTTTCATGCTGGCCGGTGCCAACACCCGATGTTGCAGGACGTGGGCGTGTTCGCCTTTCCCAACATGTCACCATGACCGCAGTCAAGGTCCACTGCAATGCTCCCCTCCTGCTCCTGTGGTGGAGTGGCTTCAGCTTCACGAACAGTGTGTCAAATGGCCCCCCCCCGGAACATGTCCTTATCTCGCCTATCTGGGTCTTAGCCGCCGAGCGACACACCCAGCGCCCGCCACCGCCCACCAAAGTGGACATGATCGCTCCCTCTGCTCCGGCCACAAAAACTGCGCGGGGGGGGGGAGGTGATGGAGAATGACAAGCCTGGACTACACTATTTAGATATCAACACGAGGCTCTATCGAGTGCTCTTCCCCCCCTCCATCCCGCTATCATCCGCCTGATCGCGGAGTGTAACCCTAGGATTGCATCACGATATCCCCCCATGTAGCGGCACAGCTGCTGGAACCAAATAAAATTGATATATAGAAAAACGCAGATAGAAAACTAAGGTAATGCCGTTGATGTTGCCATAAAAAAGGAAATAATAAAAAAAAAAAATCAGAAAAAATAGGATGACAGAGTCGTCTCTTTCCACTTGGACCGAAACGACAAACAAGGAAAACATGTGAACATAAAAATGTAACCCTGGTCCACCCCACCACCACTTCCCGCTCTTGAGCCGTTATCCTTGCTCCTCGGCGAGCTGCTGCTGATCTTCGCTCTCCGGTGTGTGTATCTTCTCTCTCTCTCTCGATGGTTGTAATCTAGGAGTAATCCAAAGCAGATAAACAGGAGGGGAAGATAGAAAACAAAAGAATATCCAAAAAAAAATACAGGGGACTGAAGGTAAAACCAGATAAAAAAATAAAGACGTAAATATCCCCTCCCTCTAAACTCCTGTTTCCCATCCATCCTGACTTGCGTGTGCATGAAAACGAAGACCATGAAGCGGATAAGAAAAAGAAATGTAATCGATACCTGTTGCCGGAAAAAAAAATAGAAAAATCGAGGGGGAAAAAGCATGGGAAAAAGCAGGGGAAAAAGGTATCGTGTAAGGGGAGAGCAGAAACTGGTGATAATGTGATTGGGGAGAGCGTTTGTCGTAAACCAGGGCACCCCAGTCTCAGTCTCAGATCTCCCGCACCGAGAAAATCACATCCATGGGTGGAGCCAGGAGCGTCACCAAACAAGGTTGTGTGAATGGTTGCAGACCGAACGGAGGATGGGTGCGTGCGGACTTCCGGGGGGGGGGG
>LNGL01000056.1:238501-269402 GCA_001510565.1 Knoxdaviesia proteae
AAGCGGGGGCCACAGTCAAAGCCAACTCGGGCCTTATCTCGGGAGGGTTGGACTTGTCGCTATGTCGTCTCGATACGCATGGGCTCCCCAGAGAATCACGCCCGCTGCGTGCTCTCACTGTACACACTGCTGCCGTACACCTGGTGATGGTTGTGGCTATGGGGCGCCAGACCCGGGTAGGAGTCGGCGTAGCTGGACGACGGCGCCTCCCAGCGCTGCTGCTGCTGCTGGTGGTGCTGGTGGTGGTGCTGCTGCGGGTGCTGGTGGTGGCCAGACCCCGGCGCGCCGGCTGCCGCCCCCCCGTGATGCTGCGACATGGTGGGCGCGTGCATGGCCGGGTGGTACGACGACGACGCGCTGGACCCAGCTGCCCCGCCACCGCCCGCGCCAGCCATGGCGCGGCTGTCGAACGACGTCACAGGAGGGATGCTGGCCACTCGGACCCCGCCCGCCGTCGTCGTCATGTGCGGCGATCCCCCGCTGGCTCCACCCGCACCTCCTCCTCCTCCTCCTGCGCCGGCGCCTGTGCTGCTGCTGCCACCACCCCCACCGCCGGCTCCTCCTCCTCCGCCTCGCATCGTCGGCGACAGCGTGCGTGTCGATGCCGTAGTGTAGGGCGCCCAGCTGCTCGAGCTGCCCGACAGCGACCGCGGCGATGCCAGAACTTCGTGGCCGGACATGGGCACAGGGTACACACCGACGCCGCCATCGCCAACTCCGCCGTGGCCGTGGCCCGGCGGCGACGGCGGCGGCTGGTAGCCCGATGTGCTCACCGGCGTCAGCAGGTGTGCGGGCGGCAGCGTGGACGCCGGGTTGGCGCTGTACTTGCCGATGATCTTTTTCAGCGCAGCCTCGAGAATGCGCCAGGGGAACACCTTGACGTCCTTCTCGATGTTGCGCGGCTTCGGGTTCGTGAACCCCATGATCACCTTGAAGAACTCCTCCGTCTCGCGCTTGGCCTTGCCGACCGTCAGCGGCCGGAAGCCCTCCAGGTTGCGGCGGATGCGGTTCTTCTCCTCGACCGAGAACCGCGACGGCGCCGCCAGCAGCTGCTCGAGCAGGTAGATCGTGTCGACTGATGTCACGTAGCACTCGCGCTTCTCCACCCACCAGATGCAGCTGATGCACACGCTGTTGGGCGGCCGCTCGTTGACGTTGACCGCGCGGAAGTTGGCCGTCAGTGTCGACCCGCTCTGGCTCTTGCGGAACTGCACTATCCGCCGCTGGTTCTGCAGCTCTTCGGCCGTCCAGTTCTCAGCCATCGTGTCGAGCTTGCCGAGAATCTTCAGGTCGGCCTTGTTGGGGTAGAGTGCGTAGGGGCCGTAGCCCGAGCCGTTGACGCCGTTGACGCCGGTCTGCAGCGTGCTGGTGCGGATCAGCTGCGGGGCCGTCGACGACGGGCCGGGCAGCGACGACATGGGCGACCGCGTCATGGCGGCCGCGTGGCTCATGGCCGGGCTGCGAGTGTGGCCGTCCAGCGGGGACACGTAGGGCGTCCATCCTGACAGCGACGGCCGCAAGATGGGGGGCGGTGCAGACTTGGTGTAGTGCGGGTCGCCAAACGAAGATCCTCGGAATCCAGACATCATTCCGTTAGAGGCCTGGCCGTAGGCGCTGGCATAGGGGGTGGCGGCCTGCGAGCCCTGTTGGGAATCGGCACAGTCGTAGCTATTTGTAGTCGGGTCGCTGCCCAGCGACGTGGCAGTCTTGCCCGGGCTGTCAGCCTGGTGCTGGTGGCCAGGTGACTTTTCGTCCTTGCTCGTGATCTCGCTGCCACCACCCCCAGTCGATCCGCCGATCGACGAGTCGTGATATACAAAGTGTCCAGCCGCCGTTCTCACAATCTCCTCGCCGTCATGCCCATCGATCACCACCGTCAGGGGCACCGTTGCCGACTGACAGCCCGTGGTCAGGTACTGCGGAACCACACACGTCAGTCCGTATGAGTAGCCGTTGCCGTCTTGTGAGTCTCTCATCGCCTCTGCCGGGCACTTCTGCGCCCCAAATAGCACCGAGGCGTAGTACGCTGATGCTCCCATGCCGGCCAGGTTGTACTGCGAGGACACCTTCAGGTGCAGTTTTGTTCCAAACTGTCCCGAGGACGGTATGCATGATACCACCGTCAGTCCAACATTCAGGTACTGGCCAACAACGTGGCTGCTCGCGAAGGCATCTTGGCTCATTTGACTTGACGAGTCTGTCTGGCCGCCAGGGAACTGCGTGGGATATGGCGAATATGAAGGAGGCTCGTAGGCTGTGGACCGCAAAGAGACAGAAGAGAAGATGATTAGCTCCCGTGAACGCATACTCGCTGTTATGCAGCCACCACGCTCGTGCTTGGTCCACCATGTAAGTGACCATCGCGCCCAGTCTGTGCCGCCACTTACCATGCATGTGTGCATGCTGGGGTTTCCCGTAAGCTGCCATTGGCATCATTCCGTTAGGCTCAGATCCCAAAGCCGTGATCTGATAAGGGTTCCTGTGCCGCTGGTGCTTGTTTTCTCTCTGTCGTATAGAAGTGAGTCGGGCGAATCACGCTGCTCGTGTAAGCGACTTATACAAAGGCTCGATGGGGTATGTGTGTGTGTGTTGTTGCTACTTGCTTTCAGAGTTAGGTTGGTTTTCTCATCCAAAGGGACACACCATACTATTTAATACCAAACACCACTTCACCTGTGAGTTTTCCATCGGGTTCTTTCTCGAACTTACATTCGGACGATCAGGTAGAAATATCCTGTTCACGTCTGTTGACTGGATATGACCCAGCTCTCATGCAGGTGGCAGCTCCGGTGAGTAGAACCCAAGCTATAAACGATAAACGTTGAAGCGGCTGGCAGTCAAGTCTCTGCTCATGTATATCGTTAGCATAATGTCCTATCGTCAGTCCCCAAATAGCCTTGATGACTGCCTGGACTGCTCGTGATCTTGCGAGAGGATGGATGGTCTTCGTGAAACACAGGTCCTAGATCCTGTATTCTGGAAGGTTTCTTCCTCTCGTTTGTTCGCACCATTCATCCCAAATCGCGGAGAGGGCCCTTGCTGGTTGAATCATGTCGGGGAGGGGATATAGCCGTCTGGGACAAGACGATCTCCAGATTCCAAGATCCTGATTTTGGTTTTACTCACCTTGCTGAAGAAGACGCTGCCGAACAGATGGAGGGATTGACTGAGAGAGTGGGAGTGAGAGTGAGTGACAGACCACGATTGCAGACCCTTGGTGTAAGTAAGATGACGATGACACTGGATTTCGGATGTCGAATGAGTTCTTGAAAAACAACGTCTTTGAGAGTGACTGAGAAATGGGAAAAATAAAATTATAAAATAGAAAAAAGACAAGAGTATGTGAGAAAAGAGAATCGCTGCAGCGGAATCTAGGGTTTTAGGAGAGAGTGAGACGGTAGGCTCTCTTAAACAAGAACAGGAAGTGAGTTCCGGATGGTGGTCCCACGGTTTTTGTTTTTTTTTCTGTGAGTGCACACAGAAGAAGAAAAAATAATGAAATAAAAACGAGAGAGGCCAGGAATCTACCCCAAGGTAAATGGCTGGCAAAGGAAGGGAGTGAAACACCAGGAGAAAAGAGATAAGTGACTGCAGAACTTGGGGGGGAGTAGGAGTAGTAACTAGGTGGCAGTACACCACTCCAGTGTTCAGTTGTACCTGGGGTGAGGTTTCGGAGGAAGGCCAGAAGAGAGCTGTAGGGCGTATGAACAGAGTTGGGTAAGGGGTGCAGAAACAGAGCTGGAGGTAGAAGAAAAGAGAGAGGAAGAGGAGGAGGACGCAGGAGGTATATTAGTGGCGGCGAAACCTGTGTTTTTTCGGGGGGGTGGTCGTGTCTTGAAGATGTACTTGTCAGCCATTCGGTTATTACGCATATAAAATATTCTTCTGTGGAAATTGTCTTGGATCAACTGGCAGTCCGAAATTCCCCAAGAAACAAGCAAACCAGTAGCTGGGGGGCAAAGAGAGAGAGAGAGAGAACTGGGACATGCTGGGATTTGTGCATATCGCGGCCACTGGATAGGCCTGGAGCTGCCCATCCTTCCGCGTACTATCACTCTATCATCGGAGGAGCTAAACTCTTCTGCATGAGCAAAGAGAGACTGACTTTCGCGATGGGGAGTTTCAACTGATGCAAACGCGCTCTACTACCGGGCACACCGACTTACATGGGGAGAATCAGAATTGGGTGTCTGTGCCGAACAGGCGGCCAGATACAGACGAGGGAGGCGGAGGAGGACAAGAAAAAAAAGAGGCAGAAGGCAGAAGGCAGAAAACAGAAACGCAAGAGCCAGGAGTTCGTCGTCCCGTCTGTAGGCAAGGACTCAGAAGCAGAGGCAGGGCCGCAGAAGACAGGGTGTCGTGGTGTGTCCGGGATCGGCTTCCTGCGTCGCTGGAACTGTGGATACCGGATAGCTACCTTGCCGGCTGTGGGAAGCCCGAACCTGTTCGTGAGCGGATAGCATAGAGTTGTCAGTTGTCCAGTTCCCTCTGCACGTAAAAAAAGAAACAACAGTCCAAAACCACCTGCAGCTGTCCGTTGCAGAGGTTCGTCAAGAATCGGTGAAGAAAATCCCAGTCAGCGAGCGAACGCGTAACCGAACCGGGCACACAGACAGCCAGAGAGAGGGGGGAGAGGGACATATGGCAATCAAATATCCCCCGGCAACTATGTAGGAAGCCGTGATAGCAAATTTCACACAAAATGTTATATCTTGAGGAAGTCGGCAGGACTGACTGTGGTGGATTTTCTGTGATGGGGGAGAGAGTGGAGAGTTGCAACGATCCGAGGAGAAGAGCAAGGTGAAGGTATCGACAGTTCATCCGCATTCTTCTGCGAACAGATAACACAGGAAGCACCAGCACCACTACGACAGACACACACACGCACACACACCAAGTCCGGTGGTTCGGTGAAGAGGAACCACGGGTTTGCTTTGGTGTATGTAGACAGGCAAGGTGTTTTTTTTGGGGGGGGGGAAGGCGGGCCAGAAGAGACACATACAGGGTAATCTCCAAGGAGCACGGAATGCAACTGACGCTGGGTTGATGTTGATGTTTTAGAAATCCGAATCATCTATCGTGAGAAAGGATGCTAGCACAATAAGAGATGTACTCCCCCAATGGATGAGATTGCTGGGCGAGAGAGAGAGAGAGACGATGCGAGCGTGGTAGACCCAGACCGGAGGGAAAGAAAGAATGCAGAGAAGAGCAAGATCCAGAAGAGACTCAGTTCAAAAACAGGCTCCCTGTTGAGTTTTCACTTTCAAATTTTGTCGTCTGGGGAGGGCGACGAGAAATGGAAGATGAAGGGGGAGGAGGAGGGGGAGCAGCTGATAGAAGAACCAGTGCTCTCTCCGCGGAAGACTGAGCACAAAAGTGAGGTAAGAGGAAGGCTTTCTCGGAATGTGAGACCTCTGTGTCGCATTTCTGGGTGAGGCCGGGCTGGACGATATGAAGGGAGAGAGAGGGGGTGTCCCGTATTTTGTGTGTGTATAAGAGGTCAACACTTCCAGGTCAGCATGTTCCAAGGCAGTTTCTATCTCCAGATGGTAAACACGATATCAACGGAGCTAGTGGTGATTTATGACACGGAAAACAGAAAGATCCGGGAACATTCAAGAGACAACCGTGTTCTGGTATTTCTCTCATAGAGTTTGTTTCCTTTTTCTCCCCAAGCCTCGACTTGGAAATTGTGCCCCTCCTGTCCGCTTTCTTTTCCCATTTCTGTGTCTTTTCTTTTTGTTTTTCTTGGGTAGAATGAGGGAGTAGAGGGAGGGAAAAGGAGGGGGGGATACTCCAAGGGAGTCCTTGCGGAAGTCCGTTGCCTTACTCTGTTCTGCTTGTACAGACACTCGTTTCTCCTATAGGGATGGAAGGCAGCCCGCCGAGAACTGGCTGGCTTTTACCAGGAGAAGTTCTCTTTCGTTCTCGATACATGCATGTGTACATATGTACACCCAGGTGCAAAGGCCAATGAGGAAACTAGCACGTTGTATTGGGATGGTAGAGGCAGATGAAGGGGCGTGTGTATAGCATTTCTGAGAGACGGAGCAGGGTGCGTGATGGGACGGTGATAGCGAATGGGGGTTGCCCTACAATGTCTGTGTGTTTGCGTGTGTGAGAGTCTCTATGGTAAGCCCAAGTACCAGCTCTCACAACAGCTGCCTTCACACACCCCCTCTACAATTCTGTAGAACACCAGAGTTACAGCTTGGGGGTCCACGCTACCAACTCTGGTCCGACGCCCCACGAGCTGTTGGCGCTTTGAAAAGCGGTCAAACTAACCGGACAACCAGCTCTCCATGGTATCGATAACGACATGCTCGTGAAAATTAGCAAGTGAGGCAAAAAGGCACAAGTGGGAAGGGAAGAGGAGGAAAAAAAAGGAAATTTCACCTATCCCTTGGGTGGTCTGACTGCGAATAGCGTCTCTGTACACACACTCCTGTGTCTTGGAAAGCTTCCTCCTCTTCGGCCCCATTCCTGGCCTGCTTGATCCTCTTGCTCATAGCACCACCCCCTTGGGGGAAAAGAAAAGAAAAGCGTATGTTGAAAGCACCACTGTGATGAGGCCAAATACGCAAAACGCAAGATGAAGTGGTTAAGAGGAAGTAAAAAGCAAGCAACAAGACACGCATACACTCATCGTTCCTTTTGCTTAAGTTCCTTTTTTTCTTTTGGGAGAGGGAGGGGGTGGACCGGCCAGGCCGCGGTATGGAAACAGGGAGGCCAGAGAGGCAAAAGAGAAAGAGGAAGAAGAAAAAAAAAACAAATTAGGCGGAGAAGGAAACCTCTAGAAACTCTGGAACAAAACCGTGTCTTAGTTGGCACAGGGAAGAAACGGGGGGTGTGTGGTGTGTTGCTGTGCTGTGTTGTTTTATCGTTGGAAGAAGTCCAGCCTCCAGAGAGCGCGCGCAGACGGGTCTCGGATACGAAAGAAGGTCTAACACAGAGAAGAAAAGCAGGGTGTGTGTGAAAGCCAGGTCCTTTTCACCAGATTGGGGGTTTGTTTTGTACCACTGGATGTGTGTGTGTGTATACACGCTGTGTGGGTAAGCTGCGGTGGTCTGCCTGGTAGCTAGCAACACATGCAGAGTTGACCTACTTGAGTGACTGGAGAGGCCGAAGAGGGCGGGCTGGATTTTGCTGGCTATAAGTTTCAGTGAATATCCTTTCCCGTCTTGCCGGGCACGGAGACTTGGCCATCTTCTTCAGCACCGCCCATTATATATATACCACGTTCACGCGACTGCCACTGGTAGTGTTGCGAAACTGAGGGACTGGAAGCTGGCATCCAGTAGAAGGGATCTGCAATTCTGCAGTCCCATTTTGATACCATACTATAGTATAGTAGTAGTATCTTGACGGAACTACCAGTGTGGTACCAACAAAGCCAACTTCTCGGGGCATCTTGCGGTGAGCGTGATGAAAAGGATGCATCTATACCACACGTCGCATGTGCAATTCCGATTTGGAAAGGCTTCTCCGTACCTGATGTTCTCGCCTCGTCGGTCCCAGCATCGGGTCTCCACACCAAGGAGAAGGTTAGACAACTTTTTTTTCGTTTTCTGTCACAAGGGTAATTTTCTCTGCGTCGTGGGCAGTTAGAGAAAAAGAAATTCCTCTTCAAGCCGAGTGGTGGTGCTGGCTTTTCCTTCGCCTGCAAAATACCGATCGCCGCTTTTGCCGTCTCAGCTCGCCGTTGTTCCCCTTCAACGTGCCGGTCAGGGCTCAACCGGCCGAGTTGATCAGTCAGAGCGAAGGGCAACATGAACTCTATAACTTGAAAGTACTATACTAATAGTGCAATCCGTGCCGCGTGGGCTATCTCTGTAGTTTACGGACCAACAAACGGTTCACCTAGAGAAACTCTTTCGGTATGGTGGAGGTGGAGCAGCAGAGAATAGCTTGGGAGGGGAGCTTGGACGGGACGCATGGATTAGAACGTTAAGCTAGGGGGCACGGACAAACTAACCGATCCACTCGACATGATCTTATTGCTTGCTCCCTGAAGTCCGGAAAGACCAAAGCCTGGTGTTGGGAGTTGGGAGAGCACCCTCATTCACCCATCTTGGACTTCGAACCGAACAGCTTCCGGCGTTCACTAACAACTTCCCGTCTTCTTTGTTTTGTTTCCAGTACCCGGAAGGGAAGAATCCAGGTAAAAGAAGCAGCACTTGCTAGGAGAAACACAAGGAACAAAACGGCGGCCCTTGGTCCAGGAACAGGGAACGGGCAATTCCGCGTTTGCTCTAATTTTCTTTCCACTGGGTAGTAGCCGAAGGTCCCCGTCCGGCTAAGCTCATAAAAGTCAACCAGCTCAAATCTTTCAACCTGTTTTCTGACTATTTGTGTCCTGTCACTTTGTGGGTAGAAATATATAAATAATTTTTTGGGAGGTGTGATGAGTGATAATATCACATGGTTTAGGGTTGGGCTAGACAGCATGCCATGTCGCCAAGGTTTTCCACACAGCTGGTATCAGAAAACCCGTCTAGCCAGGTTTGTGGAATCGTGCAGCAAGGCAAGGAATAATTGCGCCGATCATTGTTCGGACGTCCAGCTACCTGCATACAAGAGGTCCATAACACATGTGTGTGCGTGCAAGGATAAGCGGTGAAGGGTAGAAAAGGGAGTCAAATGCCACATCACTGGCATTGTGATCTGATGGACGATTGAGCACAAACGTTGGACCGATATGTTCTGCAGGTCAGGGTAGCTTTCATAATTGCCCAAAGCTAGCCAGATCTTGCTTGACCGTGGACCAACCAGATATCCCACCTAATCTTACCGAATGGCATGATACGCTCACTGGAACGCTTCAATCTCAGAGATGTAGTGATGGGGTTTGATTCAAGACTCAGGCTGCCAAAGCCACTTGACTCTCAGGACTGAACTGGTGTTTTGAATGAGAAAAGGAGTTTGCATGAAAATGAAGAGAGGAAGGGAAGGGGGAAAAAAAACGAAAAGAAAAAAAAGGCTAGACATCCGCGGAATGGGAAGAGTGAGAGACTGACCTCTTAGTTTCAGCATCTCAAACTTTGACATTTTTTTCGCTCACGAACATCAGTCCCCAAGTCTAAATACGATCTCTGAGCCAAGATGAAGTCGTTGATGCTTTTCAAGCCTAGCCATGTCCGCAATCGACGTCAATCCCGGGATGTGGACAGCAGGGCAGCCCTCTTTCTAACTGTACGGTTGCTCTTCACTAGAAGGCGAGCAAAGAGCCAAAGTCCAATGAGGGCAGAAAGGGAAGAAACCGATGCATGAGAAAGTTTGAGCGCCAGGTCCGGAATTGAAGACATCAGAGTGATGTCCTCATATCTTGGTCCGACATGTACGCCATCTAGCCAAGTGAGATCTGACGCACAAGGGCAATGCGGAAGTATTTGGGGTTGGGGTTCGGGTTTGTCGCGGCAAACTCCGGCGTTGTCTCCAGGGATGGTGAGAGGTGCACGAGGACCCTCCCAACTTGAGAGCAAGTGAATTCGTCAATTTCTTGAGTGCCTATTCCAGAGAATGGAGCGCCTCAATTGAATCACTAGGATCGAGTAAGAAATCTCAGTATCTCTTCTCAAGAGTGGTCTATCATGGGCACAACGGGTTCTAAGTTCTTCACCCACCCACAGTGGTATGGAAGTGGTTACCCAACAGCTCCCAGTACCATCTGGACGATCATGCCCGTCGGCTGATAGAAAGGGTCTGGACTGGACTGGGACTCGGTTCGTAGCCAGCCTTGTGAGTGCAATTGTGGCTCAATCGGCCAATTTTAAGTGTTGTTTCGGTTCGTTTCTTTTTTCCTGTTGTCTTCGTGTCTCGCAGCCATTTGACCGTATACTAGATAGGGAACTAGCTTTAGCTCCCTCTCAGTCTTTCTCTGTCTATAGCTCTGTACCTAAAGCCTGGGTATGTTCCAGACAGAAAATGGGGAAAGCTAGGCTTGATATGGATGGTGGATAGGAGAGGTTTCTGGGTGGATTAGTTAAAACGGGTGTCAAAAGTCTTAGATGGACCAGATCGAATGATATGAGGCCCAAGCGAGACTCTGGCGACTTTGAAGTGTATCAGATAGGCGCGGTGGTTCTAGGTGGCGTTAAAGAAAGACATTCTCAGCAGTAGTTCCTTTTGGAAGGGGTTTGGGTTTAGGCAGTGAGAGGTCGAAAGTCTGGTTTGCAGAAACGTCTACAGCCATAGCATGGGTGGGATGTGATGGCAGCAAACGCCGTCCATCCGGACTCGCACCTACGTGTGTATGCTGTCCCAGATCAGCACTGCTATACGGAGATAATCCTGGATCAGTGGCCACAGTAGCTGCTTCATCCCGTAGCAGTGATCGTCGTGTCAGACGCATTCCCTCCTAGGTGTTCTTCCCTGAAGTGACTTCTGCACGTTCGTCTGTTAGCTCAACGCCGAACCGAGTAGTCTGATACGACGCGCAGGTTCCATGTCAAATGCTCACCAGTAGCTGAAATATCACCACATCTTCGTATTCTGGATTCCGTGAACGCTGCGTGTCTTGATGGCACAGGCACCACGAGCTGGCTGAGAGTTGTGTAACGCAGAGATCCGAAGGGCGTTTAGCATTTCGTCCTACAACGCAGGCTTGGGAATTGTGGTTTTTCTTTTTTTTTTGTACGTGACGTACCAGAGATATCACCGTCTCAAATGTCGTGTCTGTATCGTTGCTGAACAGCTGGCTGTCTGGCCTGAGAAGGAAATGTTTAGAATCAAACAGACTTCCGCTGTGTCTAGATGGAGAATCAAAAGGAAGAGGCCAGAAGAAGTGTGTTTGGGGGAAAAAAGAATAGTCATGCGGTTGAAGATCTCTCGTTTGATGGATAGGGGTCAAGCTCCTGCCGCCGTAGTTTGTTCATTATCGACTGGGAAGGAGCGCTTCGTCGGGACTTAGGGTTGGGGTTATATTAGTGCTGTGTTCCCTATCAGGCATCTAACCGAAATTAATGCTTCTGTTGGTTGTTAACATCTGCGTTCTGTTGTTGGGAGAGTATGGGAGGTGTTCAAGCAGCTTTCTGGCGTTACACTTGCACACGATTCCGCATTGCCTTTTAATTTACTGAGGCAGGCTAGAACGAGCGAGTGTAACGGGCCAAGTCGAGATGGCGAGCTACGCTGTCGAGAACACATGTTGTAACAGGCGAGACGCACGCCGATTACCGAAGAAGTCAATCTTGCGTACAAGCAGGAGAGCCAAGCGACAGTTTGGCTGGGGAGCGATAGGAGCGTACATTCACCAGCAACCCCTAACCCTAACCAAGACTGTGTAAGTTATACCGGACAGTAGCCAAGCATCGAGAATTGCACCTCCCACCCCTTGGTTTCCTTTTCATCCCAGTGGCAATCTGACCTCCGGAATCCGATGTCCAGTTCCCAATCCGAACAGGGATAAAGCTCACTACTCAAACAAGCTTCCCAAAAGGATTCTCTAACTCCCGTACGTGAATCGCCGGGATCTAGCACGAGAGATTTGGTGGCTTGCCTCAGTTGCGGACGTGAGAAAAGAGACATATCGCCGAGACCACCCTGTCCACACAATTGTATGGTAACTTATCTACCCGTCTACGTTTCAACAGCGAAAAGGAAGCCCCTGTCCTTCATCTCCAAACAGCAACGGCGTTTGTGCTGCTTTGGGGAGGAGCACGCTGCGCCGTGGCGTCCACATATACGTGAAGCATGGGGGAGACGAGGCGAGGAGAGACAACGGAAAGCCTTGATTGGCCTACAAAGATACTTTTGCCCATTTCCGGCCCAGGAAGCATTTCCGGCCAGTCGAAAAGCCAGAATACTTGGGATGTCATGTGTGTGGAGTCGGGACTTTGAACAAGCTCTTATCACAGGATGTTCTAGCCGTGGTTATATAGCAGAAGCAAATATGGAGGGGAACACATTCGACAGAAAATCCCCAGGCAGACCACTCAAAAGAAGCCGAAAAGGGCGGGACTCTAGGGTATCCCTTTCGACCATTTACAGACGAAAATGATCTCGTTGGGCCTGGAAGAAGGACGCCACACGCTCCGCCGCAGTATTTGAGGGAGACAAGCGAGAAAGGAAAAAGGAAGCATAGGATGTCGTTCGACGGGACGTTAGCGCTGGATTAACCCGCAAATAGCCTCTAACGAAACGCCTGAGCTGGAATACACACGGACCGAGAAAGAGAGTGGAGGAAAGAGAAAGGGCAGCACGCAATATAACGGGATCTGCGGGTGGACAAGCGTGGTTAGGGGAGGTCAAGTGCAGAGCTGAGTTGACATATAACGCTATACTGAAGAAGCCGTCCGTTGGCCTTGTGTTCCCTTCACGCAGGCAGCCGTGATTGCATGTATTGATATATAGAGACTGTCATACAGAGTCCGGGCTGGCCAGTCCGCCAGGGATCGGGCTTGTTCTCTCCCCTCTCTCTCTCTCTCCCCCTCCGTCTGTCTCTTTCATCTATACACAGACATCACCCTTACTTCTTCGTGATTTGTACGGAGACACATCGTGTTTCGGTCTTCATTGTGGCCAAGTTTCCAGCCTCACTGGACTGCCTGGCCTGTAAGTGGAATGTCCGAAAACCCCTTCCCACTTCTCTCACACTCCCACACACAGCCTATGACTGCTGGTTGATGTCTTCTTCCCTCTCTCTCCACTTCGTCGGCAGATCTTCGGCCTGTCGTTCTCCCTGTTTGCCTTGTTGACCAACAATACATCGACAGCTGTTCCGTTATCCCTACCCTCCTTTTCCTGGGGTTTCCCTGTCTTCTTCAGTCTCCCCCTCTGAAGATCCAACACCGCCGTATACCACTCGCCCAGTGAGGCGTGGAGGTTCACAAATGAACCCTAAAGGGGCGTCCTCTTTTGGGTTGGGGGTTTCTAAAACGGGGAAAACAACCGACCAACGCCTCCCGTCGTATTGAGATACACATAGAGAGCGAGAGAGAGAGAGAGAGACTGGAAGAAAGCCTCCTCACACCTGCGCGTTTTGGTCCCCCTCCACACTCCTCCACCTCCAATATCTGTCCGTCAGGCCTTCTCCAGACGGTGGCGACGCGTCGCTTAGGATAGTTTCTCCGAAGAGATGCAGATTTGGGTTTGCTTTTCTGCCTACTGCATAGAATGCAAAATCTCTGACCACGGATCCAGTCCCCCTTCGGTTTGTTTCTTTCCTTCCGGCTTCTGGCCGTCCGGGCCAGTCCGGGTCTTACCGCTATATTGACTGGCCCTAAACAAGCTTAACTACCTCCTTACCTAACGCTGACAATGTCCAAGTATATACAACCGGACTTCATGTCTTTTCAGGGAACACTCTTCTAACTATCTGGCCATAGTACTATCCGGTTCTGGAACCCAGCTCGCATATCTGTCCGTAACTGGATAGGGATGCATCTGCCTCAACATATCTGGCCTGACAATGCTGATGTGGATAGACATTTCATATCTGGAACCGGAACCGCAGAACATCTCTACCGGGCCCCCGGGCAGTGTCTACGACTGTGACTCTCTTCGTGGGAGGGCTCCCCTATCATGCTGACCGCAAAAGGAGACAACGTACCCACACTGTTTGCCAGCTCTTGCGCAGCTCTGGCATGACCTGCACAGCGTTGACCATCAAACTACAGAGAGCAGTGTCTGCCTGTCTGGTCTGTGGTGGTTGGTTTGACAGCTCCAGGTCAGTGCGCTTCTTCAACAGTTGGTTGGTAGTAGAAATGAAATACAGTGCGTGTATGGAGACAGCCATGAGGGGAGAGGGGGGGTATGAAAGAAGACTGAACACATCCATGCACACGATGTTCTAGCCACCAGTGTCTAGAATACGAGTGAGACTCATGTCTTCACTGTTTTGTCCCTCTCATAGACGCGGCATGTCTTGGTGCCCTCTGCCAATATCCTCTTTCAAGGCGAGATGCCCACCATTGGGGACACTCTATCTCAACTCCCTCCCACCATGGTTCAGGGCTTTTGTTGCCTCTGTGATTTCAGTCTAGTCCCAGAGGATGAGGTGTGACCAGCTCTTGTCATTCCATGCTTAGTCTGCCCAACTATCTGAAAGAAGCAGGTTGAAGCATATACTAGCATCATTGTGTAGCGACTGTGACAGGCATTCCATCCTCAATGTTGGGTCTTGAGAGCACCGACATCCGTCACTCAGGGACCCTTTGTCTACAGATACTGTAGTTGAGCTCGGATAAAGTTCCTGTGACTCTGGATAGAGTCGTGACTTACTTGATATACACCGTACAGTTGAACCACCCCGGCCACCCCTCCTCCAGCGAGAGTGAGAGGAGAGAGTGTGTGTTGCCTGTCACTTTGCTCGCCAACACACTTTAAATCCCTCCACCCACTCCGCCCCAAGCTCTGATCCTATACCGCCAAACGGAGACATCCGATCACTTGATAGGATCACAATACGGTGAAGCCCAGAAGAGGCTGGAAAAGGGGACTCCTGAGGGTGGATGATGCCTGAGGTGCTGAAGGGGAGAGAGTGTCTCAGCTTCCTTTCCTAGGCAATGACAACCTGCAAATCGAGCTGCGAAGACGTGGATAAACGAGTGACAGAAAATTAAAAGAAAAGAAATAAAATAAATCCAAGGCCTAGATGAAGACTGTTCACTTCCTCTTCTTGCCTTCTCCTCTCCTCTCTTCTTTCTGGCTCCCCTACTCAGTCCATTTGGATTTGCCTGCGCCCGCATGACACTCACGGCCCAAGGTGTTACCCCAAGACCGATGTCTCGCTAATCCACGCCTGTTCTGGATGGAAAGAGGGCTTTTTGGCAACGATCACGTCGTTTTCCTACCGCCACGCCCCCTCCCCCTTTGCCTCTCTCTCTTTCTTTTCCTCGTTTCTTACAAAGGTGTACCGAGAGGACCTTGCCACCGTTTTTCCACTCTCGTACACCCCGGGCTGGATATCACCGCAGGGGCATGTGTCCTGAATCTGCAGCGTGTATGGATAGACTTCCCTTGCCTACACTGCCCATCGCCATTCATCACACGGTCGTCATGGGCCTCCCTAGCTGTGTTTTACAGCCCAACAGTCTGAATTGTCCGTCCACCACCATCAGGCCTTGGCGGGGACTTCATAGGGGCAGATAGGGATATGCATGTAGCAAGTGCTTGTCCAGTGTCCACAGGTTGGTTGTGGTGGTGGTTGGGGGCAGCAGTGCGGCCGGAGAGGCGGGGGGGAGAACAGTGCTGGCGTTCAGGGAGATCAGATAGAGGACAGGAAAGTGAAACACACGCTCTGGCCTTGCCTTCTGCGACTGGACTTCTGGTTCCCTCAGCCTTTTCACCGCTATAGCAGAGTGGACATTGCCAGTGCCGGACCGGCAGCACCGCCATCAATTCAGACAACGTGAGTGAGCTGGCTGGTGTTCAGTGACATGGACTGGGTGGGTGTGTAATACCGTGATCGGCCTCCGAAGGTGCGGAGGTTTCAGCTGGGATGGCGACTCTAGGTTTGGGGGGAAGATTTGGAAGCTACGGACTTACTTCTCGCGCTGGCGGCGGCTAGCTGTTGAAGTCGGGGTGGATAGACACAGAGAGAGTTGATAGATGACTGAGGTTGTCGTGGCCATTTGTTACTGGCGATCCGAGTGGATTTCCTCTGTGAATACAGAGTCCCGAGATGTGATATGGGGCCAAGTCAGCGGGCTTGGAGGGGTGTGTGAAGCAGTTCCTGCATCAGATCTCCCCTCCACGTCGAGTCGGAATGCCCACGATGTCTTTTCCGCACCCAGGATGAAAGCTTCATGACATCGTCCGACCCCGTTTTGTTGCCTACTGACACCATTCGCAGATACTTCTCCAGCTCCGGATTCCTGTCCGTGGTCGAGTGTCTCAAGAACCTCACAAGAACCCGAGCGCGCGAAGAGAAGAGGGCAACTCGCCCAGTTTCACTGCGCATTCCACAAAGGCTCTCGCCGTCCCCTCCTGCCCCCTTCCGAGCCCGGCGAAGCCCCGGCATTCCTGTCCCGGTTGGGGCAGAGAAGGTGTTTTCTATTAGCCATCCATTTTGGGGACTATCGAAAATGCCACGATGTTGCAGTCTGGAGCGGTGATGTTTGTCTTGGATATTCGTGCAGTGTTGTATGTGTGCTCCCCAACTCCGGGCTGACTTTGACCAGAATCGGCATATCTAGCCTGGAGAAGACGGAGAGAATTACTATAGTTGCCATGTGATGCCTGGTAGAGAGGGACAGCAACATCGATTCCGGCTGATGTTTACAATTCCCATGTCGGAAGCATGCACATGTTGGTGATCCGTACATCGTGGTTCGAACAGACACTCTGTCAAAAAAGCATAAGCCGTGTCTGCAGACCTCGGGGAAACACAACACTCTCTGAATAGATTGCATGCAACAACGCACTGCATAGTATAGGGCGAGAGGACAATACTTTTTTGACACGAAGGTATCTTGCTCTTGTACATGGACACAGCTTCTCACTTCTCACATTTTTTTTGAGAGTCTCGCTAAGTTATACGCCACAGCAAAAAGAAAAGAAAAAGGCAGCTATCCGAGTGTGGTGCATGAGATTCCTCGTAACGGGGGCAGCGTGCTTGTGTAGCCATGTAATATACATGTGGTGCATAGCTGCAAATGGGGCCCTCTCTGGCCCATATATGGTGATTTCTGTCGTTTCAGGGACCATGTTGCACAGAACCTGCGTGCTGCCAGTCCTTTCATTAATGCCCTTCGCCTCTTCTTACCTGCGTGCTGTGTGATAGGATGGGGAGAACAACAGCCCTCGCTGCCCGAGTAATGCTTGCTTGTGTGTGCGTGTGTAGCCTTTCCTTGTGCTAGGGCAGATCAGGTGGGTGAAGAGATACGGGAAGAGTGAGAGAGAGGGTGAAGACATCAAGAATAAGATCGTGTGAATACACATAGCAATGGAATGCTTGCCGTCTTAGACACCCGATACCCCTCTTGGCACCGGGAATGGATGAAGCCTGCAAGTGAATGCCCATTTTTCATCTGATATGTTTCCTCCAGTGTCACACAACCCTTTTTTGAAGAAACCAAGATATATCTGAATATAGCCGGCCAGCGGGCGCTTCGCCAATGATAGCCAGACCAGGAACTTGGGGGACACCACCCAAGCCAGGCTTTCCACCATCGCCATCCCGGAGCCTCCAAGCAAAGGCCACGCCCCCCTGGGTTCACCGTCTCTCTTCACCATAAACAAAGAAAGTATCACCAACCACGAGTACGCCATTCCGCTTCGCATCTCAGGCATGGCTGAAGAACTACGTCAACGTACCACAGACAGCTCTCGTTCCCAACAGCACACGCCCTGCTGTTCCTCCCCGTTCGGGCGGCGTCTAGCAGATGAACACAGGCGAGATTGAAAGAGGCATGGATGGGTGCAGGCCTGGGCGAGCTCTGTGGCATCTTGGAGATCACGGAATTCCAGCCAGGCAGAAGAGAGGAGGTTTGGGGCGTACAAGGCCCGGCTAGGGCACGCGCATTCCAGCCAAGAGCGAAATTTCACGGGAAACCAAAGAAGAAAAGGAAATAACGGCATCACCCTGGACGTGTACTGTGCTGTGTGAACAAGCGAGAGCGAGGGGTTTCTGCGAGAGGGCAACCTGTTCTATGCAGATGTCCGAGTGAACGAGTGTGTGGACGGACGGACGGATATGGCCTTGACATCGCCGTGTAATTGTGACCCGGGCAGGGCCAAGATCCTGCAGCGTTGCGAAAATGGGAATGGCCTGGTCTGGTCGTCAGGCTTTCCTCCTTTTTTTCATTCTGAAATTTCAAACATCTGCGCGCTTCATTCACCACTGGATATCAGGAGGAATGAAACCTGATCTCNNNNCCCCCCCCCCCCCCGCGGGCGGAGTTTGGGAGACAAACCCCAAGAACGAGCAGCCGGTCTGGGCCGGCAAAGAGCCGTTGTTGTCTTATTCTCCAGGCCCTCCCACGCCCGCTTTGGGACTCCAAGCACGGGCTGAAAGAGGTAACAGGATGAGAATCTTACCAGGAACACATACTGCCGTGAATCTGGAGCGTAGGTCGGGAGTACGAGGGTTGAAGGGACAAACCAGCAAAAAGGGCAGAAAGAAACTGGAGAAACCTGGAGAAAAGGGCAGAACAGAGCACGGCATCGCGGCTGTTTGACTCGTCTTGTTCCCTCTTCTTCCCACTAAGGAATCCACGCAGGTCTTAGCTGACAAGCTCCGGTATGACACTGGCGAAATTGTTGCAAATTGCACGAGTTCTTCAAGCGTTCAAAACACACTGGAAATGGCACAGGAATGCCCAGCGATGCGACAGAGCAAATGCCGTGGGACGACTCCCTGTAGTTCTATATTTGGTAGAATCATCTTAGAAGCTTTGCCGTCTGGATCGATCGCTGGTCTCTGGGAGGAAGATATGGCTGTTAGTACGCTTTCACATGTTCAACTCCACACACCGTACCCCTATCGGGCCCGGAGATGAGCTTGTCCCCGAGAAGATATGCTGTTGGTGAGTATACACTGGCGTGTTGGCGTACCACAAGCCGTCCCCTCACCATACCAGATATGGAAGCTCGCTGTGACATGAGGAGTGAGTGCTGTGCTGAAGCCGTGAAGGCGTCCTTCGATCCACGAAGAATATCGCCACAAGCTGTACTTGCCCATTGTTGACTTGAGACACCGGAATAATGTATACAGCGCATAGACGTCTGCGAAAATTCGGATACGGCACCGTCTGCAATGGAGGGGCGTGTCCATATGTGATCCGAGGCCAGCGTCGTCCGCTGTACAACTGTACATGTCTTGCCATACGGCGCAGGGAAAGACTAACGAGAAGATGGCTACTGCATCGTGGTGAAAGGGTACAGAGTAGCATTGCAGGACAAGCCCTCCAGTGATCTGTCGCTTAACAGATACACGCTGAACCCATACTAGGCTCTGATCAGAGAGAATAAGCAGAAGATAGAGAGAGAGAGAGAGAAACCCACCCCCCTCTCCCCCTCCCCCCCTTCTCACTGCTGTGCTCGTGATTGGATGCTGCCTGTGATGCATGTCTCAACGTGGCTCGGTTGCTGTTCCGAAGGGTGCAGGCGATACACGTCAGCAGATGGAGGCAAATAGAAAGCCGAGACGACGAGATGGAGAGGGCATGGATGCTTGGCCTCGTTTGCCACTGGCTGACCGCTACCGGATCTGCAAGTTCTGCCACACCTTGAGGGCCTGCATGGGTGGCCAAGTCTGTGATTGGGGATGATGAAGGAAGGATAGAGTGGAAAGGAGGTGGGGTGCAAACGACAAAGTGACTGCACGTTCGGCGCGACTTTGGTCACCGCTCACGTATGAAATGGCGGTATCAAACGCAGTGTGTCTGCGTTTGAGGGGGTGCGAACGAAGATTTGCGGAAGAGAAAGGATCTTCGCTTTCAGGGCAGAAATGTAGGCGGAAAGAAAGAGAGGTGTGTCTCTTTTCACAGTCGGCGTTTGACTCCATCCCCAGCAGCATTCCCGTCAAGAGGAGCTAGCAAAGTTGTTTTGTCTCAGACCGAGACACCGCCAAATCAGGAAGAAGGAAAGGAAGACACGCCCAGTGTCGACTCAGCTGCGCGTCTTCTTTCAAACGGCGGGAGCAAGAGGGGAAGCAGGAGAAGAAGAAGAAATAGTGAGAGATAGCAAGATAGTGAGCCCTCCGGGCCGAGATTCTCTTCAGAGACAAACATCGATAGTCTAAAGGCCAGTGCTAGATTCATGTATGGATGATGAGACCAGAAATGGCCTAGCCAGTGTGATTCACGGCAAACACATCTCCAGGTTTCGCAGTATGCCCACACCCACCCATATGTGGAAGGCTCGCCTCCTTGGCAAGGCCGACTCTAGACCAGAAAGATCTCAACATCGTTGAGAGTCTAGGAAGTGCTGGATTGCGACTTTGCTTGCTTTTGGCGCCATTACCCCTCAACAAAAGGTCCCGTGGGGGTCCCTAGCCGAGAAGAAGCAGAATAAACACCACTTGAGCCTAGTAAAAAGAAGGGACATTCTCCGAGAAAGAATGCGGATCGTCGTGAGGGCCAAGACGTCGCTGATGAGGCGATCACTTCAGTCTAGTGCAACAGGACGCATGGTGGATGGAGAAGAAACGCAATCGGTCCTGTTTGAGATGCAAGGAGTCAGGTTTGCAGACGATGTTACCATCGTTGCCGCACTTCACCGCCGGGGGCTCCAGGCAATGGCAGGTTACCCTCTCCCTTACGGCCGGCTCGATGCGGGCAGCCGTCCGATCAGATAGGCGGAAGTTGAAGCAGGGCGGTTTGGTACCGTCAAACAAAGAACCAGGCCTAATGAGAGGTTGTCAGTCGTCTTTCGCCCGAGTGCTATGGCTAAGGGAAGAAAAGCAAGAGGGAGAACGACATAGTTTTCGTCTTTCCGTTCATATGTTTGAGTTTGCTATGCCTGTCGCCTTCCCTCTTGACCACGATCAAACGTGAGGGAGAGCTCAGATCCCGAAGGCAAAGCGCACAAACAGTCTGATAACCTGGAATAGCAGTGTCTCGCCACATTCATGACTTGTGGACAGGGAGAACTGAAAGGAAAAGTGCGCGAGCCAAATCCACAGACACGGCGGATAGAGCCGTGAAGAGTGAGTGAGGGAGCACGCTGGACGAGGGAGACATGACTGACGGTGGGAATGGAGGGGGGGTTCACGGATCACGGCCTCGGGCCACTAGAGCCAGTGAGAACTTGAAGGTTGAACGAAGGATCTCAGGCACAGAGACTGTGGCTGCCACATGCCTGGTCAACATGTCTGTGGTGACCGTGCATCTGAGCGGTCTGCTTGAGGCGTTGCAAACGAGTTCCTCTTTTTTTCTTATGCATCTAGTTCTTCCGTCTGGCGATGCTGTTTCTTCTGGCTTATAGAAACGAGTTTTCATTCCTGGTTTGTTTCGCTTCGACGTCGCATCATGATAAGGCGAGTCACGGAAGAGACAAGAGGAGGCGTAGCGTCTTCAAATGGCACGGAGTGTGCGTTTGGAGGAGAGTCAGAGTATCAGCCCCGGGTATATGAAGGCGATAACACGATCCTGTCAACATCGCTTTGGGATTTATTCTAGAACGGACCGTAGTCTGAGATTTTATATCAGCAGAGATTCTTCAAGGTGAACATCCAGACATACAGAGTAGCTTGCCGTTGTATCTGGCCAGTTGTCAGCAGCTGGCGGACAACTGTCACGACATGCAACGTGCGTGGGTTGGGGGAAATTGCAGCACCAATAGAGTGGAGAGATTCAAAGAGATCAACATCAGCGGAGAAAGGAACAATTCCAGATCCATTCGGCCAGGATAGCTATATCCTGGAGATCTTCGGGATGCTAAGCTGTACACCGACAAGTGCAAACGCGATATGAGACGAAGCTTAGTGCATGAGGTATGGTTTGCGGAACTTGACGCAGTCTAAGCCACAGCAAATCCCGCCCTGACACACGCTTCAACTCGCTGTTATGAACGGAGCCACGAAAGAAAAAAGGCTTGAGAAGCAAGCAATATTGAACACCATGTGGGAAACCGTCCAAAGTGGGAGAGATATGCGAAGTTGGAACAGCCGATATTATCTGAGCAGCCCTAAACCCTAATACGACAAACGAGCAGGAACGATCAAGAGTTGCAACTGCCATTCAGCAGCCTCGCTAAATGCATAGGGCAAGTATGTAATGTAATCTCCACCGTTTTGTGGGAAGTTCCTTTGATAGAAGACGGGACAGACAGCAAAAAGTCGGCGTCACCATATTTATTCCACCTTCATCCACATCGAGCTTGGAACCATGACGGAAATCAGATCGTTTGTCTCCGAGCATCTAAGCTATGCCCGCCCACTTATAGCACTCCTGATAAGAACCTTCTTTTGTTGCGTTTTTACCTCAACACTTAGAATCTGCCAATCATAGGTGGATGAATGAATGGTACAGTACGTGCGGGATGGTTTCCTATTCCAACCCAAAATGCGAGGGTATCTCTCGGTTTGCTGGCCATTTCTTTTGACGGTTTGGCGGCCCCGGACGAAAGATTCTGTTCCTTCGGCAGAGCTGGAAGACCAATTCAGTGCTCCTGTGGTAAACGATTTTCTGGCTTTGAAGGAAGATCCCTTCCTAATCTCACGTCAATTTGGTCTAGAACCCAGCCTACCCAGTCTATTGATCTTCGGAGGAGGCCCATTTTCAGCCCGTATTCGCCCTGTTAATGAGTGACGGTCTCTTTTTCCCGGCACCTCAGCGCCACGGTAAAAGAAACCTGTGATCAATGCTTGTTCAGCCTTGAAGAAGAAAGCCACCATCCCTCCCACGCAATCATCTGCAACTCGGTTTGAAACCCGATCATACAATACTGGTACTGCAGACATTTTCTGAGGAGAACAGTTCTAGGGAATAACGTACACAAAAACCTCGAACACTAACAAACGCTGTGTAATTTCCGGCCCTTAGTTTAGAACCCATCCCCGACGCGAAGATTCTCCCCTGAGCCCGTCGCAAACTAGGCCTTGGCCAACACAGCCGCCAACCAGGGTCTACGTCTAATTTGCCTTCACGAAGGGGAGAATCAATTCACCGGAATCCACTAAGAGCAAGTACCACACGCACAAAAAGGCACGCAAAGGAACGAAACCCCGAAGACCAACGCTGGCACTCCTTTAGCTGAACCATAACGGCAAACGGAGCCATTAACGGGAGCCACAGCGTGCATTCTTACCACCATCACTAAGAAAGAAAAAAGAAAGAAGAAAAAACACGTGTGGCCGTCTCGCCAAGTGGAACCCAAGTGTTTGTGGGTTCTGGTGGTGCGGACGAAGAGACGGCCTGAACCAGCCACCACCACCGGAACTTCACCTAAAACAGGCAAAGAAAAACGAGCGGCAGCAACAATGCATCGCCAACCGTGCAACTGTCCGGTTCAACAAGCGGCGGTGGTACTTTTTCGGATGGGCTAAAGGAGTGCATATGTATCGATGGATGGACGGGTGTTATAATCGAACGGTGATGGAGTGAGTCGGTCCGCGATAACATACAACAGCAAACTCGACGTTGTTGGGTTGTTATGCTATCTCCAATGTCGTTGGCCTCGCTTCTCCATCATACATGCAGCCGACGTACGAGGCTTCGCCTCAACCGCCCAAAATACGAACTGATGCCATCTTAGTGCTTGTTCCCGCCAAGTTCTGATGCAGTTTTAAATCCCGCCCGGGTTCCCAATATTGCATCAGTTGCGACGCTACGCTTCAGCGCGAGAGTTCCAATCCCGTTTAGCAGCCAATATTTGAGCACCGGCTCGCCGTCTATCGGGAATTAATCCAGCTGGCGGTTGACGAATTTTTGCAATCATCCGACAATCCTCTCGTCGTCTCCATTCCTGGCCATTATCGCCGCCGAATTCTTCTACCCTAATTGTGGACCAGTGCAAACAAGTCTGCATTGGCCTCATTGAGCCGCTGAAGATCTCCAATTCCCTGATACAGGCTAACACGTCCGAGCTCTCTCGTATTTTGGGTACACTTTATGATAGTTACCTATATTTGCAGCTTGGCCCTCCTCCCCCTTCACGGTTAGTTGATGCTTTCTCTCAGTTCCCTTTTCATTGCTTTCTTCTTCTTTTCTCTCCAGTCTTTTCTCTTCTTCCTCTCCTTGCTTCTCTTTCCACTGGAAGTCGGTTCAATCAGCCAGTCCGACCAGGAATCCTTCTAACTCATACGCTCGTTCAGAAAATTCAATCGATTTGCAATCCACCCGGAAACAAGCCGCTCGATCCGCTGAAACCCGTCCTCTCGTTATCTCGAACTTCCATCCCCTTTTCGATCCGGATCCCTCAATACGATCGTCAACTTCTTTTCCGGAACGTCCAATCTGAATCCACGCGGCTTCTAGCTTTCATTGTCCGTACATAGCAACTGCCGTACCATCTTTCCTTCAATTATTTTCTTCCTTTACTCGGACGCGACGCGGAGCCTCTAGAATTACTTAGTGAAAAAGTCGGCTGTGTTGCATTGTTCCACAGCTATCCCTGAACGTCAGTTGTTTCTTTTCCGCTAGGAGCAACCAGCTTACGCCATTGTCGAGAAAGCGGGCGAAGACCAAAAAAAACAGGCACATAAAGCAACAGACAAGTCAGGAAAGACAACACCTCTCGGCCATGTTGCCGCAAGTCCTCCTCCTCGCGGCGTCAGCATCGCTTGCCGCCGCCCAAACCCAATCGGACAAACGCGGATTGGTCTACGTTCCAGACGCCAAATACCCACAGGACAACAAGATCTGGGTGCAAGACGATTCCGACCTAACATGGTACTACAACTACACGCCGGACCCGTCGGCGGTGTACGAGGATATTCCGCAGGAGCGGTTTGAGTTCGTGCCCATGATGTGGGGTCTGGACCAGAAGAACCCGGACAACACGTCGTTCCGAGACAGCGTCAAGAAGCTCGTGGAGAAACGTGGCATCAACATCACCCACGTGCTGAGCTACAACGAGCCCGATGGCAGCGGCTCGTCGGGTGGGAGCGATGTGTCGCCGGCCCTCGGCGCGCGTGGTTGGGTTGCCAACATGATCCCACTGCAGGAGATGGGCATTCACGTCGGGCTGCCCGCCTGCACCGGCGCCCCGGGCGGCCTCACATGGCTGAAACAGTTTATGGGCAACTGCTCGGCCCTGATCAGCACCGACACCGTCAAGAAGAACTGCACGTACGACTTCCTGCCGGTGCACTGGTACGATAATTTTGAGGGCCTAGCCAGCCACATCGGCGAGCGCCTTGCTGTGTAAGTAAAAAACCGTGCCGGTACATGGGATGATGCGCTGCAGTGCAAATGCAGACGCCACCCAGGGTGATCACCAGCGAAAGTCAGTCACATAGCCCGCTAACAAATGCTCCGATGTTCTACCAACACCATTCAGCTTCCCGAACTCGACGATCTGGGTGACCGAGTACGCCTATGCCCACCAGTCGCTGCAGACGTCGCAGGCCTTCTACAACACCAGCTCCGAGTACCTCGACCGTCTGTCGGAGGTGCAGCGCTACTCGTACTTCGGCGCGTTCCGGTCGCAGACCAGCAATGTGGGCGCCAACGCCGTGTTCCTGAACAACGACGGCAACCTGACCGACATCGGCTCGTGGTACCTGGGCAACAAGGCGACCGGCGTGCTGCCAACCTCGGGTGATACCAGCGCCGCTGTGCCTGCGTTGAAGACCCCGGTGGGAGCGTTCGGCCTGCTGGTTGTGCCTGTCGCCGTGAGCTTGCTGCTCCTCGGAGCTGCGGCGGTATAGCCGGATGTGCCAATCCGTCGACGCAAAAATCACATCCGCTCCCGGTTTTCTGGGGTTTTCTTGTGTTCTTTTCGGAAGAATGCCGTCAGCGAAGACAACGCTGTTTTAATGGGTTTCATAGACTTGCACATGTTTTTTTGCACATTCTTCTTTGGACGAGCCGATACATCTCATTTGGTTCTCTGTCGTTCATCTACCAAGACGCCGACTATCATCTTAGACGTATCTATCATCCAGTCACACATATCTATCTTCTGTCGGTCTGGCGGAATTACGTACATACGAGCTTCCGGTTCACTTTTTCCTTCCTTTGCATTCATTTCACTGTTGGTTTTTTTTCCCTCTCTTCATGGATCATATCTGGGTTATAGATTGGGGCTTTCTCTCTTGCTTTCTCTTCGGCTTTGGGTTGATATATACATCGGGAACCAGGGTTGTTCATATTCGTTGCGTGGAATCATCGGCAGCCGCCGTGTGTCAGAAATAAATGTTCGTCTTCTAAGAGACTCGTGATATCTTCCTCGCAACTTCCTGAATGTGAATTATTCTCGCCGAATTTCTGGCAAGATCAACCCCCTCGGGTCGGTCGTGCCTGACGTTCGTATAGACGCGTGACCCGTGGATGACCTCAGCAACAGGGCCGCGTCATTGCAATCTTGTTGAATCCGTATGGGTAAGGCATTGGCACAGAAACTTAACAACCCTCATCACCAACGCACCCATTGACTCTCGACCGACACTTGACTCTATGCCAGGCAGTATCACCAGCTGAATTCCATCGGAAATTCATCCAATTCCAGCTCGCCACCACCGCAAATGGCCACTCCACCACCACCGGCCCCACCGGCCACCACGGCGCCGATAATCAACGACAACCCGGCCCTGCAGTCATACTACGCCAGCCTCGAATCGCGCCTGGGCTACCGGCTGGTACTCGGCGACACGCGCCACTACGGCCTGTGGCCGGCCGACACGTACTGGCCGTTCCCGGTCAGCGCGGCGCTGCGGCGCATGGAAGCCAAGCTGCTCAGCGCGCTGGCGGTATCCCCGGGGGCCCGCGTGCTGGACGCCGGGTGCGGCGCAGGCCACGTGGCCGTGTACGTTGCGCGCGAGGGCCGCGTGCACGTCACGGCGATCGACGTGGTCGAGCGCCACGTATCCCTCGCGCGGGCGTCGGCGGATGCGGCGCGCGCAGAGCTCGAGGCGGCGGGCGGGAGCGTACAGGTGGCGCTCATGGACTACCACCACCTCGAGTCGCTGGCCCCGGGCTCGCTGGATGCCGTGTACACCATGGAGACGCTCGTGCACGCGACCGACCCGGAGGCGGTGCTTGCGGGGTTCTTCCGCCTGTTGAAGCCCGGCGGCCGTGTGGTGCTGTTCGAGTACGAGCACGACCTGCTCCCCTCCTCCCCATCCGCCGAGCCTTCCGCGACGACACCGCCAACGGCGCCGGCGTCGGCGGCGGCGGTCTCCGACGCGGTGCTGGCGAAGGACATGCACGACGTGAACACGTTCGCGGCGATGCCGACGCACCAGCGCGCCCACCACGGCCTGTTCGGCGAGTTGCTCCGCGGGGCGGGGTTCACCGTCGTGTCGGAGGAGGACCTGTCGGTGAATGTGCGGCCGCTGCAGCGGTTGTTCTACGTGTTGGCCGTGGTGCCGTGTTTCTTTGTGCAGCTGTTCGGGCTGCAGAAGCACTTTATCAACACTGTCGCGGGGGCTCGCGGGTACGTTGGGCGGGATCACTGGAAGTATGTGGTGTACACGGCGACGAAGCCGGCGGAGAATTAGGGTTAAGTTTGTGTTAGGGTTGGGGTCGGGGTTTGAGGTCGAACGGGGTTGGGTGAGTTGGCGAGAATTATGTTTATCAACGGCGAAGGATAGTGTTCAACGACAAGATGTCGGGCGCCTCTATTTTCCTAAATAGTTCCTTATTCACGATTATCTTTTTTTTCGGTCAACCCCAACTATCATATCATTTAATCCAACTCTCTCCGATGAATAATATACCTGTGCCGACCATCGGTCGCAGCCGTTCTTTCACCATCTCGGACCGCCAGGCTCGACAAGGGTCATCAAGACAAAGAAGTTCGGGTTCCGTTACCATTGAGGTGCAGTCCAGCGAAGCCAACCAGCCACAACTTCTGGGGGTGCTCAGTCCGTTTATAATTTAAATCCGGCCGCCGGTTTGGAGCCCGCAGAGCCGAGTATCTTCACAGGAAGACCTTAGTTCCACCCTAGCTAGAAGACAAGAACAAGATAACGTAGTCCGTGTGCGCACACACACACATCGCAGTGACCTGTGATTTCAGCATCTCTCATGCGGGCCCTGCATTGGCTATGCTATGAACACAGGGGGGGGGGGAATGTTCGTTGATGCGAAGGTCGAAAGCTTCAGCCACCAGAGGAAAAAATACTTGTTGATGCACACACACATGAGGATATTAGCCTCGGTGCAGTGTTCCATGCAGGCTAAAGGAAGAAAGAATCGGCCTTCTTTCCCTGAATCCTTCGATTCCTCTATGCAGTATGCAGGTAAGTTGGAATCGTAGGAATAGACTTTAGCTCCATCACACTACTTATGCCAATGCCAGGTCACATCCGGACATTTGGTCCCAAGTGGGTCCTCCCGTGCTGACACCGGCCGCCCGGAGGCGGGACGATTGGGCGTCCCGGACGAAGAATTAGAACACGATCTGGAAGCTTTGGGACGACAAGGGGAAACGGAAATCAGACCAGGGGGGGGGAGACGGAAAAGTGAGTTGACGAAGGATTTTGACGACCAGGGAACTTTTACCCTGAATACCAGGGGCGAGGTTTGAGTTACATCGGAAAACTGAAACACCAGAGAGTGAGAACGAACGAGGACTTGAGACGAAACAGGCGAGAGAGCGGAGTTCTGAGCTGTCGGGAACCACCCTGATCTAGTCTATCCGGACTGATGTGTCCAGGGAGACGAAGGAAGCATTCTATCTCTAGCTGAACAGTTCGCCCCAGATGAAGCAAGCTAGCACTATGGTCGTCTCTCGGTCTGTGAATGCGGAGCGGGTGTATGCTAACTAAACTTTGGTTGAGAAAAGAACGCATTGCATGTGTGAACTCGTGGCTCGTTGCTTGCCAGACCGGCGTCGTTATGGGTCCGGGTAAGGAATGCATCCTGTGCCATCGTTGCTGTAGCTTACTGCTGTTGCACCCGTCGCGGTGCTTCAAGGCGCTCAAGACGGGAATCGAGAGCCGATATACGTCGGAGCATCTCGCAATCGCGGTTCGTGTTCCCACGGACACACACACACAAAGTGTCTGGCACGCTGTGATTTTCTCAGCGCGGAGAACCCATCAAGCCCCAGGTACATCGACTGTGGGAGTGTTGGGGGACAACTTCTCGAATTCCAACCTCCTGCGCCCGCGCGCCCTGCCAGCAACACTTCACCGGTAATGATCGCGGGAATTGGTTTTCCAAGAGTCTAGTGCGGCATATTGGTTTCTGGGGACGAGGCAGGCCCGGAGATCAATCGGCTGGCGTCCCATGCAATTGAGCCGTCATTCTATCAAGCAGTGCCAGTGCATCGTAACGAATTGCTTCGAAAAGAGGCTCGTGGGTGCAGTCGAAGCGAAATCTATGTGATCTAGGGGGTGTAAGCCGGGCGCGAGAAAACTATGGAGGCGGCCCTGAGCATGTACTCGTATATATCTCCAGTCTTGCCGGTTCGGAGTGTGGTGGAGGTAGACAGACGGCGTTTTATTTTTGTTTTTATTCCACCAGGCTGGCTATTTGTCCCACCAAAGCAACCCAGAACCATGAATCACTCCGGCCGTATGAATCACCACATCCACGGGATCATCGCCGCCTCCATATGATTCACGCACAAGTCTGCGCAGTGGTGAGCAAATCACCAACTACCGACAGCTTGCGGGAAGGGTCTAAGCGAGTGCCAATGTTGCATTCACCGCCTTTCACGCATCAGAGCCGCGTGAAGCTAATGCAGCATGTACAAACTTTTGTTTTTCTTCCTCTTCTTCTCTCGCTCGGTCTTCTCCACCCATTCCACGAGGAAAAATGAAGTTGAACGAGAATCGATGTTGGCTTTCTTCGGTGTAGTGGTGGTCAGCTCTTCGCCGTAAAACCTGCGGGTGGTGGACGAGAGTTTGATTAGGTCGGACGGAAGGTTTAGGTGGAACTGGTGGTGGACATGCAAGGACACGGAATGGACAGAGCAAAAGAGAGGGGTTAAACCCTCAGTGAGGTCCGTGATGACAGTTTCACGCGTGTGGGTGAACACGGGCGTATGCAATCACGCACCAGAGTCGCGATTGTGCGAGGAGAGTCAAGATACACGCATCGCATAACAGAGAGGCCGGGGAACAAGAGTGAACAACCACAGGCTGGGGTTCCAGTAGGAAGATTACTTCGTCTTGGTGCATGAAGCGACCACTGTGTTGCGCATACAGGAGATGGCGAATGCACATAAGCGTGTAAAGAGAGGGCTGGGATGGCTTTAGCTGTTCCTCTGGGCGCCTGAGTGCCTGGTCTATTGCCTCTTTTTGCACGTCGCAGATTTGTGACTCTGATGCACGCCATTTTCCCCAAGTTCGGAGCGAAATTCATCAACGTCTCGAAGAAAAACCACAGCGCGTCGACCTCGTTACGCCGAAACAGATCTTCCTTTTTTCTCGTCGGGAGCAAGCGGAAGACTCTTCTCGTTTCTTTTCGTTTCTTCCCTTTCTTCTCGCGGATTCCAAACATGTCACATGCAAGTCTCTGAGTGACACGGCATGGGTGGGCTCTGCACAATGTGGGAAACTAAGCCGTATGCGTACCCCAATGATCCAAGGGGAGAGAAGACGAGGGGGGGGCGGGGGGGTTTCATGAAACAAGAGCAACGAAGAAAAAAAGGATAAAAAGATTCGTAGGGACACATCAAGAGCTCTTTGATGTTAAGTGGGCATGGCAGGGGAAGGTTACGTACGTATCAGGGAGGGATACTCGGACAGCTTGGACACCTTGGACCCCTTTCCGATTTAAGAGCTTGCAGGAGCGTTGGCGATTGGGCGCTCTCGGGTGTGAATTGTAAAATGAGATGTGTGTGTGTGTGTGTGTGTGTAGAGCTGTGAGTATTTGTTTCCCTTTTTGCGATAACTCTTAGAGCTGACGACTCCAAGCGAGACCGTTCAGCTTGGGTGGGCTCTCGGCTTCTTTTCTTGCGTATGGGTCCACCACACCGTAGAGAGAGAGGGAGACAGAGAGAGAGAGAGAGAGAGACGGGACACAGACCGAGAGAAGAAGACGATGACGAGCAAAGAGAGAGAGGCAGAGTTCATACAGTACATAGAGTGAGAGACAAAGCAAGCATGTGAGAGAAGAAGAGCCAGTGGCAGTGAGGAAGAGAAAGACAGAACACACGGGTGTCCGTGAGGCGTGCGTCCGAGTGTCTGTGTGGTGGCGGATGGATGGATGGATGATCGATGTAAGAGAACGAGAAGAGCCTAGTCCAATGCCGCCAGGGTAGTGTCAGAGAAATGAGCAAGCTTAGGGTCTTGATTGTTTCGCCAGATTAGTTAGTAGTGGTAGAGACTCCAGGCGAGGAAGAGAAGAGCTCTGTCTCTCTCTCTCTCTCTCTCTCTCTCTCTCTCTCTCTCTCTCTCTCT
>LNGL01000057.1:0-14142 GCA_001510565.1 Knoxdaviesia proteae
TAGATAGCTGGCTTAGGTAACCCTAAGTCAATAATCAACACTCCTAGCTTAGGCAACCAGGAGTACCTATAGATAGCTAGCTTAGGTAACTAGCTATCAATAATTAAAACTCCTGGCTTAGGTAACTAGGAGTACCTATAGACGGCTAGCTTAGGTAACTAGCTATCAATAATCAAAACTCCTAGCTTAGGCAACCAGGAGTACCTATAGATAGCTAGCTTAGGTAACTAGCTATCAATAATTAAAACTCCTAGCTTAAGCAACCAGGAGTACCTATAGACGGCTAGCTTAGGTAACTAGCTATTAATTATTAAAACTCCTAGCTTAGGCAACTAGGAGTACCTATAGATAGCTAGCTTAGGTAACCCTAAGTTAATAATCAACACTCCTAGCTTAGGTAACTAGGAGTACCTATAGATAGCTAGCTTAGGTAACCCTAAGTTAATAATCAATACTCCTAGCTTAGGTAACTAGGAGTACCTATAGATAGCTAGCTTAAGTAACCAGCTATTAATAATTAAAACTCCTAGCTTAGGTAACTAGGAGTACCTATAGATAGCTAGCTTAGGTAACTAGCTGTTAATAACTACGAGACATCTAGCTTAGGTAACCAGAAGTTACCTATAGACGGCTGGCTTAGGTAACTAGTTATTAATAATTAACACTCCTAGCTTTAGTAACCAGAAGTTACCTATAGACGGCTAGCTTAGGTAACTAGCTATTAATAATCAACACTCCTAGCTTAGGCAACCAGGAGTACCTATAGATAGCTAGCTTAGGTAACTAGCTATTAATAACTGCGAGACATCTAGCTTAGGCAACCAGAAGTTACCTATAGACGGCTGGCTTAGGTAACCAGTTATCAATAATCAACACTCCTAGCTTTAGCAACCAGAAGTTACCTATAGACGGCTAGCTTAGGTAACCAGCTATCAATGATCAACACTCCTAGCTTAGGCAACCAGGAGTACCTATAGACGGCTAGCTTAGGTAACCAGCTGTCAATAACTACGAGACATCTAGCTTAGGCAACCAGAAGTTACCTATAGATAGCTGGCTTAGGTAACTAGTTATTAATAATTAAAACTCCTAGCTTAGGCAACCAGGAGTACCTGTAGACGGCTGGCTTAGGTAACCAGCTGTCAATGACTACGAGACATCTAGCTTAGGCAACCAGAAGTTACCTATAGATAGCTGGCTTGGGTAACTAGTTATCAATAATCAACACTCCTAGCTTAGGTAACCAGGAGTACCTATAGATAGCTGGCTTAGGTAACCAGTTATTAATAACTAACACTCCTAGCTTAGGTAACTAGGAGTACCTATAGATAGCTAGCTTAGGTAACTAGTTATTAATAACTAATACTCCTAGCTTAGGTAACTAGGAGTACCTATAGATAGCTAGCTTAGGTACCTAGCTATCGTTAAACTTAGACTTCTAACTTTAGGCTATCCGACCTATTAAGACTTCGTCCTATTATTATCTTATATTTAGAATAAACTTTTATATCTATTAATACTATAGGTAGAGGCTTTATTCTAGCTCTAGATAATCTTACTAGTTATAAAGTACTAGCTTTACTAAGTCCTCTAGCTATATATCGTCCCTTAGAATATACCTAATATTTAAGCCGATTCGTGCCGTAGTTTTACTTAAGGCCTTCCTTAGATACTTAGTTTAGTTCCTTCTCTTAGTTCTAACTAGATAGGCTCTATAACTAACTAGCCGCCGGCTAGACTATATAGTAGTATTAAGAGATAAAATCTCCTCCTAGTCTACTAGGTTAATAAGACGGCTAGCTTAGGTACCTAGCTATCGTTAAAATTAGACTTCCTACTTTAGGCTATCCGACCTACTAAGACTTTATCTTTTCGTTATCTTATATTCGGAATAAACTTTCATTTTCTTAATACTATAAATAGGGGCTTTATTCTAGTTCTATATAATCTTACTAATTATAAAGCGCTAGCTTTACCGAGTCCTCTAGATATATATCGCCCCTTAGAATATACCTAAAATATAAGCCGATTCGTACCGTAGTTTATTTAAGCCTTCCTTAGATACTTAGTCTAGTTCCTTCTCTTAGTTCTAACTAGATAGGCTCTATAACTAACTAACCGCCGGCTAGACTATATAGTAGTATTAGGAGATAAAATCTCCTCCTAGTCTATTAGGTTAATAAGACGGCTAGCTTAGGTACCTAGCTATCGTTAAAATTAGACTTCCTACTTTAGGCTATCCGACCTACTAAGNNNGAAATAATAAAGGGGGAAAGCGGAATTATTATACTCTACTACTTACTCTTCTTAGATATAATTCTTAAGGAGTAACCTATAGTATATAATAATAGTGAACTTAGTTATTTATCTATTATACTAGCTTAATAGTAAACGTATACTCTTTCTAACTATATACTATATTATAAAGCGACGTAAGAGGGAGTAAGTAAGCTATTACCTAAGTTCTAGATATCTTATTAATATTACTCTAAATACTAATAGCTAACCCTAGCGAACGATAGTTACCTAGTTAATTCTACTATTAGCTTAATACTACTAGGTTAGGTAATTAATAACTTTTAAGATAACTTTATAGTTTTCTTACTTATCGAGACGGCTTAATAAAGTAATAAACTATCGAGATCTCTCGTTTAAGTAGCTTACGGTCTAGCCTTATAGGAACGGGTAATTATCTAAAGGTATATACCTTATATCTTAGCTAGTATAGACGGGTTCCCTTCTACTCTAACTTTATAATAAGCCTAGATTCTAACTAGATACCCGGTCTATATAGAATCTAGTAGTATACTATCCCTTATCTTACCTATATTATACTAGAAAGGTCTATACACTTTAGTATTCACTCTCCCGCCTAAGGAAGCATAGTAACTAAAAGAGAATTAAGTATCTAGATCTACCCTATCTATATTTAAAAGAACTTTTTAGATATAAGGCTATAGCTAATAAGATATTAGGGTTACTTATACCTAACCTCTTATCGCTATATAAGTTAACGAATATAGTAGTATTTACTATTCTTACTTAGAGGTAATAATTAAGATAAAATAAGATCGTAGACCTAATAATAATATTTAATACCTATCTAAAGGTATATTACGAGTTATTTTATTTTATTTTTCTTATCTTAGTATTTTAGTTTTTTCCGTTTTTAAAGTAAAATCTTAGACCTAATAATAAAATTTAGTACCTATCTAAAGGCTTAATACGATTTACCTCGTTTTTATTTTCATATTTCAGTTTTCTAGTTTTTTACTTTTTTAGTTTTTCAGTTATTTAGTTATTTAGTTTTTCAGTTATTCAGTTTTTCAGTTATTCAGTTTTTCGGTTTTTCAGTTTTTTAGTTTTTCGGTTTTTCCAGTTTTTCCAGTTTTTCCAGTTTTTCCAGTTTTTCCAGTTTTTCCAGTTTTTCCAGTTTTTCCAGTTTTTCCAGTTTTTCCAGTTTTTCCAGTTTTTCCAGTTTTTCCAGTTTTTCCAGTTTTTCCAGTTTTTCCAGTTTTTCAGCACTTCAGCATTTCATTTACTCAGCATTCCAGATTTACAATTTTTCGGATTTCCAGATTTCCAGATTTCCAGATTTCCAGATTTCTAGCTACTTCGGGTTTTCAGCTTTTTAGTTTTTTAGGTTTTTAAATAAACCGAAATTATAGGTATATTAATAATAATATCTAAAGGCTTAACTTAATTTAGTTTATCTTAGGCCTTATAATAATATTAATCTTAAGACGATATCTAAACTTATCTTAATATAATTAATTCTAAATATTATACGTTATACTATCTAATATACTCTCTAAATTAGGCCTAACGCTTAAAATATTTATTACGATATTAGGTCTTACCTCTATCTTCTTTTTAAAAATACCCCTAAGAAATATACGAGATACCTAAGAAATATATATATTAATAAATATAAATCCTATTCTAATAACGAATACGAACTTAATATACTCCTATTATATAACGATACTAGTATAAAACGTAAATACTATCTTAAGCCTAATCGTATACTCCTACCTAGCTTACTTAGCCTTTCTACTTAAAAACTAAGCTATAGCCTAAAGATCGCTTAACCTATCCTCTATAGTATTAGGCTCGACTTCCCCTAAAGTACCTTATAAGCTCTAAAAAATACCTAAAAACCTATCTATATTAAGTAATTAGGCGACTATTATTAACCGCTAGAAGAGCTTATTCCCGTATATATAATTAGCTCTACGAGATTACTACTAATTATATAGAGCTAATAGAAGCCTATATATATAGTAAGTACTATAATCTTATATTACTACGAAAGTACTACGTATTCGGCCTAGCGCCTAAGATACCTAGTTAACTAGCTAGATAATATCTTAGTAACTCGTATATTTATAGATAGGATTACTTAATAGAGTCCCTAGGCTAAGATAAACTATATAGGACTCGCGCTACTAAGTAAAGATCGGTTTTAACTAAAGCTATCTTTCTCTATTATCGATATCGCTAATAGACTTTATTATAGAAGGCCTAGAATACTTACTAAGAGTAGATATATACTAGGTTACTACCTCTATACCATCGAGCCTAGCTAGTAGGTCCTATCTACTAACTATATTAGTAAGTATTTTAGGCCGGTCTTAGCTTTCCTATAGCTTCTAGCGGGGTTTACGGACTAACGGATATTTTTAAGTTAGTAGGATCGGTACCCCTAGGCTCGCCGCCGAGGCCGAGGTTAACTTTAGCTTTTTATCGCTTATATATATATTATTAATTATATTAATCTCTACTAAAAGGTCTAACTATAGCCGAGTCTTACCTTTATAAATATTATAGCTTTTATCCCTAAGGGAATATACGATATCGGTTTAGTCTATCTCGAAATTTATAATATACCGTCAGTACCCCTACGTATTTATTAGTCGCTTTATTAAGGCGGTTATACCGCTATACCGTAAAATAAGCGCTAGTAATATAATAGATAAACTAAGGGAACTATCGCGCCCTGCCCGCCCCGATTCTTATATAAACTCCTAGATTATCTTTAGGTAGCTAATATAAACTACTAACCGTACGTTAGGTATATTAATACTAATACCTAAGGTATAAGTAGTAACGATAACCCCTACCTAGGACGTTCGTTATTCGTCTAATAAGATAGCTTTCTACTTAGTACTCCCTACGTCGCCGTAGAAGTAAGGATAGGCTAGTATCTAGGTAATCTCCGTTATATTAGATATTATACCGTAATATACGATCGTTCTTATAAGACCGCTAAGGGCTTCCTATACTTAGGTTAGTACTATCTTAACGATTAGCTTACTATCGCCTCTTAAGCTACCCTAGATAATATAATAAGAGATATTAAATTAAGAAGTACGTATTATAAAAGTTAAAAACGTAATAGGTACGCTTAGGCGAGCCTTTAATTCTTTACGGTCCTACGTAGATAAAGTTACGTTATATAAGGAGATCTATACTCGTAAGGAGTATAGGAGCTTACCTAAAGATAAGAGATCTTACTAAAATAAGGAGTTAACGTTAAGTAAGTAATAGTATTCGTTAAAGGTAATACGTCTAAGGTAACTGCCTGATTAGAGCTAGGTAAGGAAGGCCCGAAACCGCGATATTAGAGCTATCTCGGGGGTTACGAAGATTAGACCCCTCTTTATTATATAAACTTCCTTATTCTAGAAGTATACTATAGGAATACGTAGATCGCTATAGCGTCTTAGTATATCCGCCTAGAATACTATATACGGGTAAACGATAATAGTATAGTACTAGTTCCGTTCGATAAACGCTAGAAGAAAGAATAATAGAGACTTTCCTAACCCCGTCCCCGCGATCTATAAGATATTATCGTTACTAAATAGTATCCGCCTTAATACTACTTACTACCTAGGACGAAACTACGCCTAAGGATCCCCTAATATTATTTATAGTTCCCCTAGTAACTAGGAAGTATTTATTTCGGTTACGACTATATCCGGTCTACTTATATCGGTAGACCTAGTTAGATTAATTACGTTACCTATTAACGACTAGGGTAATATTTATACGTAGCTTACGTTATTATAGAGATTAATAAATTTAGTTAGTACCGAGACTAAGTTAGCCTTAGCTTTAGCCGTATTACTAATATAGATATACTCTACTATAGCCCCTATATCTAATATTATCCGGTTCTAGGTTACTCTAGGACGGATCGTTATCTACGGCGGTAATAAATAAACTACTATCGTTATTCTAGGTATATCCGTAGTATTACTAATAATAGACGTAGGATAGATCGTAGTCTACGGCGGTAATAAATAAACTACTAGCGTTATTCTAGGTATATCCATAGTATTACTAATAATAGACGTAGGACGGATCGTAGTCTACGGCGGTAATAAATAAACTACTAGCGTTATTCTAGGTATATCCGTAGTATTACTAATAATAGACGTAAGACGGATCGTAGTTTACGGCGGTAATAAATAAACTACTATAGTTATTCTAGGTATATCCGTAGTATTACTAATCCTATTATAGTAGAATCTTAATAAGTCCTAGTTATCCCTATTACTATTATCTTCGTTTATTACGAAAGGTTCCCTACTACTACTATTAAATTAGCCTAGGAGAACGGTCTCGATAACCTTAGTATTAGACTACCTCGGGACTATAAGTAGTAGCTAATAATATCTAACTATAGAGAAAGTCTACCTAGGGGTCTAGTATATAGTTAGGCGGACTAGCGGGCTAGCTAGCTAGTACTAATTAGAGCTAGTAATAAATAACTCTCCCTAGGGGTCTCCTACTTAAGATTATTATACGTCGTAGGGGCGGACTAGCGGCTCCTTAGTTAACTAGCGACGAAGTACGATAGGTAGACGGGTACTCGTAGCTAACACTATAGATAATACTAGGAATAAAGTTAATATATATTAAAATAAAGCCTATTACTAGTATTACTTCCTATACCTATTACTAGTATTACTTATAGGAAAACTCTCTAATACTAACTACCGGGCTTTCGGTTAGCTAGTAGCGAACGGTTATAGGGAAACGGGAAGTATCTAGTTTTCTAGCCTTAGTTACTCTCCTAATAGCCGCCGGTATCTTATCTAGTTAATAGTAGACGGTAATAGGAAGATAAAAAGGGTCCCGAATCCTAATTAACTTAACTACCGTAGGGGCTACTAAGCCCTCGGTCTACTCGCGTTAGGCCGGGAGGGGGGTATTCGTAGCCGATACTATAGATAATATTAGGAATAAAGTTAGTATATATTAAAATAAAACCTATTACTATACTTCCTATACCTATTATTAGTATTACTTATAAGAAAACTCTCTAATATTAACTACTAGGCTTTTAGTTAGCTAGCGGTAAACGGTTATAGGGAGACGGGAAGTATCTAGTTTTCTAGCTTTAGTTACTCTCCCGATAGCTACTAGTATCTTATCTAGTTAATAGCGGATAGTAATAGGAGGATAAGAAGGGTCCCGAGTCCTAATTAACTTAATTACCGTAGGGGCTACTAGGCCCTTAGTCTACTTACGTTAGGCCGGGAGGGGGGTATTCGTAGCCGATACTATAGATAATACTAAGAATAAAATTAGTATATATTAAAATAAAACCTATTACTAGTATTACTTATAAGTAAACTCTCTTATACTAACTACTAGGCTTATAGTTAGCTAGTAGCGAACCGTAATAAGACTCTAATAGGTAGGGTTATAGTAAGCGATAATAAGTTAAAAAGAAGAAGAAGAAGATTAATAATCGACTTTAAAGTAAAGCGATAATAAGTTAAGAAGAAGATAAGTTAATAGTAGAAGAAGAAGATTAAGAAAAGGGGGAAAAGGTTAGAAGATTAAGAAAAGGGGAAAAGGTCTTCACTTCATAGAAAGATCGACCGATACCTTATAAAATTCCCCCCCCCCCCCCCCCCCCCCCCCNGCCGCTCTAGGAGAACCAGCTATAGCCGACTACTACCATCAACCTACATCATTTAATAAAGGCCGCTCTAGGAGAACCAGCTATAGCCGACTACTACCATCAACCTACATCATTTAATAAAGGCCGCTCCAGGAGAACTAGCTACAACCGACTACTACTATTAACCTACATCATTTAATAAAGGCCGCTCTAGGAGAACCAGCTACAGCCGACTACTACTATCAACCTACATCATTTAATAAAGGCCGCTCCAGGAGAACCAGCTACAGCTAACTACTACCATCAACCTATATCATTTAATAAAGCTTTATAATTCATCTATCGTTCCTAACTTAACTTAGCTATAGCTAACTACTACTATTAACCTATATCATTTAATAAAGCTTTATAATTCATCTATTATTCCTAACTTAACTTAGCTATAGCTAACTACTACTATTAACCTATATCATTTAATAAAGCTTTATAATTCATCTATCGTTCCTAACTTAACTTAAGAACCGAAGAAAAAAAAATAACCTTATTAGGAGTAAGTATATAAGTAGATAAAAGTAAAGTTTACTACGGGTAAATATAGATTAGGTATATATATAAGTAAGTAAAAGTAAAGTTTACTACGGGTAAATATAGGGTAAGGTTTACTATAAGTAGCTAGCTAAAAAAAATAAAATCTCCTAATTAAGAAATAATCTAAATTTTTAATTTTAGCTCATATCTAAAAGGTATACGTTTTTACTTATTTTTTAGTAACGTAAGTCGAATTACTTATTTTTACTATACTAAATAAATAAAATACCTAAATTTTTCTAAGTATAGACCCCCCCTAGCGGACTTAGCTTTACTAAACTATCGGTAGCTTAATAAGGGGGAAAAGTAAAAAGAAAACTAAATAGACCCTTATATACTAGATCTAGCTAGCCCTATAAGGCTAGATAGTAACGCTATATCTACCTATACCGATATATTAGAAAGTTCTATAATCGTACTAAGCCGATATATACTATAAAAAGTTACTTAAGGAATAGTAGATATATTAAAATATTCTATATTAATATTAGAACTACTAAAAGCCTTTAAAAAATCCGTAAAGGATCTTAGCTAATATAGTAACCTCATATCTATTAATATATATCGTACGCCCTAAGAACTATAGTATAGAGTTATCTATTAAGCTATCTACTATAGGATACTCTAGTTATCTTAGAGCTTACTACCCTAACTAGAAAAGATTATTAAAACGCTATTTATCTATTACTTACGCTATAATTAATAGACGCTAGAGAAGCTTCTAGTCCTATAAGTAGATACTACGCTCTTCTCTTAGGTATAAGGTATATAGAAACCTATACGATAGATAGCTATTAGGTATTAGGTTTAGATATTAATCCTAAATAGTAGTTACTAAAATTTTAATAGTCTCTATAATCGGTACTAAGTTATAAAGAAGATATAACGCTAACGTAATTATATACTATATACTAACTATCGTATACGATATATATCGGCGTTCTAAGACTTAAAAGACTTTTATAAAATCCTTCTACGCGGCCCGCTATTTACTAAGGGCTACTACTTAGATATCGCTTATAAGGGACTTAAGGCTACTAGTAGCCTATATTAAGGGGCTTAAACCTCGGATTCTATCTAGGAATAGCGGTAGCTAGGTACCTCTATTAAGGGCGACCCGGAATAATACCTAACGTAATAAGCTAAGTTCTAACGATAAGATCGTATATCTAGTATTACTAATAAGAGATTTAGCTAAACTAGACCGTAACTCGGTTAGATTAATAATATCTAGGCCTTAATCTAGTATTAATAGGGCTTAAGTTAAATTAGCTAGAAATTATTAGTATTCTTAAGGCTAAAGATATACTAGAATTAGCTATCTAAGTAATTTAAAAAGTATAAGTTAAAAAATAGAAATATAAAGAAAATAAGAGGGAAGAGTAGGAGAAGATTTTTAAGGTTTAGGTTAAATATTACTAAAGGAAGGTAGTCTTTTATAAGAAGACTTTTAAGGTTTAGGTTAAAGGTTACTTAAGGAAGGTACTTATATAGTAACCTAACTTTTCTAAAAGGTACTTCTATAGTAACCTAACTTTTCTTTTTCTTTTCTATATTTCTTTTCTCTTCTTAAGTTACTATTTTTTAAAATAGAGGTAAATAACCTTAGATACTTTATCCTTAATACTAAGATAGAAACCCTAATTTACGTACTATATTACTACGCCGTTACTAGTAGCTTAGCGCGTAAGTATCTCGCTAAGTATCGCGATATTATTTCTACCGATAATCGCCGAACTATTCTTAACTAGATCTACTAACTAAATCCTATTAAATATAAGGACGAGTATAGCGACCGATTTATACTAGAACTTAATGGGCGAGTAGCTCGGGCTAGTCTCGGCCTACCTAGAAACGATAGTATTAAATATAATACCTACGGCTTTTTTACGGTAATACTTCCTTATATAAAGGCCTATTATAAAGCCGAATATAGGTAGTAAAACCCTATAGGCGTATATAGGGTCTTAAGGCTAAGAGGAGATATAAAGAAGAAGAAAGCGCGCGCGGAAGAGAATCTTCCGTAGATAGGGGGGCTCCTATACTAACGGCTATTCCTATTAGGGCGGCTATTAGGCTACTACTAAGTTACTTAACCTAGTAAGTCTACCTTAATCGTATTATTTAGTATATATTATTCTAATATACTTTTAGCTACTACTACTTCTACGCTACTATCCCTAACTAAGCCTACCCTAACCGAGCCCGCCTTAACTAAGCCCTCTATCTCTCCTACTAAGTAATCCCTTAATATTTATACGATTAAATAGTAACTTTAAAGTTATTAAATAATAAAATATTTATTTTATAAGTTCTTAGGGATATATAATTTATTAAAACCTCTAAAGAAGGCGTACGTAATAAAAAAATATATACTTAAGGTATATATATTAAGAACTATATATTAACTTAAAAGCTAAAGAATATAATCCGTAGGAAGAGCGGCCGTAGGTAGATCGAGGTTTCCGATCTAATACTATATACCCTAAAGTAAGTAGTTAAACTAGTAGCTATTAATAACCTATACGACTACTATTATATTCTAAAAGGAACTAAATAGTCGCTAGTATACTATAGCCCCCGTAATATATAGTTCGCGGGGTATATTATAGCGGAAGTAGCTAGACCCTAGCTCTAGCTATCTACCTCGTTAGAATTTTCTAAGAAGGGAATATACCTCCTAAGTAATTATCGCTAAAGTAATAAAGCCTCTACTAGCCGGGTATAGAGAGTCTACTTTATTATATAGAAGCCCGTACGGGTAGTAAGCGGAGTAGGACGCTCTATATTATATTAAAAAATATATTATATCGGCTTAGATAGCCTCCTTAGAGGGGGGTAGATATAACGAGATCGGGGGTATACTATAGATAAAGTCTCTAACTAATATATAATATAAGCGGGCTAGATTAGGGATAGTATATTATAACGTAAGGTACCGTTCTAATTATATAAGGTATAATATCGTATATTATAGATAACTAGGCGGGGGGCTATAACTAAGCGGCGATCTTAAGAAGTTATTAGCGTATAGTACTTATTATTAGGAGTCGTCTAAGGATTTTAACTAGGCCTCGATCTAAGTAGCGGTCTTAACGGACTTAGTAGGATTAGGAACTATTATATTTATAAGAATAGCTATAGCCTAAGCTCCCTTAAGAGACTAAAGCTATACTTTAATATCGCTAGATAGCTAACTAGAGTACGACGTAGAGTTATCTTTATTTACGGCTTATCTATCTTACGTACTAGAGTTAATTTAAGAGGCGGGAGGATTAATAGATAAAGTAGAGAGGGAGTTTAAGATAATAGCGTCGCGTAGGTACTTAGAAGCTATTAGAGAAAAGAATAACTTATAGAGTTAGAAAATTTACTAAAGGATAATAAAAGAGATAAATAGATAAAGGAGAAGTAGAAAAGGCTAGGAAAAGAGAAAGAAAGGAAAAGAAAGGGATAGAAAAGGAAAGGGGATTTAAAAGAAAAAGAAAGGAAAAAGAAAATAAAAAGAAAGGAAAGAAAAGAAAGGAAAGGGGATTAATAAGAGAAAAAAAGGGGGAAGGACTTAGGGAATAAAGTATATAGAAAAATATTAAAAAAAAAAAGAGAGAAAGAGACTTAAGATAAAGAGAGAATTAAAAAGAGAAATATATAAGAAAAAAAGAGAAAGGACTTAGGGACTTAGCTCTAAGATATAAAATAATTAAAACTTATAAAAAAAAAGAAGCTATAAGCTATTTTTATATTAAGTTTTATTTATTTATAATAATATAAAATAAATTATAAAAACTAAAATACTTTATAAGATATAATAAATATAAGATAGACTTATATACTATTATAAGATATAGTAAATACGCCTTAAAAGCTTATTTACTAAGCCTAAAATATAGTAAATATAAGATATAGACTTAAATACGATAAATATAAGATATAGGAGGTATAAGATATAGACTCGTATATAATATAAGATATAAAAGGTATAAGATATAGACTTGAATATAAATATAAGATAAAGTAAATATAAGATATAGTAAATATAAGAATCTTTATAGTAAATAAACCTTATAAACTTAGTTACTAAACTTAAAATATAGTAGGTATAAGATATAGACTCGTATACTAATATAAGATATAGAAGGTATAAGAATCTTTATAGTAGGTACGCCTTATAAACTTATATACTAAGCCTAAAATATAGTAAGTATAAGATATAGACTCGAATATAAATATAAGATATAGTAAGTACGCCTTATAAACTTATATACTAAACCTAAAATATAGTAGATATAAGATATAGACTTAAATATAAATATAAGATATAGTAAGTATAAGATATAGACTCGAATACGAATATAAGATATAATAAATATAAGATATAGACTCGAATATAAATATAAGATATAGTAGGCCTAAGATATAGACTTATATACTAATATAAGATATAAAAGGTATATAGTAGGGATAAGATATAAACTTAGAAACTAATATAGGATATAGAAGGTATAAGATATAGAGTTATATACTATTATAAGATATAGTAGGTATAAGTATAGTAAGTATAAGATATAGTAGGCACGCCTTATAAAATTATTTACTAAGCCTAAAATATAATAGGTATAAGATATAGACTTAAATACGAATATAAGATATAGTAAGTATAAGATATAGAGTTATATACTATTATAAGATATAGTAGGTATAAGTATAGTAAGTATAAGATATAGTAGGTATACCTTATAAAATTATTTACTAAGCCTAAAATATAATAGGTATAAGATATAGACTCGAATACGAATATAAGATATAGTAAGTATAAGATATAGAGTTATATACTATTATAAGATATAGTAGGTATAAGATATAGTAAGTATAAGATATAGTAGGCACGCCTTATAAAATTATTTACTAAGCCTAAAATATAATAGGCCTAAGATATAGACTCGTATACTAATATAAGATATAGAAAGTATATAATAGGGATAAGATATAAACTTAGAAACTAATATAGGATATAAAAGGTATAAGATATAGAGTTATATATTATTATAAGATATAGTAGGTATAAGTATAGTAAGTATAAGATATAGTAGGTACGCCTTATAAAGTTATTTACTAAGCCTAAAATATAGTAAGTATAAGATATAGACTTAAATACGAATATAAGATATAGTAGGTACGTATTATAAAGTTATTTACTAAGCCTAAAATATAATAGGTATAAGATATAGACTTAAATATAAATATAAGATATAATAAGTATAAGATATAGACTCGAATACGAATATAAGATATAGTAAGTATAAGATATAGACTCGAATATAAATATAAGATATAGTAAGTATAAGATATAGTAAGTATAAGATATAATAGGTATAAGATATAGAGTTATATACTATTATAAGATATAGTAAGTATAAGATATAGACTCGAATACGAATATAATATATAGTAAGTATAAGATATAGTAAGTACGCCTTATAAAATTATTTACTAAGCCTAAAATATAATAAGTATAAGATATAGACTTAAATACGAATATAAGATATAGTAAGTATAAGATATAGTAGGTACGCCTTATAAACTCCTAGCTAAATAATAGGTACGCCTCCTTAATATATACTTATTTTATTTAC
>LNGL01000057.1:14160-29505 GCA_001510565.1 Knoxdaviesia proteae
CCTACTATATCTTATACTTACTATACTTATACCTACTATATCTTATAATAGTATATAACTCTATATCTTATACTTACTATATCTTATATTCGTATTTAAGTCTATATCTTATACCTATTATATTTTAGGCTTAGTAAATAATTTTATAAGGCGTGCCTACTATATCTTATACTTACTATACTTATACCTACTATATCTTATAATAGTATATAACTCTATATCTTATACCTTCTATATCCTATATTAGTTTCTAAGTTTATATCTTATCCCTACTATATACCTTTTATATCTTATATTAGTATATAAGTCTATATCTTAGGCCTACTATATCTTATATTTATATTCGAGTCTATATCTTATATTTATTATATCTTATATTCGTATTCGAGTCTATATCTTATACTTACTATATCTTATATTTATATTTAAGTCTATATCTTATATCTACTATATTTTAGGTTTAGTATATAAGTTTATAAGGCGTACTTACTATATCTTATATTTATATTCGAGTCTATATCTTATACTTACTATATTTTAGGCTTAGTATATAAGTTTATAAGGCGTACCTACTATAAAGATTCTTATACCTTCTATATCTTATATTAGTATACGAGTCTATATCTTATACCTACTATATTTTAAGTTTAGTAACTAAGTTTATAAGGTTTATTTACTATAAAGATTCTTATATTTACTATATCTTATATTTACTTTATCTTATATTTATATTCAAGTCTATATCTTATACCTTTTATATCTTATATTATATACGAGTCTATATCTTATACCTCCTATATCTTATATTTATCGTATTTAAGTCTATATCTTATATTTACTATATTTTAGGCTTAGTAAATAAGCTTTTAAGGCGTATTTACTATATCTTATAATAGTATATAAGTCTATCTTATATTTATTATATCTTATAAAGTATTTTAGTTTTTATAATTTATTTTATATTATTATAAATAAATAAAACTTAATATAAAAATAGCTTATAGCTTCTTTTTTTTTATAAGTTTTAATTATTTTATATCTTAGAGCTAAGTCCCTAAGTCCTTTCTCTTTTTTTCTTATATATTTCTCTTTTTAATTCTCTCTTTATCTTAAGTCTCTTTCTCTCTTTTTTTTTTTAATATTTTTCTATATACTTTATTCCCTAAGTCCTTCCCCCTTTCTTTCTCTTATTAATCCCCTTTCCTTTCTTTTCTTTCCTTTCTTTCTATTTTCTTTCTCCTTTCTTTCTCTTTTAAATCCCCTTTCCTTCTCTATCCCTTTCCTTTCCTTTCTTTCTCTTTTCCTAGCCCTTTCTACTTCTCCTTTATCTATTTATCTCTTTTATTATCCTTTAGTAAATTTTCTAATTCTATAAGTTATTCTTTTCTCTAATAGCTTCTAAGTACCTACGCGACGCTATTATCCTAAATTCCCTCTCTACTTTATCTACTAATCCTCCCGCCTCTTAAATTAACTCTAATACGTAAGACGGATAAGCCGTAAATAAAGATAACTTTACGTTATATTCTAGTTAGCTATTTAACGATATTAAAGTATAGCTTTAGTCTCTTAAGGGAGCTTAAGCTATAGCTATTCCTATAAATATAACGGTTCCTAATCTTACTAAGTCCGTCGAGACCGCTACCTAGATCGAGGCCTAGTTAAAATCCTTAAACGACTCCTAATAATAAGTACTATATACCGATAACCTCCTAAGATCGCCGCTTAGCTATAGCCCCCCGCTTAGTTATCTATAGTATACGATATTATACCTTATATAATTAGAGCGGTACCTTACGCTATAATATACCGTCCCTAATCTAACCCGCTTATATTATATACCGGTTAGAGATTTTATCTATAGTATACCCCCGATCTCGTCGTATCTACCCCCCTCTAAGGAGGCTATCTAGGCCGATATAATATATTTCTTAATATAATATAGAGCGTCTTACTCCGCTTACCGCCTATATAGGCTTCTATATAACGAAGTAGACTCTCTATGCCTAGCTAGTAGAGGCTTTATTACTTCGGCGATAATTACTTAAGAGGTATATTCCTTTCTTAGAAAATTCTAACGAGGTAGATAGCTAGAGCTAGGGTCTAGCTACTTCCGCTATAGTATACCCCGCGAACTATATACTACGGGGGCTATAGTATACTAGCGACTATTTAATTCCCTTTAGAATATAATAGCGGTCGTATAGGTTATTAATAGCTACCGGTTTAACCGCTTACTCTAGGGTATATAGTATTAGATTAGAAACCTCGATCTACTTATAGCCGCTCTTCCTACGGATTATATTCTTTAGCTTCTAGGTCGATATATAGTTCTTAATATATATACCCTAAGTATATATTTTTTTATTACGTACGCCTTCTTTAGAGGTTTTAATAAATTATATATCCCTAAGAACTTATAAAATAAATATTTTATTATTTAATAACCTTAAAGTTACTATTTAATCGTATAAATATTAGGGGATTACTTAGTAGGAGAGATAGAGGGCTTAGTTAAGGCGGGCTCGGTTAGGGCGGGCTCGGTTAGGGATAGCGGCGTAGAAGTAGTAGTAGCTAAAAGTATATTAGAATAATATATATTAAATAATACGATTAAGGTAGACTTACTAAGCTAGGTAACTTAGTAATAGCCTAATAGCCGCCCTAACGGGAATAGCCGCTAGTATAGGAGCCCCCCTATCTACGGAAGATTCTCTTCCGCGCGCGCTTTCTTCTTCTTTATATCTCCTCCTAGCCCTAAGACCCTATATACGCCTATAAGGTTTTACTACCTATATTCGGCCTTATAATAGGCCTTTATATAAGGAAGTACTACCGTAAAAAAGCCGTAGGTATTATATCTAATACCGTCATTTCTAGGTAGGCCGAGACTAGCCCGAGCTACTCGCCCGCTAAGTTCTAATATAAATTAGTCGCTATACTCGTCCTTATATTTAATAGGATTTAATTAGTAGATCTAGTTAAGAATAGTTCGGCGATTATTAGTAGAAATAATATCGCGATACTTAGCGAGATACTTACGCGCCGAGCCGCTAGTAACAGCGTAGTAGTATAGCACGTAAATTAGGGTTTCTATCTTAATATTAAAGATAAAGTATCTAAGGTTATTTACCTCTATTTTAAAAAATAATAACTTAAGAAGAGAAAAGAAATATAGAAGAGAAAAAAAAAAGTTAGGTTACTATAGAAGTACCTTTTAGAAAAGTTAGGTTACTATATAAGTACCTTCCTTAAGTAACCTTTAACCTAAACCTTAAAAGTCTTCTTATAAAAGACTACCTTCCTTTAGTAATATTTAACCTAAACCTTAAAAATCTTCTCCTACTCTTCCCTCTTATTCTCTTTATATTTCTATTTTTTAACCTATACTTTTTAAATTACTTAGATAGCTAATTCTAGTATATCCTTAACCCTAAGAATACTAATAATTTCTAGCTAATCTAACTTAAGCCCTATTAATACTAGATTAAGGCCCGGATATTATTAATCTAACTAAGTTACGGTCTAGTTTAGCTAAATCTCCTATTAGTAATACTAGATATACGATCCTATCGCTAAAACTCGGCTTATTACGTTAGGTATTATTCCGGGTCGCCTTTAATAGAGGTACCTAGCTACCGCTACTCTTAGATAGAATCCGAGGTTTAAGCCCCTTAATATAGGCTACCGGTAGCCCTAAGTCCCTTACGAGCGATATCTAGGTAGTAGCCCCTAGTAAATAGTAGGCCGCGTAGAAGGATTTTATAAAAGTCTTTCGAGTCTTAGAACGCCGATATATATCGTATACGATAGTTAGTATACGGTATATAATTACGTTAGCGTTATATCTTCTTTATAACTCGGTACTAATTATAGAGACTATTAAAATTTTAGTAACTATTATTTAGGACTAATATCTAAACCTAGTACCTAGTAGCTATCTATCGTATAGGTTTCTATACGCCTTATACCTAAGAGAAGAGCGTAGTATCTACTCGTAGGACTAAAAGCTTCTCTAGCGTCTATTAATTATAGCGTAGGTAATAGATAAATAGCGTTTTAATAATCTTTTCTAATTAAGGTAGTAAGCTCTAGGATAACTAGAGTATCCTATAGCGGATAGCTTAATAGATAACTCTATACTATAGTTCTTAGGGCGTGCGATATATATTAATAGATACGAGGTTATTATACTAGCTAAGATCCTTTACGGATTTTTTAGAGGCTTCTAGTAGTTCTAATATTAATATAGAATATTTTAATATATCTATTATTCCTTAAGTAACTTTTTATAGTATATATCGGCTTAGTACGATTATAGAACTTTCTAATATATCGGTATAGGTAGATATAACGCTACTATCTAGCCCTATAGGGCTAACTAGATCTAGTATATAAGGGTCTATCTAGTTTTCTTTTTACTTTTCCCCCTTACTAAGCTACTAACGGTTTAGTAGAGCTAAGTCCGCTAGGGGGGGTCTATACCTAGAAAAATTTAGGTATTTTATTTATTTAGTATAGTAAAAATAAGTAATTCGACTTACGCTACTAAAAAATAAGTAAAAACGTATACCTTTTAGATATAAGCTAAAATTAAAAATCTAGATTATTTCTTAATTAGGAGATTTTATTTTTTTTAGCTAGCTACTTATAATAAACCTTACCCTATATTTACCTATAGTAAACTTTACCTTTACCTACTTATATATATACCTAATCTATATTTACCTATAGTAAACTTTACTTTTACCTACTTATATACTTACTCTTAATAAGGTTATTTTTTTTTCTTCGGTTCTCGAGTTAAGTTAGGAACGATAGATAAATTATAAAGCTTTATTAAATAATATAGGTTAATAGTAGTAGTCGGCTATAGCTAAGTTAAGTTAGGAACGATAAATAAATTATAAAGCTTTATTAAATGATATAGGTTAATAGTAGTAGTCGGCTATAACTAAGTTAAGTTAGGAACGATAGATAAATTATAAAGCTTTATTAAATAATATAGGTTAATAGTAGTAGTTAGCTATAGCTAGTTCTCTTAGAGCGGCCTTCATTAAATGATATAGGTTAATAGTAGTAGTCGGCTATAGCTAGTTCTCCTAGAGCGGCCTTTATTAAATAATATAGGTTGATAGTAGTAGTCGGCTATAGCTAGTTCTCCTAGAGCGGCCTTTATTAAATAATATAGGTTAATAGTAGTAGTCGGCTATAGCTAGTTCTCCTAGAGCGGCCTTTATTAAATAATATAGGTTNGGGGGGGGGGGGGGGGGGGGGGGGGGGGGGGGGGGGGGGGGGGGGGGGGGAATTTTATAAGGTATCGGTCGATCTTTTTATAAAGTAAAGACCTTTTCCCCTTTTCTTAATCTTCTAACCTTTTCCCCCTTTTCTTAATCTTTTTCTTTTACTATTAACTTATCTTCTTTTTAATTTATTATCGCTTTACTTTAAAGTCGATTATTAATCTTCTTCTTTTTCTTCTTAACTTATTATCGTTTACTATAACCTTACCTATTAGAGTCTTATTACGGTTCGCTACTAGCTAACCGTAAGCCTAGTAGTTAGTATAAGAGAGTTTACTTATAAGTAATACTAGTAATAGGTTTTATTTTAATATATATTAATTTTATTCCTAGTATTATCTATAGTATCGGCTACGAATACCCCCCTCCCGGCTTAATACGAGTAGACCGAGGGCTTAATAGCCCCTATAGTAGTTAAGTTAATTAGGACTTGGGACCCTTCTTATCCTCCTATTACTATCCGCCGTTAACTAGATAAGATACTAGCGGCTATCGGGAGAGTAACTAAGGCTAGAAAACTAGATACTTCCCGTCTCCCTATAACCGTTTACCGCTAGCTAACTAAAAACCTAGTAGTTAGTATTAGAGAGTTTTCTTATAAGTAATACTAGTAATAGGTATAAGAAGTATAGTAATAAGTTTTATTTTAATATATACTAACTTTATTCTTAGTATTATCTATAGTATTAGCTACGAATACCCCCTTCCCGGCCTAACGCGAGTAGACTAAAGGCCTAGTAGCCCCTATAGTAGTTAAGTTAATTAGGACTTAGGACCCTTCTTATCCTCTTATTACCGTCTGCTATTAACTAGATAAGATACTAGCGGCTATTAGGAAAGTAACTAAGGCTAAAAAACTAGATACTTCCTATCTCCTTATAACCGTTTACTACTAGCTAACTAAAAGCCTAGTAGTCGGTATTAGAGAGTTTTCTTATAAGTAATACTAATAATAAGTATAGGAAGTAATATTAGTAATAGGCTTTATTTTAATATATACTAACTTTATTCCCGGTATTATTTATAGTATTAGCTATAAGTACCCGTCCGCCTATTATACTTCGTCGCTAGTCGACTAAGGAGCCGCTAGTCCGCCCCTATAACGTATAATAATCTTAAGTAGGAGACCCTTAGGGAGAGTTATCTATTACTAGCTCTAATTAGTGCTAGCTAGCTAACCCGCTAGTCCGCTTAACTATATACTAGACCCCTAGGTAGACTTTCTCCGTAGTTAGATATTATTAGCTACTACCTATAGTCCCGAGGTAGTCTAATACTAAGGTTATCGAGACCGTTCTCCTAAGCTAATTTAATAATAGTAATAGGGAACCCTTCGTAATAAACGAAGATAATAGTAATAGGGATAACTAAGACTTATTAAGATTCTACTATAATAGGATTAGTAATACTATAAATATACCTAGAATAACTATAGTAGTTTATTTATTACTGCCGTAGATTACGATCCGTCTTACGTCTATTATTAGTAATACTACGGATATACCTAGAATAACGCTAGTAGTTTATTTATTACCGCCGTAGACTACGATCCGTCCTACGTCTATTATTAGTAATACTATGGATATACCTAGAATAACGCTAGTAGTTTATTTATTACCGCCGTAGACTACGATCTATCCTACGTCTATTATTAGTAATACTACGGATATACCTAGAATAACGATAGTAGTTTATTTATTACTACCGTAGATAACGATCCGTCCTAGAGTAACTTAGAACCGGATAATATCGGATATAGGGGCTATAGTAGAGTATATCTATATTAGTAGTATAGCTAAAGCTAAGGCTAACTTAGTCTTAGTACTAACCGAATTTATTAATCTCTATAATAACGTAAGTTACGTATAAATATTACCTTAGTTATTAATAGGTAACGTAATTAATTTAATTAGGTCTATTAATATAAGCGGACTAGATATAGTCGTAACTGAAATAAATACCTCCTAGTTACTAAGGGAACTATAAATAATATTAGGGGATCCCTAAGCGTAGTTTCGTCTTAGGTAGTAAATAGTATTAAGGTAGATACTATTTAGTAACGATAATATCTTATAAATCGCGGGGATAGGGTTAGGAAAGTCTCTATTATTCTTTCTTTTAGCGTTTATTAAATAGAACTAGTACTATACTATTATCGTTTACTTATATATAGTACTCTAAGTAGATATATTAAGACGCTATAGCGATCTACGTATTCCTATAGTATACTTCTAGAATAAGGAAGTTTATATAGTAAAGAGGGGTCTAATCTTCGTAACCCCTAAGATAGCTCTAATATCGCGGTTTTAGGCCTTCCTTACCTAGCTCTAATTAGGTAGTTACTTTAGACGTATCGCCTTTAATAAATACTATTACTTACTTAACGTTAACTCCTTATTTTAATAAGATCTCCTATCTTTAAGTAAGCTCTTATACTCTTTACGAGTATAGATCTCCTTATATAACGTAACTTTATTTACGTAGGACTATAAAGAGTTAAAGGCTTACTTAAGCGTACCTATTACGTTTTTAACTTTTATAATATATACTTCTTAGCTTAATATCTCCTATCGTATTATCTAAAGTAGCTTAAGAGATAATAGTAAGCTAATTATTAAGATAGTATTAGCTTAGGTATAAGAAGTCTTTAGTAGTCTTATAAGAATAATTATATATTATAGTATAGTATCTAATATAACGGAAATTACCTAGATATTAGCTTATCTTTACTTTTATAGTAACGTAAGGAGTATTAAGTAGAAAGCTATCTTATTAGATAAATAGCGAACGTCCCGGGTAAGGGTTATCGTTATTACTTATACCTTAGGTATTAGTATTAATATACTTAACGTACGGTTAGTAGTTTATATTAGCTACTTAAAGATAATCCGGGAGTTTATATAAGAATCGGGGCGGGCGGGGCGTAATAGTTCCCTTAGTTTATCTATTATATTACTAGCGTTTATTTTATAGTATAGCGGTATAACCGCCCCGATAAAACGACTAATAAATACGTAGGGGTATTAACGGCGTATTATAAATTTTAAAATAAACTAAATTAATATCGTATATTCCCTTAGGGATAAAAGCTATAATATTTATAAGGGTAAGACTTAGTTATAGTTAAACTTTTTAGTAGAGATTAATATAGTTAATAATATATATATAAGCGATAAAAAGCTAAAGTTAACTTCGGCCTTAGTAGTAAGCTTAAGGGTACCGATCTTATTAACCTAAAAATATCCGTTAGTCTATAAACCCCGCTAAAAGCTATAGGAAAGCTAAGACTAACCTAAAGTACTTATTAATATAGTTAGTAGATAAGACTTACTAGCTAGGCTCGATAGTATAGAGGTAGTAGCCTAATATATATTTACTCTTAGTAAGTATTCTAAGCCTTCTATAATAAAGTTTATTAGCGATATTAACGATAGAGAAAGATAGCTTTAATTAAAACCGATCTTTATTTAGTAACGCGAGTCTTATATAGTTTATCTTAGCTTAGGGACTCCGTTAAGTAATCCTATTTATAAATATACGAGTTACTAAGATATTATCTAGTTAGTTAACTAGGTATCTTAAGTATTAGGCCGAATACGTAGTACTTTTATAGTAATATAAGATTATAATACCTACTATATATATAGGCTTCTATTAGCTTTATATAATTGGTAATAATCTTATAAAGCTAATTATATATATAGGAATAAGCTTTTCTAGTAGTTAATAATAATCGCCTAATTACTTAATATAAATAGGTTCTTAGGTATTTTTTAGAGTTTATAGGGTACTTTAGGGGAAGTCGAGCTTAATATTACGGAGGATAGGCTAAGCGATCTTTAGGCTATAGCTTAGTTTCTAGGTAGAAAGGCTAGGTAGGCTAGGTAGGAGTATACGATTAGGCTTAAGATAGTATTTACGTTTTATATTAGTATCGTTATATAATAGGAGTATATTAAGTTCGTATTTATTATTAGAGTAGGATTTATATTTATTAATATATATATTTCTTAGGTATCTTATATATTTCTTAGGGGTATTTTTAAGAAGAAAATAAAAGTAAGACCTAATATCGTAATAAATATTTTAAAAGTTAGGCCTAATTTAGAGAGTATATTAGATAGTATAACGTATAATATTTAGAATTAATTATATTAAGATAAGTTTAGATATCGTCTTAAGATTAATATTATTATAAGGCCTAAGATAAACTAAATTAAGTTAAGCCTTTAGATATTATTATTAATATACCTATAATTTCGGTTTATTTAAAAACCTAAAAAACTAAAAAGCCGAAAACCCGAAGTAGCTAGAAATCTAGAAATCTAGAAATCTAGAAATCTAGAAATCTAGAAATCTAGAAATCTGAAAAATTATAAATCTGGAATACTAAGTAAATAAAATGCTAAAGTATTAAAAAACTGGAAAAACTAGAAAAACTAGAAAAACTAGAAAAACTAGAAAAACTAGAAAAACTAGAAAAACTAGAAAAACCGAAAAACTAAAAAACCGAAAAACTAAATAACTAAAAAACTAAATAACTAAAAAACTAAATAATTAAATAACTAAAAAACTAAAAAAGTAAAAAACTAGAAAACTACAATATAAAAATAAAAATAAGGTAAATCGTATTAAGCCTTTAGATAGGTACTGAATTTTATTATTAAGTTTAAGATTTTACTTTAAAAACGGAAAAAACTAAAATACTAAGATAAGAAAAATAAAATAAAATAACTTATAATATACCTTTAGATAGGTATTAAATATTATTATTAGGTCTATAATCTTATTTTATCTTAATTATTACTTCTAGGTAAGAATAGTAAATACTACTATATTCGTTAACTTATATAGCGATAAGAGGCTAGGTATAGGTAACCCTAATATCTTATTAGCTATAGCCTTATATCTAAAAAGTTCTTTTAAATATAGATAAGGTAGATCTAGATACTTAATTCTCTTCTAGTTATTATACTTCCTTAAGCGGGAGAGTAAGTATTAAAGTATATAGACCTTTCTAATATAATATAAGTAAGATAAGGGATAATATATTACTAGATTCTATATAAACTAGGTATCTAGTTAAAATTTAGGCTTATTATAAAGTTAGAGTAGAAGGGAACTTATTTATACTAGCTAAGATATAAGGTATATACCCTTAGATAATTACCTATTCCTATAAGGCTAGACCGTAAGCTATTTAAATAAGAGATCTTAATAGTTTATTACCTTATTAAGCTATCTTAATAAGTAAGAAAACTATAAAGTTATCTTAAAAGTTACTAACTACCTAACCTAATAGTATTAAGCTAATAGTAGAATTAACTAGGTAACTATCGTTTATTAGGGTTAGCTATTAGTATTTAAAGTAATATTAATAAGATATCTAGAACTTAGGTAATAGCTTATTTACTCCCTCTTACGTCGCTTTATAATATAATATATAGTTAGATAGAATATACGTTTACTATTAAGCTAATATAATAGATAAATAATTAAGTTCGCTATTATTATATACTATAGGTTACTCCCTAAGAATTATATCTAAGAAAAGTAAATAATAGAGTATAATAATTCCGCTTTCCCCCTCTATTATTTCCGGAGTATAAGAGCCCTAAGTAGATATAGTAGATTAAGAAGAGATTTTATCTCCTAATACTACTATATAATCTAGCTAGTAATTAGTTAGTTATAGAGCCTATCTAGTTAGAACTAAGAGAAGGAACTAGATTAAGTATCTAAGGAAGGCTTAAATAAACTATAGTACGAATTAGCTTATATTTTAGGTATATTCTAAGGGGCGATATATATTTAGAGGACTTAGTAAAGCTAGCGCTTTATAATTAGTAAGATTATATAGAACTAGAATAAAGCCTTTATTTATAGTATTAAGAAAACGAAAGTTTATTCCGAATATAAGATAACGAAAAGATAAAGTCTTAATAGGTTAGATAGCCTAAAGTAAGAAGTTTAATTTTAATAATAGCTAGGTACCTAAGCTAGCCGTCTTATTAACCTAATAGACTAGGAGGAGATTTTATCTCCTAATATTACTATATAATCTAGCTAGCGGCTAGTTAGTTATAGAGCCTATCTAGTTAGAACTAAGAGAAGGAACTAAACTAAGTATTTAAGGAAAGCCTAAATAAACTACGGTACGAATCGGCTTATATTTTAAGTATATTCTAAGGGGCGATATATATCTAGAGGACTTAGTAAAGCTAGCGCTTTATAATTAGTAAGATTATATAAAACTAAAATAAAGCCCTTATTTATAGTATTAAGAAAACGAAAGTTTATTCCGAATATAAGATAACGAAAAGATAAAGTCTTAGTAGGTTAGATAGCCTAAAGTAGGAAGTCTAATTTTAACGATAGCTAGGTACTTAAGTTAGCTATCTTATTAACCTAGTAGACTAGGAGGAGATTTTATCTCTTAATACTACTATATAATCTAGCTAGCGGCTAGTTAGTTATAGAGCCTATCTAGTTAGAACTAAGCTAAGGAACTAGACTAAGTATCTAAGGAAGGCCTTAAGTAAAACTACGGCACGAATCGGCTTAAATTTTAGATATATTCTAAGGGATAATATATAGCTAGAGGACTTAGTAAAGCTAGTACTTTATAACTAGTAAGATTATCTAGAGCTAGAATAAAGCCTCTACTTATAATATTAATAGATACGAAAGTTTATTCTAAATATAAGATAACGATAGGACGAAGTCTTAATAGGTTAGATAGCCTAAAGTTAGAAGTTTAAGTTTAACGATAGCTAGGTACCTAAGCTAGCTATCTATAGGTACTCCTAGTTACCTAAGCTAGGAGTATTAATTATTAATAACTAGTTACCTAAGCTAGCTATCTAGAGGTACTCCTAGTTACCTAAGCTAGGAGTATTAGTTATTAATAACTAGTTACCTAAGCTAGTTATCTATAGGTACTCCTAGTTACCTAAGCTAGGAGTATTAATTATTAATAGCTAGTTACCTAAGCTAGCCGTCTATAAGTAACTTCTAGTTACCTAAGCTAGCTATCTATAGGTACTCCTGGTTAGCTAAGCTAGGAGTGTTAATTATTAATAGCTGGTTACCTAAGCTAGCCGTCTACAGGTAACTTCTAGTTACCTAAGCTAGGAGTGTTAATTATTAATAGCTAGTTACCTAAGCTAGCCGTCTATAGGTAACTTCTAGTTACCTAAGCTAGGAGTATTAATTATTAATAGCTAGTTACCTAAGCTAGCCGTCTATAGGTACTCCTGGTTGCCTAAGCTAGGAGTGTTAATTATTAACACCTAGTTACCTAAGCCAGCCGTCTATAGGTAACTTCTAGTTACTAAAGCTAGGAGTGTTAATTATTAATAACTAGTTACCTAAGCTAGCCGTTTATAAGTAACTTCTAGTTACCTAAGCTAGGAGTATTAATTATTAATAGCTAGTTACCTAAGCTAGCCGTCTATAGGTGACTTTTAATTACCTAAGCTAGCTATCTATAGGTACTCCTAGTTACCTAAGCCAGGAGTGTTAGTTATTAATAACTAGTTACCTAAGCTAGCTATCTATAGGTACTCCTAGTTACCTAAGCTAGGAGTATTAGTTATTAATAACTAGTTACCTAAGCTAGCTATCTATAGGTACTCCTAGTTACCTAAGCTAGGAGTATTAATTATTAATAGCTGGTTACCTAAGCTAGCCGTCTATAGGTACTCCTGGTTACCTAAGCTAGGAGTTTTAATTATTAATAACTAGTTACCTAAGCTAGCTATCTATAAGTAACTTCTAGTTACCTAAGCTAGATATCTCGTAGTTATTAATAGCTAGTTACCTAAGCTAGCCGTCTATAGGTATTCCTAGTTACCTAAGCTAGGAGTATTAATTATTAATAGCTAGTTACCTAAGCTAGCCGTCTATAGGTAACTTCTGGTTACTAAAGCTAGGAGTGTTAATTATTAATAACTAGTTACCTAAGCTAGCTATCTATAGGTAACTTCTAGTTACTTAAGCTAGATGTCTCGTAGTTATTAATAGCTAGTTACCTAAGCTAGCTATCTATAGGTACTCCTGGTTGCCTAAGCTAGGAGTATTAATTATTAATAGCTAGTTACCTAAGCTAGCTATCTATAGGTACTCCTGGTTGCCTAAGCTAGGAGTTTTAATAATTAATAACTAGTTACCTAAGCTAGCCGTCTATAGGTACTCCTGGTTACCTAAGCTAGGAGTTTTAATTATTAATAGCTAGTTACCTAAGCTAGCCGTCTATAAGTACTCCTAGTTGCCTAAGCTAGGAGTATTGATTATTAATAGCTAGTTACCTAAGCTAGCCGTCTATAGGTAACTTCTGGTTACCTAAGCTAGATGTCTCGTAGTTATTAATAGCTGGTTACCTAAGCTAGCTATCTATAGGTACTCCTAGTTACCTAAGCTAGGAGTGTTGATTATTAATAGCTCGTTACCTAAGCTAGCCGTCTATAGGTAACTTCTGGTTACCTAAGCCAGATATCTCGCCGTCATTAATAACTAGTTACCTAAGGTAGCCATCTATAGGTACTCCTGGTTGCCTAAGCTAGGAGTTTTGATTATTAATAGCTGGTTACCTAAGCTAGCCGTCTATAGGTAACTTCTGGTTACCTAAGCTTATGATTTCCTAGTACATAGTCCAAAGGACTAATAAATGGGTTACAATTATAAGGCACGTATAGAGAAATATATAAAAGGGAAGCTTGAATTTTTTTCTATCTTAAGATGATTCCTATAAAAGCGCGGCGGACGTCGTCCTTTTATAGGTCTTTTACTAGCTTATTAAGGCATTTATATATATTTACTTATATACCTAAATACTCACCGCTAGGCAGTATCCATATATATTAACATACGTTTATAACATACTATAATATACTCTAACCTATTAGGGATCTATAAGATCCCCTTTCTTAACTAGATCGTCCGCGATCTACCTTTAACTAGTAAAGGATATTAGGAAGACTTCCTTTTATATATCTTTTATAGCTTTTTAAGTATTTTTATACTTTTCTAGGGGTCCTCTTTTCTTATCCTTTTCGACTTCCAAGCGTACAAATCAGGTCTAAATAATAGGAATAACAATAAATAGGTAACATTAATAATAATAATAACGATAATAATAATAATAACTAATATAGAAATAGGGGGGGGGTCCAATCTAGGATACGGGGCTTTTCTTATTTTATAGCGTTTCAAGTAGCTATCGGCACCGATTTATCTAACCATTAGTAGCGATTTACCTCAGTATTACGCAGCATTTAGGGGAATCGCGTAGATAGCGACACCTAACCGGACCGTAATAACCTATATTATCCCATACTAGTAACGATTACGTAGCTCTATCTACTATTTATACTAAATATAGGTAGCAGGCCTACTAGCGTAGAGCGCTACGAAAGCAGGCGGTAGCGGTACTATAGGAAAGGGGGGTACTACTATAATTATAGCCGCTACTACCGGTACTAGTATTAGCACGAATACGGCGATAACGGCGCTAGCGGCGGGCCTAGTAGCTACTATTAGTACTATTACAGGTACCGCTACTAATACCGCGACTACTATAACCGGTACTAGCGGGGGTCCTCCTTTAATATTATTAATCTTAATAGTATTAGCGGGCGTAAAGGCGGGTAATAGATAGATTATAACGGTAGCCGGGGCTAATACTATACGCCGTAAGCGTATAATAGTCGCTTAAATAGGTAGGGGGTTTTTAGTAAAGACGTATACTAACGCTACTAAGTTAATAAAACGTAGCGTATTATTAAAATCGCTACCGTTTAACTTCTTATTAGTAGGCGTTACGTACTAGTCGTACACGCGTAGGTATATTACTATAGCGAGGTCTCGTTCGGCGCGAGTACGTAGGTTTAAGGTCTTAATCTAGGCGTTATTAGCCGTTAAAAAGCTATCTATTACGGTCGATAGGTAGCTAGGGATACGGTAATTAGCCTAGCTATTATAATAATTAACGTAAGTACTCTACTCTACGTTATTAATAACGTATCTTTAGTAACGAATACTA
>LNGL01000058.1:0-20329 GCA_001510565.1 Knoxdaviesia proteae
TTTTTTTTTTCCTCGGATTGCAAGCCGAGGCGGGCAGGCGATCATTTCTTACTCGGACGAGGACATTTCCCACTGTGCCTCCCCAACATCCCGCGGGGATTGGCTCTGTGGTTGTTTGAACCGTGTTACGGCTCGGGGCGCCCTGGTTCCAACCAAGCGGACAGTTTGCCACCACCCAGATGATGCTCAGCAAGACAAGCCGTGTGGAACCCGGGCGCCAGGCTGGCTTTTGGGAGGAGTAAGGCGGATCAGGGCTGCTTGCTGGATCTCGCCTCAGTGGACGAGGGAGGAAAAAAGGGCAGGGACAATCTACGCTCTACTCGGGGCCGCGCCTCTCCGTTGTTACTCATGCTGATATTTCCCCCCTCCGCTGGGTCCAACACATCCTCGCATCAATCACGTCTCACGTCTCCTCCCACGAACGGTTCGTTGATCATAAGCGGAGAATTTTCAACCGCCACGCGGGACTCCAGCACCAACACGAGGCGTGTGTGCACTGGACAACTCTTGTCGCTCTTGCTCTCAACTGTCTCATGATTCCTCCAGCTGCCGGATCCTGTCGTTGCAGCAGCCAGATGCAAGTGAGAGGAGCGAGGCGATATTTGCCTAGTACCCAAACGGCAGTTATTGATTTCCACCCACACAATCCACAAATCGAGAGCCGCCCCACACCCGTTTTCACTGTCTCTTGCTTTCTTTGGGAAGATTGGGAGAGTCGTCCCAGGATCCATCGGGGTGAGAGAGAACAGCAACAGCCAGGTCCAACGCGGACCCAGAATTAACAGGACAGGAAGAAAATCGCCCGAGTTGGCCCGCCGAGCCTCAGTGACACAACTATTCGAGGTATGCAAATAGTGACAGCGGAGCTGCTTGGAGTAAAACAAAGGGAAGAAACCTTCACATGATTCTTCCTTACATACGGCTTCCTGCAAGGACCGACCAGTCTCTCTCGCGAAATCGGGAGCGGTTCAGCAAGGCAGCTAACTGAATACTGGCGGACAAGTCTAAATTAGGCGTGGGGGGCCCTCTTTTGGAGGACGTGTTCTCATAATTTCCCAAGCGACTTACTTATCGGTACCGAGAAGTGATTTTAAGAGACACCAAGTTTGAGCATCAGCAGAAAGTGCTACCTATGTCGAGATATCCCAGCTAAATGTGATTGATGTTGACATCATACTCCAATCAATTGTTTTTATCGATCCGGAGCTAGTGGTTTCTTGAATAATCTATTTTTTTGAGGGGGACCCTGTGGTTTGAGCTTCAGGTCGACGTTGTATGGGGGTGTTTACTCTAAATTCATTTTCTGGAACACTATACCTTTTTTTAAGCTCCTCTGGGTGCACGGTCGTCGTCTCCCGAAGAGGAGAAAAGTAACCAACCCATTTAGACCCTGGCAATATTCTCGTCCTCCCAGAGAGCGAGCTCTCTTTCTGAGGAGGCAAAAGAGATATCTTGGCGGTTTAAGTCCCCCAGCACCAAGCACTTTGGGGCCCAAGCTCCCTTCTCTCTTTGCTGTCCCCTCTCACCTCTCACCTCACACGTTTGGCGACCAGGAGAGCATCCAAACAGGCAGTGATCGCCGTCGAACCAGGGATACGCGAGCAGGGTTTCCACCTGCTTGCTCATTCTATCCCTCTCCAGCAGCCGGGGAGGTCTCGTTGCTTGTTACTGAGAGGGTTTCAAAAAAAAAAAGATTTTGATTCTTATATATAAGAATTTCCAAACCCCCAAGGGTAAAAACCCGCGCTACTCCAGATCATGCACATGACATGGCGCAGAATACAACAGCTTAAACCAAGCAAACCAGAAATTCTGGTAGGGAGAAGAAAGATAGTTTTGTTCTTCCTTTTCTTTTTAAAAACTCTTTTTGGTTCGCTCCCGTTCGGGGTGGATGGAGAGGGGTTTATAGACATTTTGTTCCCTGATTGAAATTGCCTGGGCCTGAGATAATTTTCCGGTCTGGTTCTTGTTTCAGACGAGAAATTCGCCGTGGAAGGCCATCCGAGTTTTCATTTCACGAACATGGTCTGAACTAGTCGTGGCTGACGGCTGACAAGACACCTTTTTTCTTCTTTTTTCCCTCTCTTTTTCAGCATCATCGGTGACATGTATCCAAGTCTTCCGCCTGTCTAAACCATGTTGACACGGAGAAGTCGGACACAAATGAAACAGGCTTCCGTTCTCCGTGATGACGACGATCGGATGGGGAGGAGGGAGGGGCAGAGGAAGGAGGGGAGTGTAGGTAGCAAAAAGGCACAGCTACCTCCAACTCTCTGTCGGTGGTAGTGGCAGGCAGGTTCCGTCTTGGAAATGGGCGGTCGGTAAGCGGTACGTGGGATTCCCTTTTTCGGGGGGGGGAGCGAGTCTGAGTGGTGCCGCAGGCTGTTTTTCTTTTTTGGGTCTGGTGTGGGAGATGCGGGATCGGCTTGTTACAGAGATAACGAGATGGAGGCAGGTGCACGAGCATTCTTGTCGGATTTTGTTCCTTTGCGGACAAGGGACAGCGAGCACCCCTTCCGACAACTTACAAGTAACATGAACAGGGAAGAGTCGGCCATGTTCAGCAGGGGGGGCGCAAAGACCATCTCCGACTTTAATGGTTGCGAAAGCCAGGGAAACCCGACCCAGCACTTTAACATGCTCGTTCGCCGATATGCTGATATCCGCCCCAACGCGGGTAATTACTTGCTTCGAATATATTGCAGCTGAAGTCGGTGTAAATTGGCATGGTGTGGAGATACTCCGAAGTAGCGGGAGAGGGCTGTGAGGACTATTTAGCGCGTGTGCGGAACTATTTGAGACGGGCTCCGAGATATGAGCGGATAGTCTGATAGATGGATATCTTGGCTATGTCAGGCGAACTGTCAGTGCAATCAAGCCACTCCTTGCTTCCTGCCCACCACAAGGCGGACACACTACCCCTGGAAGTAGTGCAATGCCTTTTGCTCATACGATGTGGGCGAGATTGGGCCATGTTCACGTTCCAGGCCCGGTCGCTATCTACAGTACTAGATCGTTTTCGTTTGGTCCTGGAAACCCCGTGGTGCACACATGCCAATACCGAAAGTGCAGGTCTGACATTACCCGCAGCTCGTCAAAGGCCCAATCGCACACATATCTTCTGGTTGCCTATATGTCTTTCAGTCTAATATTCTACGCTCCCCGCCGGTTTTCTTCAGTCCCGGCGATCTTGAGCTCGGACGGGGTAGGCACAGAGGAAAAGCAAAGTCTGAAGCACAAATCAGGGGGAGCAGCAAAAGATGGGATGAAAAAAGAGCGTGAAGACGGGAGAGAAAAAAAGCCTGGGCCACAGAGGGCCCCCTCTTCCGAGAGGAGAGCAGGGCTTTTTAACGGGCTTAACCAGCCGGAGGAACCATTATCACTATTATTTCTTCGTGTGGCAACAGGGCTCCATTTTACTCACATGTTGGCCTCTTTTTTTCATTTTTTTCTGTGATCTCTTGTCGATCATATTCATGCATAGGCTGGCGGCCGTTGGAGTTGAGGAGGGGGCGTGCGTATATAAGTCCTGTGCTGCGTGTGCGAGGAGAAGAGCTGGCCAGGCAGGCAAGAACAAAAAAAAAAATAGAAAATAGAAAATAAAGGCGGAACAGGGGTTGGAGGAGCCGGCCTGCCCAGCATCGGAAACCCGAGAGCGAGCGAGAGGGAGAGACGAGCTGAGAGGAAGGAGAAAGCAAGAAAGGCGAACCTTGGGAGATGAAAGCGAGGGTTCGTGGAAATGCACATCATGCAGCGGCCAGCCCAGCCGCGGCTTCACGGATACCTGCGGGATTGGAGGCCGGCAAGCATCTGAGGTCCATCCCTACACATATAGCATGTGTATGGAATGTACTGTACTGTACCATGGGACTGTGAGGGCACGCGTGCCGTGCTTGCGCCGTTTCGGTGACGGGCGTCGGGCCACTGGACGGGCACCGTCGCACGTCGCTCCTTTTTGGTATGTGCGGTTTTGTAAGTGTCGTATATGTAGATACCTACTGATAGAGCCGGGCGTGTGTCCTCCTGATGTGCGATGTAAGTCCAAGTATCATTCCAAGTATACCGTACAGAGCACATGTGGTCAGTGTACAAGAGGCCCATACTGTGTGAGCGTGTGAAGATCTCCTTCCCTCCCAGAAAAGTGCCCAGTTTAATGTAGTCTGATCTTCATGGGAGACAATTTCCTTTTGGTGTCCTGTTTTCGGGAATCGGGGGGATTGTAAGATCTGCCTGTTCAGGCCGCGCGCGCATCACCAACAGACACACGGACATGCAGATTTTCCCATCCCACATATTAGACACCGTTTTCCCTCAAGGCACCTGAACAGTGGTTAACACGTATAAGCAAGGACCACCACCACCACCACCACCACCACCACCCCCGAAAAAACCAGGCTGATCATAATCTCTGTTCGATCCGTTGCTGTCACATGCACCCGTCTTAGTCTGGTATACAACACATATACCGTATCACGATAATATATATATATATATATATAGAGAGAGAGAGAGAGAGAGAGAGAGAGAGAGCGTATAGCATATGTCTGTAATATAGGCCAGGAACAGAAAAATGAAGAAAAGGGAGCCAAAGGGAGCCAAAGGCAAGGAAGGAAAGGATGTGCGTCAAAACAGCCAAAACCCCACTGCTTTTGTAACTTCTCGGTGACAATGGTGGCGCTTTTCTTTTTTTCCTACTCTCCTTTTTTCGGGGCGGATGCATAAGACAGCGGGATATTGTGTCAGTTTGGGGGATTTCTCTTTTGTGGAGCCACGGCACAAGCGAGGGAAGAAGATACGTGCAGTGAGATTCACTGAGATACCCTTTTTCCCCTTTTGACTCAAGTGTAAGCCACCAGTCCCGATATACGCTTATGGCTTATGGGCCGACTTTGCTGTGTATTTCCATTCCGCCTGTCAACCCAGAACAAGCATTTTTTATATAGGACTACGCCTCCAACACTGCGTCCAAGAAACTTGGAACTGGCGGGATCAGCCATATAGAGAAGGCTCGACGAACCGGCTGAGCCCATCTGAAACCGAAGATAATCGGCCTGATAATTTAGGGTTTTTGGGGGAAGTCTGGTTCTGCATATGAAGATGTGGTTTGGTGGAGACGAGCGGGAAGGCGATCACGGAAAGTTGCAAGTCAGGCCGTGACTTACCGACATAGGTACCATACACAGTACATATATACCACCTACATACAGATTTCCCCCTCCGTCTTCTCCTTCCCTTTCCTTCCCAAGTCCGGCCCACGCCCAGATCAGGAACGGCTCACGAGCACGGAGACACGATGAAGAAGGGACACAGGGGGAGCAAAGCACGCAATTAGTATATCAAAGGATGCTGATCCGAAGCGGTGTTCCTTGCCCATATGTTGCTCCTTCTCCCGTTTCCTCCCTCCTGGTTGACGATGTGTAAGATCGTCCGCTTAAGAGGGCGCGGGACGCGCGTGTATGACATGCTGCTTTTTTCCAAAGATCGAGGACTAGTAGATAGCGAAAGAGAGAGAATGAGTAGTAGCACTGGATTTCTCCGACAACCCTTCTTTCCCAACCTGCCTTTCTTCCTCCGCTTTCTCTTTTTGTATCTTCAGCTACATGGCCGGCCAGGTCTAGGTCCCGGTCTGGACCCCAAACAGGACGCCCCGCCGGTGTGTGCTTGTGTGTGGCTGGCACACGCAAAGATTCAGAAAACGAAGGAAAACAGAAATATGGGGGTGGATGGAAAGGGCTCCATACCAGTCCTTGGGACATGCTGGTGGTCGGCCGTGATTACTCCAGGACGAGGGAAGTGAGAAAAAAGAAGACAGATAGGAGAAGGACAACGGTAGTCGGAGCATGGGCGTGTTCGAGTACGGCCACCTGTTACAGGCACTCTGGGGGTGGTTGAATCCCCCGAGATTGGGGACAGGATACAAGAGAGAGAGTATGTGTACTTCCAAGTTTTTTCTTGCAGGACGTGCAAGAATACTGGCCATCTCGAAGTTTACTCGCTGACCACTTGTTGCTAGGCCCCGGGGCGGTTGATGTGGTGTTTATCTTCTTTTTTCTCGCTCGGGCGGCCCTGGCGCGAACAGACCACGGCTCACGGCTTCCTGCCAGATCCAGTTGAAATCGGGTCCTACACATCCGTTCGCGCCGCTTGGCCCATCATCTCTCGCTCCAAGGGCCTTGCATGCATGCATGCATGCATGCTTCTCTTTGCGTGTGCTGACAGGTGTGTTGGCTTGATGCGGGAGCCGTTGGGGAGGCGGCGAGGGAACGAGGCCGACGCTATCGAATCGAGGTTACATACCTTGATATTGCCTTTGTTTCTCATCTGAGGACCGAGAAGTATCGCTGGGTTTCTCTGTGTGCATCCCCATCCGGTCTCGTGTGGTCGGCCCCCCTCATTTGCATTGCTACACAGGCCTTTCATCTCGTTTGCTGCACATATCCACTCCAGCTTTCCCGAGTTTCTATTCCCACCATTACAGTGCATCTCAGGCCATGGCATGATGGCCTGTTTGCCGGCCGGTCTGTTGTGTCTAGCTGGCTGCTATTTTCATCCATGCTCGCACCTGACAGTGACTGATCGACTTCCGTGCAGGATTTCCGTATCTGTCAGTCGATCAGACAATCCCGTAGCGGGAACAACACCTGTCCATCCCATCCCATCCCCCTCCAATGTCCCACAGGTTCTGCCTGAATTGGGCCAACTGCAGCCTCGGGGTTTGGAAGATGCGGCGTGCGGTGTGCCAGACACACGGGGCGGGAAAAGAAAAACAAACCCCAAGGAACAAACGCGCGAAGTGACGGAAGACACCGAGAAAAACATGAATCAAAACGAGGCGTATGCAACTACTGCATACTGCATCATCCCTTCCCCCCTCTGCAGCCGCTGTCGAAACTCTCTGGAAGCGAAGGTGACGCTGCAGGCCACCGCACCGGGCCATGCCCAACTCTCTGCTTCTGGTCTGGTCTGGTCTCACTCGCGTCCGTCATCCATCTCCACGCAAAACGAGATGTGACGACTCGCATCGCCGTCGCTATGACCAGAGCCCAAGGGAAGAGCTGCAGCCATTCCACACCACCCCGAGTGACAGTGTCCGTCGTGCACAGGCGATCTATTGGTCGTCGATGGAATAGCCCGAGGCTGCCTAGAAACCGGATGTCGGTGTCTCCTGCCTGCCTGCATGGATCTCCCGGTGGTTCCTTCCCCCCTCCCCCACCCTCTTCTGCGATCCTGCTACTACTGCCTCTGCACTGTTCAGCTCTCGTCGATCACTTGCTGCCCAGTTGCTTCTGGCCTTCTCTTTCCGTATTGGGCTATTGGTGTTGCCGTCGCTGCCCCCCCTTGCCTGCTTCCTGCTTGTTTTGTCTCTTTCCTTCGCCACTCTATTCTGTTGGGCCTACCCCCTTTTTCGTTCCTGCACTGTTCAGCCCTCCTCTCGCTCGGTCACTCCTCCCCCATCAGCGTTTCTGTCTGTTTCTCTCTCTCTCTCTCTCTTTCTCACATCACCTACATACACCCCCCTCTTTCCTCTTGCGCCCGTGTCTAGAAGGAAGTCGCTCGCCACTATTGCCGACTAGGGTGTTTTGTCACTCCTCGCTCCTCCCGCCGAATCGGGGATCCCAGGCCCGGGGGTTGAAAAGAGCCGGAGTGGCCGAGAGCGAGTTCAGAATCACGTGAAAACGCGCGCAGAGCAGTGACGAGTTCTTTTCTCCTCTCTTTCTCAGGTAGCCCAAAAGGGGGAAGCTGCAGGTCAAGGCAGATAAATGTGCCTGTCCGAGCAAGGGGAAGAGAACGAGAACATGTGCGAATTTGGGGGCAAGACTCCGTAATTCTGTATTTCTCCGTGATTATACCTGCAGGTGAGGTGCATGGACTCTCTCGCGATGGATGTTCCGCGTACTGTATGGACTGTCTCATTTGCAAGGACCTGCTGATCGTGTGCGTGGAGGTGCCTGTGGTAACTCCGCCGTGCTTGTCTCCCGAGGAACACTTGGCTGTTGGGATGGCAGGAGCAGAAAAGCAGGGCCCTGAACTCATTCCCTGTGTATAATTTCATTTGTGTCTGTGCATTGGTGCGCTTCTGTCGATTTCCTCCTTTGTATTCCTCGTCCAAAATCCACGATATCACCGGATGACTTTGGCGGCCCAGGATCCAGAGATGGATCTACCAACAATCCGCTCATCCCAGCAGATCCAACATTTCAGACGAACCTTCTTACAGGGCTATGGGTTCCTTTTCAGCCTAGCTTAACTTGCCTCACGGAAGCGATACCGAATATACCTGGGTCGATATAGGTAGGTTGGTTGGTCTGTACAGTATGCGTTTCGCGTCCAGTTGTGCTATACCACCATGTCCATCCACTGTTCACATATCATGTACATCACACATAGCCCTCCACAGTTCACTACTATTCCCGTTATGCTAATCTCATCCATGTGTGACTGACTGACTGAAGCCCTAATATTGCCGCTTGTAGCAGGTCTCACCAAAGTGCTCACTCGACGTTAGACTCTCCAACCCCAACCCCATTCCGTTCTCGCCAAATCGCTGCTCCTCTGCTCACACTGGGATAGAACGGTCCTATGCCACCGAAACAGTGTCTTCGATAAGCAACGACAGTATCCTATTCCAGACAGATGTCACGGATTCTGTAAACAGGATTTCCCGTAGCCGAAGGACATGTGTCCCCCAACCCCCCTTTTTACTTTCCTTTTCTCCCCCATCAACGTCTGACACCGCGTCACTCGCCATCGGCTGTCTGAGTCCATGCTGTCCTCTCTGTTGCTTCGTGCCATTGTTTCTTGCCACTTTTTTTTTTCTAGATCTCCGACTTGCTCACGCGGAACATTTCATGGGAGTGGTTCGAAGGAAAGGGGGGGCCGGTAAAGCTTTACCCCCTTCCTCTCTTGTTATTCCATCGTGAACTTCCTCCGAGCCGAAATCGTAATACGTCTCGACCAACGATGCACACACACGCACAACACACCATCTCCCTTCTACGTTATCACTTTTTACTCCGGGTGACTGTGGTTCAACCAAAAACTGTTACATTCGGAGTACACAACAGTTCAGAAAGGCGATGTTCCCGGACCACCAGACACACAGTGGAAAGCGAGGAGTTGGACAGAATCACTGTGCTTTCTCCTTCCGAGGAGGGGAATGTGGTTGGAATAAAGGAAAACCCACGGCCGGCACGAGAAGACTGTCCGAGTGGGAAACGAGGACGAGCAGCACATGCCAGAATCGATGTGCGAGACAACTGTCAGATTCCAGTGGAAAGACAGTCCAAAACGTGGCGCAAGATGATCAAGTTGTGGCGCGCCTGGACTGGGGCTCGACAGGTTGTTGGAGACTATACCACCAACACTTGCGAGAGACGTCCAACTCTGGTGTTCCCATGCTTCCTCGCTCTTCTTCCATTCACACCCCTCCCCCCCCCCTCCTCTCCGTGAACGTTGTGCACGCGTGTGCGTTGTTGTTGTGCTTCCTGGGGCGCGCAATTTCTCGTTAAGACCTTCTCGAATGGGAGATGATGCGTGATGATGCTGGCAGTATCCACGAGTTCCTGGTGGTGTTTCCCTCTTATGCTGCATGCTGTGGCGAGTGTCACTTGATCTCTCTCTCTATCGCTCTGTCTCTCTGGCTTCTTGTCTGTCTGTATGTCTTTCTACGTGAACCTGTATGTAGTGCCGTCTCTGTCAGAAAACGCCATCTTGTAGTCCCTCTCGTTACTCTGACCGCCTTTGGAGGCGTTGTCTCTCCCAACTACTGCACTCGTATCCCCTCTTTCACGCTCTCACTGTCACTTGTAGTGGTGGTGGTGTATGCATGTCTCGCAGTCTAGGTGTTCGTAAATAATGGGTGTGAACCTTGTCATCCCGAAAAGGGGGCAGCGCTTCAATCAGGAAAAACTCGGCTGACGCCGTGAGGCGCTCTCGAGTCATGTTTTGGAAAATCTTTCTTTTTTTTGACAGGAAGCCACCACCGCCGCCCCCTTGCCTCTGACAACGTGGGCTGGCTTTGGGAAGGTGAAAAATTGGAGGATAGAAGAGGAGGAGAGCAGCTACTGGGTGAGCGTGAAGGTGTGGCTGAGAGAGGAACGAGTATTTTGGTAGTTCTTTATCGATATCGATGTCCGAGGAGGGATTTACGGGCGGACTGCGTTCACTTTTTATCCGTGAGACTAGTGAGACTACGGAGAAGGAACTTCACTCAACGATAGCCGTGAGGTTTTTCAAAAGGAGGATGGCGGGAAGAAGATGATGATACACAGTACACAGATCCCGATCCTGCAGGATGTTGTCTCTCTGTCAGGAAGAGGTTGACTGTCAGGCCTCGGCTGTTTTTGTTTTCTTTTGCAGTTTCCTTTTTCCTGGTGTTTCTCCGAACCCGGGGAGATACAGGTGAACACACATACACCATGCTTTGTTTTTTTTGGGACATCCTCCGCAGGGTTGACTTGTTTGCGGGCGGGCGGTTCGTTTGGTTTTGTGAAGTTCCCTCCGGTGCCCGTTCTGGGTGACGGGCGACGAAGTGAATCACGGAGCACAAAGTGAGTGAGTGAAGAGAGAATATATATATGTGTGTGTGAGAGTGTGTGTGTGTGCCGTGTTTCTACCGGTGTGTAGAATAGATATACCCGAGATCTGAGAGCGTACAGAGATTGGTGAATGTGTTGGGGGCACGGATGTCGGGACCATACGGATGCCGAGCGTGTTTTTGGATAGGAGGGAGGTGTGTCTTCAGAGCCGGATTTGATAGGAGTTAGCATTTGTCCAGAGGAGAGGAAGTCCTCAGTTCATTTGAATTAGGACTGCGGCCATCGTTGGCATCTCGTATCTACCGGTCCGATATTTGGTGTACCAGCCCCTCTGGCACGGCAGTGTCGAAACTAGGAGGCGTCTAGAGCCCAAACCCTACGAGACATGTTGCGAAAGACGCGATATACTATATTGTGATTAATCTCGCCCTTCCCCTTCCTTTTGGTATTCCTCCGTCTATAGATTACCTTTGTGTGTCAAATGTCTCGACGACCTCGGATTTCACAGTCTGTGTGCCCGGCAGAAACAGTTTCATTCCAGCTGCTGGGGATGCAGTAGTTGACGCGACAGGAACCCTTATGGACGAGTATCACGGACACTTCCCAAGCAGTCTAGAATCTTGACTCACATCGCTCGTAGTAAGCGGCGGTAACGAAANGGGGGGGGGGGGGGGGGGGGGGTTTCTGGTTAGAAGACACGCGGTCTCTGGTGGCGTAGGCGCTTGGGAGTCTGCCCTAGAGAGAGACCATTGGCATATGTTCATATTCTTCTTGTGTGTGCCGTTGGTGAGTGTGCTTTTGAAACAGGATGACATCGAAGCGGCCGCCGTTCGTTGTACGTATTGATTTTGTTATTTATATTTTTGATATATACACACACACACACACATATATATATATATATATAAAGAGGCGTAGTCGCACCAGGGGTGGTGCATCGACATCTCGATCCCCAAGTTGCACGCTGTGCAGATATATGTTGTTGTTTTGGTCTTCGTCTAATGCAGATACCCGGTTGTTTTTTCCCTGTCGATTCTGCTGGTTTGTGGTTTTGTGTGCTGCGTTCGTTTGTACGTGTGTGTCGCCATGCAGATTCTGGATTCTGCGGTGGTCGGGGCGGTACTGGTGGTGCAAAAGACGAGAGAAAACAAAGAACATACACACAGAGACGGGGGGGAGAGCGCGCCGGGGGCAGAGGGGGGGGCAGTAAGGCTGCGGCGGTCGTGGATCGGTGCAGAATGGGGCGTGAGGAAACTATGTCGGGCTGTGAACGAGACGTGAGAGAGGAGTCAGTACAAGAGAGAGAGAGACAACCATCGTTCAATGGGAAGAATGGGAGGGAGGGGGCGGTAACTGTCGTTCACGACGCCATGTCTCGCCTCGCTTCTTCCGGCAACGACAGAGAAAGACAGAGGGAGAGAGAAAAAAACGTGTGTGGCGTATCATGCAGTGGCCGGTTGCACAACGACCTAGAAACCAAAAGCGAAGAGAGAACATATACGCACATGTAGCGCCCGCGGGGGAAAAGGGGGAAAAGGGACACCGGCGGACCAACGAGGAGCTGTAATTAGACGAGGAGAAGGGGGAAATGTGGTGTACGCACGGACGGGTTTCGCGTGGGGNGGGGGGGGGGGGGGGGGATGGCACAGTAGTCAGTCGTAGTAGAGAGAGAGGGCGGAATAACTATGAGAGAGACAGAGAGTGTGTGAGGGCAGAGAGAGGGAGAGAAGGAGACGGGAGAGCGACCAAACGCCGGTGAGAGGGGGACACGACAGGATGCGGAGGCGAGCGAGCGAGGCGGGACATTTCTGCTTGGAGTAGATGTGTGTGTGTGGAAATGCCGGGCGGGTGGGCGGTGTGCGCACGTGTTTGTGGTGCAGATAGCCGAACGACTGGCAGATGTGTGCCTGTGTGTGAGTGTGTGTGTGTGTCTGTTGGCAAGGCTGGAGGGGGCGGTGAATGGGGAGAGAGAGGTTCCACAGAGGCGACGAACTTAGCGGCGGTGAGGATATCTACAGATGGCAGACGAGAGACTTGATGACATATACATATCACAGAGTAATCAACGGGACAGAGGAAGGTCGCAGAGGAAAGAAGAAGACATCCCCAACACCCAGGTGTGATCAATCTTGGGGGGTTCTGTGTCTGTATAAAAATATATGTAATACATATGTTAAGTTGGTTCCAGCGCGATATCGGTGATCCTATAGCCCCATTCGCGAAATTAAAAACCCGGGGTTTGAGAAAAAGAAATGAGCTGCATAGAAGGGGTGGAAAAAATTGAATATAATCAAACAGTGTGGAGAAACGGATGTGGGAAGGACCACGGAGGTCCTCCGGTCGACGCCGGCGCTAAGGCGGGGCCGGCCGTTTGTTTACAGACGGCTCTCGATGCCGGACAGGTTGTGGTCGACGGCCCACTGTGAGTCGGGCCAGACGACACGAATGGCGTCCCAGATGTGTCTGTAAGGAAAACAGAACAGGTTAGTCTACCCGAAAACTCAAAGACAGAACGTAGAGGGACAAACACGACATACCCAACATGGATAATCTCCAGACTATCCAGAACCTCCTGCGGCAGATCCTTCAGATCCTTGCGGTTCTGCTCCGGCAGGAGAATCGTCTTGACGCCGGCACGGTGCGCGCCGATCAGCTTCTCCTTGATGCCGCCGACAGCCGTGACACGGCCCCGCAGGGACAGCTCGCCCGTCATGGCCAGCGTCGGCGGCACGGCGTTCCCAGAGAACAGCGAGATCAGCGCAATCGCCTGCGCCATGCCGCTGCTGGGCCCGTCCTTGGGGATGGCGCCGGCGGGGCAGTGCACGTGGATATCGCGGCCGTCCATGATGTTGGCGCTGGCCTCGGCCGTCAGCCCCAGCTCGAACGCGTGCGCCTTGACCCAGCTGAGCGCCACCTCGACGCTCTCCTTCAGCACGTCGCCCAGCCGCCCCGTCAGCTGCACGTAGCCGCTGCCCGGCATGTCGGCCACCTCGATGAACAGGATGCTGCCGTTGCCGCCCGAGCTGTACGCCACCAGCCCCGTGACCACCCCGGGCCGGCTGGTCTTCTCCGCCATCTCGTCCTCGAAGCGCGCCGATCCCAGGTACGTCTCGACGTCGCTGGCCGCCACGCGCGCCGCGAAGCTGCCCGTCGTGCCGCTGTCGCGCGCCTCGGCGAACTCGACCGCCTTCGCCCGGCACACCGCGCCAATCTCGCGGTCCAGCGAGCGCACCCCGGCCTCGCGCGTGTACGCGTCGATGATGTGCTGCAGCGCGTCGTCCGCGAACGAGAGCTGGTCGCCCGACAGCCCGTGCGCACGCAGCTGCTTCGGCACCAGGTGGCGCGCCGCGATGTGGCGCTTCTCGTGCGTGGTGTAGCCGGGAAGGTACACCACCTCCATGCGGTCGAGCAGCGGCGCCGGGATCGACTCGTAGTTGTTCGCCGTGGCGATGAACATCACCCGGCTGAGGTCCATCGGCGTGCCGATGTAGTGGTCGGTGAACGTGTGGTTCTGCTCCGGGTCGAGCACTTCCAGCATCGCCGCCGACGGGTCGCCCATGTTGCTCTGCCGGCCGAGCTTGTCGATCTCGTCCAGCAGGAACACCGGGTTGGCCACGCCGACCCGGCGGAGGCCCTGCACAATCACGCCGGGCATCGACGCCACGTACGTGCGCCGGTGGCCGCGGATCTCCGGCTCGTCGCGCACGCCGCCCAGCGAAATGCGGTGGAAGCGCCGGCCGAGCGCCGTCGCGATCGACTTGGCGAGACTGGTCTTGCCGACTCCCGGCGGGCCGAGGAGCAGCAGGATGGGCGAGCGGTCGGACACGCGTTTGCGCTTCAGCAGATCGATGCGCGCGCTGAGTGCATCGGAGTCTCCGGCTCCGCCCTCCGGAGCTCCATCAGCCGACGCCAGACTCGCAGCCTCGTCCTGCGCCTGCTTGATCTCCTTCTCGATGTCGGCGTTGATCGACTGCTTCAGCCGCAGCACCGCCAGGTACTCGATCAGCCGCTTCTTGACCTTGTCGAGCCCGTAGTGGTCGTTGTCCAGCTGCTGCTTGGCGCGGGTCAGTGTGTCGGGACCCAGCCGGTCGTCGGTAAACTTGGCCCACGGCAGGTCGGCGAGCGTGTCCAGCCAGTTCACTACGTTGGCGTACTCCTGGCCGCCTGGGTGCGTGTGTTGCAGATGGCGCAGCTCCCGGTCAACCAGACGCATGGCCTCCGGAGGCAGCTTGGCCTCGTCGAGCCGCTTCTTCAGCAAGTCGAGCTCGTTGTCCTCTTTATCATCGTCGTCGGGACTGCCGTGGCCACCGTGGCCGTTGTTCCCACCGGGCGGGAGGAACGTCATGATCGGAGTCGGAGTGGGGACCCCGCCGGGCCCGCGCCGGCCAGATCGGTCATTCAACCGATCGAGAATGTTGTCCGGGAAGCTGGTCACCGCGGTGACCTTGAAGCTTCCCTTGATTCCAGTGACCTGGCGCTCGAGCAGCTCAGTAACCTTTTCCAGACGCTGCTTGACGTCAACGGATGCCAGAACCTGCAGCTTCTCCTCGTACGATGACTCGACGATGTTGGCCATGAAGTCGGCGAGGAGACCGGCCTCATTCAGCTGTTTCTTAGAGATGAAGAGGTCGAGCCGCTGGGTGAGCAGAGGGGGGAGTCCGGCTCGCGAGTCGCTGCGAGGGAGAAGGGCCGATACGCGGAGGAGGGCGGCCAGTTCGCGGGAGAGGGCTTTTAGGGTGACGAAGAGGCTCTGGAGATGCTTGTCCTTTAACGAAACTATACACAAGAAAGCAAGAGTTAGTGACTACCTACGCGGCAGATGGGACAGGACAGACGACGCGTTACACACTCTCATCTGGACAGTGCTTGTAGTCTGTGGCCTCGAAGTACGGCCGATCTTTCGCCACATCTTCAATCCGACACCGCGCCACACCCTGCACTCTGAGGGCGAAATCGCCGAGTCCGCGGCCGTCGATTCCGAGCACGCGAGCTGTGCAGCCATATCCGAACAGGTCCCCCTTCTGGATATGGGCCGGGTTGATATCGGGCACGCGGCCAGCCTTCGCGGCATCAGGTGTTTGTTGTTCGGCGCTCTGCACGAGGTTCTGGCCGTGCGGGCCCAGCAGTGGGGACCGGACCGGCACGCAAGCGATGATGGAATCTATACGTTCGTTCGGGTTGGCCGAGGACTCTTCGAGTAGGCTGGCGAGTAACGCGGGGATGTCCGGCCGGTTGGACGATACGGGGATGCGTTGGATCAGGCCGGGCAGCAGCACCAGCCCGCGCACCAGAGGAATTAGGGGGAGAGAGTTATCTTGGGATGCCATGATTTTGGCAGACGATCCAGCGATGAAAGGAATACAGATGTTCAAAGTTTGAGAGATACAGGAATCAGAAGAAGAGAGAGAGGAGGAATACAAGATAAGCTGACGGCGTGACAACCACAAGATAAGGCTGCTGCCTCACAGGCCGGAAAAAAGCACTGCAAGTGAGGCTGACGACAGAATCCGATTAGTGACAACCACCAGAAGAGGAAAAGCGGTGAAGGGACACAGAAGTTGGAAAGAAAAAAAAGGCCAGAAAGGTATCACAACAAAAAGAGAAACGCCGGGTGATGCTATCATGAGATGATCAAAAAGAAGAGACAAGGCTGAGATGGAGAGAGAAAGTCGATATGGAGTGAAGTCAAAAGAAACTGGGAGAAACTGCGGGTGAAGCCGAGGTTCGAAATCGGTCCAAGCTTCCAGAAAATCCGCCAGTTCCTGCTGCGGTTTGGGAGGGAGAACACGTGATTTTATACCTCGAAATTCCGCGTTGTTGCCCACAGCGCTTAACGGGTCGAGAGATTTAGGGTTAGGGTTGGTGCTTTAAGCTGGACTTTGCAGCTCTTAGTCTGAAGGATCTGGATTGAAGAAAATATCGAGTGGCTATTTATTTATTCGAACATAAGTATCACAGTCGAATTCTCACATGTTAAGGGGGGGAACTGATAAGATACGGCTTATCGGGTATCAATATAATTTTTTCCCATCACACCCCCAAGTCGGAATATTAAACAAGTTTCCCACCACAACAACATAGACTTGATAGCATGGAGAGTTGATTTACGACTTTAGAGCTCATTGATTGTTTACCGAGTCTAATTTGAATATTTTCCCTTCCCCACCTCGAGCCTGTCTCACCATCTCCCAAACTCGACAACAAGCTGGGCTTCGACACACCTCCCACCAGCGCCACCTCCACAATAAATCCACACATACACACAGTCGACGCCGCTCCGCGATGGCACCCTTGAGACCAAAGCACAAAAAGCCCAAGAAGAAAGACATGGCGTCCCCCAGCGCGCTCCTCGACGCCGCGATCGACCAGCTCGAGAAGGGCCAGGTTGACGCCGCCACGCGGTCGGCGAAGCGCGCCGCCCAGCTCGTCGGCGCCGACAACTCGGACCTGCAACTGCGCGCGCTCAACGTACTGGGCCTGATCCACATCGAGGCCGGCGACGCCGACGCCGCGCGCGAGTTCCTGCTGCAGGCCGTGCAGCTCGACCCCGACGGCACCAAGGACGAGGCGGTCGGTGGCGGGCCTGAGAAGTTCCTGTGGCTCGCGCAGCTCAGCGAGGACGGCGGCCGCGACAGCGTGGCGTGGTACGAGAAGGGCGCGGCGGCGCTGAAAGCCCGTATCGAGGCGCTTGCGTCAGCAGCGGCAGGCAGCACATCGTCGGCGGCGGCGGCCACGGCCGCGGCTCTCGATGCGGCGCAGCACGAGCTGGCGGGCGTGCTGTGCGCAGTGGCCGAGGTGTACATGACCGATCTGTCGTGGGAGGCCGACGCCGAGGCACGGTGCGAGGCGCTGGTGACGGAGGCCACGCTGGTGTGTCCCGGGTCGGCGGAGACGTGGCAGACGGTGGCCAACGTGCGCATCTCGCAGGAGCGCGTCGACGAGGCGCGCGCCGCGCTGACCCGCAGCCTGGACCTGTGGCGCGGTCTCGAGCCGGGCGACTCGGGCGTGCCCGAGTTCGCCACGCGCGTGAGCCTGGTCCGCCTGCTGATGGAGGTCGAGATGGAGCAGGTGGCGCTCGAGGTGCTGGAGGACATGGTTGCCGAGGACGACGAGAGCGTCGAGGCGTGGTACCTGGGCGGCTGGTGCCAGTATATCCTGGGCAACAAGACCCGCGAGGCCGCGGGGAAGCCGCTGGCTGATGACGGCGACGCTGTGAAGGCGTGGAGACGATCGTGGGCTGCTGCGCGGAGGTGGCTGGTGCAGTGTCTGACGCTGTTCTCGCAACTGGAGTTCGAAGATGAGCGGATGGGCGAGCATTCGCAGGAGTTGCTGGATGAGATTGCCAAGGAGATTGGCGATGCCGAGGAGGAGGATGACGAGGACGATGACGAGGACGAGGATGACGACGAAGATGATGATGAGGATGAGAAGATGAAGGAATAAATAAAAGTTTTTGTCTTTAGGGAATCATTGGCATTTTGATATGAGAGAGAATGACCATGACCGGGGCATTTTGGGCCTTTGCTGCCCCTTTAACATAGCATTCATAGCATGGATTTTTTGTTGTTCTGCTTTGACTGTTCCCATGAACCAACCATGAACCAACCATGTGTGAAAATCGAATGCTGCTCGATATTGGACGGTATCGCCAATTTCTCACATGGGATTTTATCGGAGGGGGCCAAAAACGAACTGGGGACGGCACATTCTATACACAAAAGGGAAAGAGAAACGCACAAGAACAGTTCTCTCGATATCAAGAACCACCGAGATGCTTGCTCATCAAACCAGGGCTCCCAGTCCCTAGCCATCCACCTTCAGCTTCTCCACGCCAGCCTGCACAAGCGTCTCATCGTCCTCAGCATCATCCTCCTTGCCCGCCAGTCCACGCTCCCACAGCTGCCGCCCGGTGAGCCTCTTCTCTTCGCGCCCGGCACTGCCCCTGGCCTTCCGCGCCTCGGCGGCAATGCGCTCCTCCTCGTCCTTGGCGCGCTTCTCCTCCATCTCGCGCAGAAAGCCCGCGCGCCACGTGGTGAACGTCTCCGGCGTCACGGGGGTGCCGTGGAACTTGCGGTTCTCCTCGCGCTCGGCGGCGAGCTTGATCTCTTCCGCGCGGCGCTCCACCGCGGCGCGCCGCTCGAGAATCAGCTGCTCGGCCGCCTCCTTCAGCGTCGTCACCAGCGTGAACACCATCGCCATGCCCAGACTCTCCTGCACGGTCGGCGCCAGCCCCGCCAGCAGCGCGTCGCGGTCCTCGGCAAGGTTGAACAGCGGGTGCGACGCCGACGCCGACCCCGGCGCCGCCAGGATGTCCAGGTTCGGCTCCTTGTCCGGGTAGTCGTCCGGGTATCGCACGTTCAGCAGGAATGTCGGCGGCGGCGGGCTCTCGTCGTTCTGGTCGGGGTCTTCGAGCGTTATTGATATCCGGTATTCGGTGTCCGAAATATCTGCAGTGAGGGACGGGCCCGTGTCAGTGAAGTGATCCATTCGGTTGCATTCGTGTATAATCGGCGAGTACCTGTAATTTCTTCCGGGAAGATGGAGTCGAGCACCTCTCGCTCCTCGATCTGCTCTTCTCTGCCCATTTTGGATGTGGTGGTTGTGACGAGAGTTGGTTGGGGAGGAGGAAGAGTGAAGCTCAACTAGGGTATCAAAGCATGCGAAGAGCAGCGACAGCAGGAGAAACAAAAATACAGAGGAGAATAAATCAAGAATAAGTAGAGTCTGGCGTGAATACCGCTGCTATATGAGGAAATCTCGAATAATACAAAAAACCAAGCTGTGAGGCTATCACCAAAATTTCACTGCTCTGGAAAACGCGTGAAACCCCGCCGTGACAGAAATTTAAAGTGATGGCGGGGTAGTCCTCCAAGAGAACCACTGGACCAGGCGCTATTCTGGCAGGGACTTGGGGGCCAGCTGGATGCGTTACAGAAGGGAAGACCAGAATTACAGCGCATCGACCAGCTGTATCAACCCAGCTTGCCACACTACAGCCACTAAAGCAGAACGTGTTGATAAAAGATCACGCAAAAATACGAACATGGCAGAAGAACATGATTGAATCAAGAAGCAACATGAGGCAACTGATTGAACATAATCTGCTGGATTTCCATTGGCTGGCTACGATGCTGAAAAAAAGGAGTCATAAAAACATGAAGAAAAAAAAAAGCGTGAGAGAGAGAGAGAGAAGCATAATCTCAAGATCCTCATCACGGCCCAGAGACAAACACAACAACCATGTGATGTCGATGTATCTCACAGACTGACGCCGTCCGCTCGAGGTTTCCCGGTGCTGCCGTGACCCCCGGAGAGCTCCCCACGACAGATCGCCATACCGGCGTCATCTGCAGATTCCGCTCAGCTTGCCGGAGTCCCCGGCTTCGCCTCTCCGTCCGGATCCAGCCCTAACGCCTCCAGCTCGCGGATCAGCTCGTTGATCTTGATAACCTTCGCGATCTGCTCTGGCAGCAGCGTCTGGCCGTCGTCCTTCTTGCTCTGCAGCTCGCGCGCCTGCTTCAGCTTCTTCCGCAGATTGCGCGCGCGCTTCTCGCGGTCGTCGGACGTCGTGGGAGCTGCCGCCGAGGAGCTGGTGGCATCTGGTGCAGCAGCAGCCTTGGCGTTGTCGGGGGGTGGTAGCACCGCGCTGCGGGATTCCCCGGTGGGGGTCGCGGGGGCCGACCCAGTGTCTTGCGTGTCGGCAGCGGCCCCGTCTGTCACCGACGCCTTCGCGCGCTTGCGCGCCTCCCGTCGTTTTGCGTTCTTCGCACTCGCCGCCGACGCCGCCGGGG
>LNGL01000058.1:22957-52241 GCA_001510565.1 Knoxdaviesia proteae
GGGGGGGGGGGATTCCACAACTCACATGAAACCAATGACGGCTGTAACTTTGATGATAGCAAACGTAAACTCGGCTTCACCATAGCCCTTGATGCCAAACAGATTGATGATCAGGATGACAACCAGGAAGAGGGTCACGAAGCCAGCTCTCGGGATTGATTCGTTCCAATATGACAGCACAATAGAAGCCGCAACAATTTCGAGAGGCAAGACGATAAGCCATTGGAATGCGTAGCTATCCGATAAGACGTTAGTTCATGGACATTTCCATCACAACTGGCACAGCACAAACGCCCGCGAGAAATTATAACTCACTTCCATCCCATAGCAAACCCCCACGAGGGATCTAGGAAACGCGTGGAGTAAGCCGAAAACGAACCAGACACGGGGAACACAACAGCAAGTTCTCCAAGAGCCTGACACGTGCAGTACAACATGACGCCAATCGACGAAAAGGCAATCAACAGCGACGCAGGGCCGCCGGTTTGCAAGGCTTTGCCTGACGCAACAAACAAGCCAGTTCCTAAGGGAGAGAAAAAGGGCTTGTTAGACATTTTGGAAGATCAGGTGGCAGATTTTTGACAGCCAACCGGGGCGAAGTTTGCGACAGTTGGCTTTGTCTCAATTCCACGGGCCCCCGCGAAGCCCGATCATGCACCCTCCCTTCGGGGTTCCGGAAGATTGCAGAAAAAGTGAAGAAGCGGAGGGCAATAAAAAACAAAAAATAAAAATAAACCCCTGCCAAACGCAATAGATAGGTAAGCAAAAAAAGAATATACGCACCGATTGAGCCTCCGATAGCAATCATCTGCAGATGTCTGCTCTTGAGCTTTCTCGCGAGGCCTGAATGCGCCGTCTTCAAGATACCGCCCTGCATGTCATAGTAGTGGCTGCCATTCGCATTGCCCTGCTCCGCGAGGTAGGCGCTGTCTGGTCCGGCCTTCGGCGAGGACTGCTCGAGACGCCGGAAGCTGTCGCGGAAGCGTTGCAGGGACGTCTCGGGCGCGGGTTCTCGGTAGAACGGCTCGCGCATGCTGTATGAGCTGCCGTAGGCTATGGAGTCTTCCTTCATGCGGAAGGTGTTCATTTCGAAATCTGTCTGCGCGGACATTGTGGCGGGGGGTTGTTCGGAGGACAAGGAGGGATGTTATTGTGGGAGGTGTCGGCAGGCCGGAAAGAGGGGGCGTCGGTCCCCGAACAGAGCACCGGAGTCGAGCGGACACACTGAAGATGGAAAGGAAAGGAAAGAGATAAGAAAACCAAGGCAGGGAAAATAGAGATATATGGATATATGGATATATGGATATATGATGAGCTCTAGCTGTCACTGTCGTCGTCGTCGTCCGAAGCGTGGACGTTATCGCCCGTCTCGAAAGCCGGAGTGGCGGAAAGGTACCAGCGATTATGGAGAACAAAAGTGATCCAGCCGCGCCGTGCTCCGGAACGCGCAAGTCCGAGTCAACGGTGGAAGAGGCTGTATGTAATATCTAGCACAACAGAACGAGACAAGAGCTGAGCCGAGTTGAACCGTCGTGAGATTATGTGTTCATTCCTACTCAGAAAAGGATTTGGAATGCAAAGAGAGGCAAAATACAATGCCGTGGAGAGGTTCTGGCCTGGAGAAAAACAGCCACCGTCGTATCGGCAGACGGAAGGGGAGGAGAGAAAACAGGGAACAAGAAAAAGAGGGCGACAGATAAAGAGGACAGGATTGAAGAAAAGGCGGCTGGGATTGATTGGAATTCGGCAAAGGAAGTGCATGGAATAGACACACCCCCGACTTTGACTATTTCGCCCACTATTGCCACACTTTCAGCCACAAAAACCAGAGGACAGATCTTCAAGCACACGATCCTGGCCTGGGTCGTGGGGGTTCTTTCCAGCTTATATCCTGGTGGCAGGACCAGAGCCAAGAATCGTAGGGTTTTAGGGTTACGCACAGAAAAAAATGAAGAAGAAAAAGACAGCTACTTGGCAATGCGGCCGCTGGATGAAAACTTTGAGATGTGTTTTGTCTACCTGCTTCAAGAACTGAACTGCGGACTGATTCCTCACAGATCGAACATGGCATCATGATCGAATAGCGAACCCAAGGTTTCCCCCCTTTTTTCTCCAACTTGCTGATACCTGTGCCGCAGCAGTGAGAGAGGTTTGCACTGATAAGGGATCCCTGCCACCCACAGAAAAGCACAAGCCAGGTTGCGAAATGCTCGTGGCTAACCCAAGTTCGTGCGAAGTCGAGTGGAGGATGGAGGAGATAAAGCGAGAACACAGCACTAAAAAGAGAGAGTGGAAGAAACTATTGAACAGCCCCTGACGCATGGGACAACCCGCGATCAAGGCCCACTTCTTTCCAGGGTAGTTTCACTGGCACGCGCGCCTCTGGGACTTTGTGTGTCGATACGCCCCAGCCTTCAAATCCGACGAGACCGATCCCGAGAGCCGATGTTCTACACCCACGTTTCCTGCTTTGACTGCTTCGCCTTTGAAGGTCGCAATCTGATTCCCACATCTCCTAGCATAGTGGAGCTGGGCGGATATCGGCCAACCTCCCTGAAGCCCTCGTCGAGAACGGCCCACCAGCCGGGACGATCTCCCTCCCAAGGCGCAAACGAGCGCGGCGATACGAGTCGGTCGCCGACCGGGGCTGATGGCCCATCGCCGTCCCGGGGGACGGGGCTCAAGGACCTTCAGGGGGTGGGTCCTTTCGGGGCTTCCCTCAGCCGAGCGCGGCCGCGAAATCGAGAGCGCGGTGTTCGATCGGACGGAAGATCGATAGCGGGAAACATTCTGCTAATATGTGTCCGCGGAGCGCTGTTCCGACTACCTGGCTCGGATTCCTGCCGAATCAGATTGTCGAGAGGAGATGCCAGATTGCATAGTATAGAGAGATCGTGAGATCGTGTGCTCGCCTCTCTGGCGCCAACCCGACGACGCGAAAGTCTACGTGGGATGGACATTCCACCAAAGTCAAAAGAAGGCTCCTGTCCGCCATCACATACGAGATAGCCCTGGCATCTGTTCAACAGAAACTGGCGAATCGCCTTTCCCAAAGCAGCATGTCCACAGGATGGCAATGGAGGTTGCTAGAACGTTTCTGTCAAAGCCGGACAGAAAACGAGGACGTGAAAGTCGACGTCGTCAGGACTCGTTTGCCACAAGGCATCTTCAACGACATGCCACGGCACCCTGAAGGCACTCTATAGTCCCCAAAGGACACGGCAGTACTATGGGCAGAAGCAGATGCCGGCTGGGTTGGCACAGCTGCTTCTGGGCAAGAAAATATAACACCTAGGCCCTAGAGAGAGGCAGAGAGTCTCGTAGGTGAGGCTCACCCGACTAGCAAATGGGACTCGGATGCCAATCGCTCGCGGAAAGACAAGCGCAAAGCTGCCGCTCATGGTAAGTCGGCCACCGTCGAAGAATTCGAGAGCCCAGATCCGCTTTCCACCTAGATCAGCTCCCAACCGTACTCTAGCGGCACATCAAAGCAATAGCTGGTATATACGAAGCAGCTCAGCGCTATCAGATATAACCTCAACTTCGCATCAAGCCCAGCGAGCTGTGATTTCGGGTGACCCTACGCAGAGCTGCCACACCTTATACCGGTTTGTGGCGGGGAGGAGCAATGGGTGTTCAACTCGAGTTATTGTATCTTATGCTAAAGACGCAGGCAGGCCACGGTTTTCGATTAGCAACCTTTACGAGCATTATGTTAATTAACACACGACGGACTTTATTCTCTTGTCGCCGACATCGTGACGTTTAGTTAGGTGGTCGATAATCCTCGACCGTAACACGGCTACTACAAATAGTCTACACACCAGTTGCAGCTCTCCGTCTACAAGAACTCGGGGCGTAAATTCCTACTCGTTTAGCCACATCCTCATCATTAGAGAGTGGGAATTGTTGCGAGCGAGGAGAGGGCGACTGAGTGACGATAACAGGACTTGAATCATGCTCTGCCCCCGGGAGCTTCAACAACTCTCAAGTGAGCGTAGTTAGCAGAGAACAGCAGATGAAGAGATAGTCACTTGAACCTGCATAATGGATTCGGTTCAAATCCTCACATGGCTAGAGAACTTGAAGGATATATATGCTTTCCTCGTCAATGAACTTGCAACGGTGAAAGTACAGGGTTAGGGTTGGTGCCTGCTGAGGATTGTCGCCATGAATCACGGTACATGATGCGCGGAAACTTCTAGTGCTATGATTATAAGGGACTTGAAGTTGGACATTTTTAAAACTTCAATTTGCTGGAGCGATATCTGCTCTCAACGTGTCAAGCAACATCACCTCCCACCCCAAGCACGATGGGCAGGCCGACCTTGATCGCGGCATTCCCGTTAACAAACACGGCGACAGCCCCGTAGATTGTTCATTCTAAAAGAAGATGCGAACTTCTCTATCGTGGGGAACCGTCCAGGTCCGCAAAATGCTCCTCAAAGGTTTATCATAATGAGTAATTCACCCATTCTCTCAATTCGTTACCCGGATGGGCATAGAAGCTGATCGCCACTGCGGCAGAAAGACGATAGCAAGCCGAGCGCCGACCGGACTGAACAGGCTCAACAGGAACTCGCTCGCGAGAAAGCCAAGAGCGAAAAGACGTCTTGGGAACTGTTACTCTTCCCGGAGAGTGCAAGTCAGCACACAGATGTTCCCAAGGGGAATCTAGAGAAAAAGGGGAGGAGGAGGAGGTGTCTGTCCTTTCTCTTAACGAGTACGGCCCTCGCTCGTCCGACATAGTACAACCGCATTCGCCCACACCACGCAATATCGCGGCCTAGTCAGGATCCCAACGATATCAACGAGTGAATTACGGAGGCGGCGATGATGGAACTGACTGACTTTTGGGGAGGAGACTGGCGGCGGTCCTCGACTGCCGGCGTCGGTTGACGCCGGGCCTAGAGAAGTAGCATCCGCGGCCGCACTTGAATGGTTGCTAGGACCGAAACTGCCTTGATATGGATAGAGCCCGGACATAGCAGCCGGACTTGACGGTGGATTTGCTGAGACCGTATCCGATCCGGCTTTCGTGTTTTCTAACAGTGGCAGGAGAGAAAACGGCCATTCTTATTTCCGTGGAGGAGAGCCCCGATCAACGGCCGGACAGACCGCCACTCAAACGGTGGCCCCGGGGGTCTCACAGCGATGACGGGGAGTATTTGAGATAGACACCAACAAGCAGAAGAGAAGAAGGCACAACTAGAGGTTAGATTCGGATAGAACGAAGCGCGAAGTTGCCCACGAAGGGGGACAAAAAATGAAGATAACCTGATATCAGCACCTGATGTGTTGTGAGGCGAAGGATGACCCCTCCTGAATGCATCCGGAGGATCGTTGATCAAGACAAAAAAACGACCATGTTCATGCCAGCGTTCCGTTCCGATATGTGTCTTGATTCCCGAACCCGAAAATTAATTCTTGAACCCTCATTCCGAAGCATGGACTGACGCCCTTTTTTTCTGGTGGATATTGCGCGTGTTAGGCCATCGGCGATCATGGCGGACCCGGGAGCGCGACGCCAGGACCGGAGTCCGCATCGGGGATCTGGAGAGCTATGAGCAAGGCTTTTTTTTGTACCCTTTGTTTTTAGGGGATGTTCGGGGACGAGTCCCTGGTATACCTGGGCATGCATTCCGTATTTCTTGAACCCAGCGTGATTAGAGCAGCAAGATGTGAGCGGGTGTTGAACCTCAGCATTTCTCTTCGACGCTAGAGCCATCACAGAGCAACACCATATCCGTGAAGCCGCCGTGGTGACACTGGTGCATACGGAGTGAGTGGATTGGGAGGCTTTGCCAATGCACCATGACAGATGTTGGCCTGCCGTGCGGGAAAGCTGCGCATCAAGGAATTAAATCCGCCAGGGATATAGACATCGTTGAGACTTCAGAAGACACGCCACCGCCCGCCAGTCCAATCAGGCAAATGGGATTTGAACGGGACATGAAGCTTGCTGTATTGAGAGAGGAAGCCATTTTTTTTTTCTAGTTCAGATGCTACGTTAGTTAATAAAATAACAGAATCCGGGATTTTAGCCCACGCGCGGTAGGTGGCGAAAAACCACCCACCATAACGCCGGCTACGATCGTGGCGGTAATCTCAACTTTTTACTGCTGATTTCCCGTGAGAGAACGCAAGCGAGGACGGGAGGCAAAACAGAGGAAGAAGTAAAAGCGAGGCATGGCATACTTGGCGAGAGAGCCAAACATACCAAAACGGTGTCCAGTACACACATGTCGTGGTCGCCGCCCGCGGAAGCCATTCTGCGTTCCTGGCCCGGCGGCATCAACGGATGCACTTGGCTGTGGTTCCTGAACAAGGGGGTACTTGGAATCACCATGTCATTCAGTGCGGCCGGACAAGTGCCCCGCGCCACCTCCTCTCCCCAAGTGACAAAACACAGAGTCAGAGGCGTGTTCCGGGCGTCTGACGTCTTTGCGACGGCCTCTGTAGGCCAGTAGGACACAACAGTGTGCTTTCCAGGCGTCGTATCTTTCCGGGCTTGGGCTTTACGGAAGAGAGAGGTCAGGCGCTCTAGACAGTGTTCCGGGACATTTTCGTCCGGAGGGTTTTCTCTCTGGCTCTCTAACACCAGCGAAAAAGAAACTTTGTTTGGAGTTGGGATTTTTTGTTTGGACATCCTAAAGGGCTTCCGATACTGGATATGCTAAGATGAGCAAACGGGGAAGACGAGGAAGAGGAAGAAAAAAGAACCTCTTCAGCTCGTCGTATCCTGTGCCTCGTTTGTGAGGCTTCAAGTGAGATTTTTCTTCGGGTTGATTTTCTCTATTTTAGCTGCAAATCCGGCACACATAACGCTGTTCCGAACCCTCCCGATTGTGATTCACCTTTGCAGCGTTCTCGCCTTCTTCGCGGGTGAGATTTGGATATTGGCATATTGGAGTGTCCGGGAGAGGGAACGAAAGATGCGTGGTGGCCATGTCGATGTCGATGCTTTCCAGTACGTGATCCTTGGACACCAGACCGAGCCGGCTAGAATCGACTACAGTATACACTCCAGCTAAACTGGACTCCTCGGCCACGAGTCTCGCCGTGCCCCAACTGGAATGTCTGTGTCATGGCTTCCGTGAAATCTTCGTAGGTCGAGCTTCTTGTTCCTGGTGGTCGCCGGGGAAGAGCCTTGTATGTCTAGGCTTCAGACTACAGACTACAGAGAACACATGATGGAGAATTGATGATACTTGATCGTCGCTGAGAGGAGCAGCCATGCTCTCAAGGCTTAACCAAAGGGTGTACTGTATATATGTGTGGGTGTGGCATCCAAAGACATTTCTCACCCCCTTCCTTTGGGGGTGGCATGACGCCCTGTTCGTCTGGATCTGGTATTGGGAAGCGCCAGCAATACGGCCTGGTCTGGGTACAGCACCTGGATAGACCAACATGTAGACCTGCTTAAGGTTACCTTGACTGGTGGCCATTGACGTCTTGGAAGCCAAACTGGGACACACCACGGCCCGTCCGGAACGCCCAAAGTATAAAACGGGACTCTGCGCCTCCCTGCATGCCTTGTCTTGCACGCGGTCGGTCACACCAATGAACGCGAAAGTGAATGACGAGAAACCAAACCCAAAGAATAATTCCCTCTCTTCTTCTTGCCGCACATCTTCAAACGCCTCTGATGACATCGGAGACTTGACAGTTGACTCTGACTCTCTTCTTCTAATATAAAACAATCTCTCCATCCCCCTTTTGGCGAAGCGAGATACATACACACGCCACACCCGGAAAGATATTCCTCCTCTCTTACTTGAGAGAAATCTCTCCGTAACTGTTTGATTCCTCACTTCACATCTCCTTTTATCCTCTCTCACCATCTTCTTTTCCCTTCCTTCTATCTTCTTCTCCCATACATCTACCCTTAACCACTACTTCAACCTCTCTACACCTAACCACACAATCACACGATGCTCGCCTGCAGAGCCCAACCACGGCTCTACACCGCCGCCAGCAACCCGGTGTTCCGCGCCGCCGTGATCCGCACCCTCGCCCCCGCCGTCGCCGGCACCGTCGCCGCCTCCGTGCCGTACTCCAACCACTCCAACTACAGCCAGCGCGCAAACTTCTCCACCACACAGGCCGCCCAGCTGCGCGACTTCTTCCCCAAGAAGGAAACCCCGTCGATCCGCACCACGCCGGCCGCGTGGAAGCACCCCGGATGGACCGAGCAGGAGCTGCTCGACGTCGTGCCGGCCCACCGCCCGCCGCGCGGCGTCGGCGACTGGTGTGCGTGGAAGTTCGTGCGGCTGTGCCGCTGGGCCATGGACACCGCCACGGGTATGTCGCGCGAGCAGAAGAGCGACAAGGCGAATCCGACGACCAATGTCGTGGCCGAGAAGCCGCTGACCGAGGCGCAATGGGTGAGTGGGGGGGGGTTTTCTTTCTTCTTTTTTTTTTCTCTCTTTCTTCTCTTATTTATACCGATAATACTTGCACGTAAAGGCCACTCAACTAACCCTTCCTTTCCAGCTCATCCGCTTCATCTTCCTCGAGAGCATCGCCGGCGTGCCGGGCATGGTGGCCGGCATGCTGCGCCACCTGGGCTCGCTGCGGCGGCTGAAGCGCGACAACGGCTGGATCGAGACGCTGCTGGAGGAGAGCTACAACGAGCGCATGCACCTGCTGACCTTCATGACCATGGGCGAGCCGGGCTGGTTCATGAAGGTGATGATCATCGGAGCCCAGGGCGTGTTCTTCAACTCGCTGTTCGTCACCTACCTGATCTCGCCCAAGATCTGCCACCGCTTCGTCGGCTACCTCGAGGAGGAGGCCGTGCACACCTACACCCGCTGCATCAAGGAGATCGACGAGGGCAAGGTGCCCAAGTGGTCCGATCCCAACTTCATCATCCCCGAGATCGCCGTCTCGTACTGGAATATCCCCGAGGGCAAGCGCACCATGAAGGATCTCATTCTGTATATCCGCGCTGATGGTATGTTCTTCCTCCTGCTACGAACTACACCTAGGTTTGGACGCGACGCAACGGCACAGTGACTAACTGATTTACTCGTTCTTACACTACTTACAGAGGCCACCCACCGCGGTGTCAACCACACCCTCAGCAACCTCAAGCAGAACGAAGACCCCAACCCGTTCGCCAGCGAGTACAAGGACGGCCACAAGAAGCCGATCCCCGCTCTGCGGCCCGCTGGCTTTGAGCGCGACGAGGTCATCTAAGCCTTGTGCTGCCTGCCTGCCCACACCCGAGAACTTTTGCGTGTTGTATCGTCATCACACAGTTCGAAACGATACACACCTCACATCTGGTTTTCAAGCACTATCAAGTCGTCGAAGCTGATGCTTGCTGTCACTCAGTCCGACTTTCCAATCGGGCGATTTCCTCCCGGATGGATGTCTCTTAACTAATCTCCCACACTGCCATGTCTTTCCTTTCACACCCACGTGTATTATTTTTCCTATTGCTCTTGTAGAACTCTGTTGATGTTCTGGTCAACTCATATTTCATGATGATGCCTTGTTTACTCGTTCACTGCCTACTTGCTCTCCTGGCATCCTTAGGCTTTCCTAGAAGGGTTGATATCGGAGAGAAAAGATAGAATAGTATCAAAAGCTTGAATAATTGAGTCAACTCCTGTAGTTCAACAGAACCTTTGCTTTGAAGCAGATGAAAACCAGCGAACCTTGGCATACACTAATCTATGCTTGGCCGGTGATTCATACTACGCCTTGCATCGTTGGTTCATGATTCGTAGACTTTTACTCCCACCACCTCTGCTCCAGGTTTATACTGCTCTGTCAACCTGCTGTTGCACTTTGCTCTTACATTCTCTCTCCTTCCATCTTCTTCACTATATCTTTCCAGTTACCTTACCTGGATTTAGACGGAGCTGACGGGCTTTTCTCCTGGACAAAGCCTTTCTATTCTAACTTTTTCTGGAAGTTTGGGATGTTTAGAGATATAGATGCTACCTACTCGGACAGCCTATGTCTCACTACCGCCGTCAAGCAAGAACGGGATTCGGTGCCACGCTTCCCGATCTTCGGCCTCCTTAGACCTGAACTCGGGACACCGCACTACGCGCACACAAGCAACAACGGATAAATAACACCGTCCACTAGCGCCGCATAGAGAGTTGGGAGTCCGCGGGAACAGCACAGCTCAGATAGCGGTCCGAAGTGTTTTGAGCCTGACTGCCGACGTCGCCATGGTTCCGAGATACTGCTCGAAACATGCTATGCCTGACCCCACCGCTGCCGGGCCGTGAACGGCCGGAAGAAGCGCAGTTCGCAAAAAGGTTGCCATACGGTTCCGGGCCGGCGCCGTGACAACTTTCATCACAGTGGCTTTCACCGCGGAGCAGTGCGGCGATCTGGAGATAGAATCGTAAATACGGTCTCCGGCAGGGTGTCTCCTAGAAATGAAGCTGGAACATGGCTGTGCGGCCGAGAGAACAGAGACCGCTGCATCCAATGGCCATATGCATGCACCAGCCGAAGAGCCGTAACTGTATGTTTTCGGGGCTATGATGTCCGAGACCCAAGACGCAGGAAGAGCTCGTTAATGCCGACCTTCCGTTTAACTTCGAGACCACTCCAGAGATGAAGACTCATGGCGGGCGGTATAGTCCCAAGATAGCCCACTACCGTGTTCTAGAACCTAGCGACTGTCCTCTTTCAATGGACGACTATTTCATCTTGAATTAACAAAACACTTTTCCCGAACGGGATTCCGGTAGGTGTCGTCGTGTCCACGTAGTGCCAGTGACCCAATCACCCTAGGAATGCCGTGTCTGCAGCCAAGAGCGGTATCAGGGCCGACGTAGAGGAACTCGTAATGGGTGGAAATCGACTATGGGTACGAGACATACACGCAAGACAAAAGGGAACAGACGGCACGAGCCAGGTGAAGACCGGACCGCAAGCGGCATTCGACCGGACCTTCGTTTGTGTGTGTGTGTGTGTGTGTGTGGACTGTTTACGTAGCACACGCAGGATTCTTCAACCGGGCCACCACCAACCACCCCACCCACATACGGCACACACCCACTGTTGGGACCCAGGACAGGTACGTGGATGTCACTCAGCCTCGGGGGCTGGCATATGTATGTGCGGATGATCCATTATCGATACGTAAACCCTAGAACATGAAACAACAGTGGCGAAGTCTGGTCTATCTTTCGCTTTCCTGTACTTTAACTTCTTAGGTGCATGCCACTTAAAGAAATATGGAGGAGGGGTGTAAAAAGCAGCCAGATCGTTAAGTACATACACCCAACCAACGAAGCGCGGCGACGAGCTGGAGGAGCTAGGCTACACGCGCGTCGTTTCCTTCCAAGGAGAAAAAAGATCGCGGGATTGCATGTGGTTTCCGCGTATATGATTGTCTCTACTATATCTGGTTGCTACTCGTTACTACTACTGTACATACCACACACGCGACTGCCGGAGGAACGGGCGGTGCAAGATTCCATCCTCCCACCTCCTTTTCCTCCTCCGAAGACCCGACCGGACGGGGCAACCAAAATCGGTGAAGGATTGCAACGTTGACAGGTGTGTTGGGACGAGATCTCTCTCTCCGTTCCAACCTAGGGTTGACGAGAAGCAAATCCGTAGGGCTTGGGCTGGGGGGTGGCAATGACAACTGCTGCATTTCTGCTATTGGTGTTCACATGTTCACACACACAGTCAAAAATGATCTTCTCAACCTGTGCCTGTACCAGATACACTGCATGATGGGCCACACACACGTTTCCAAACGGGGTCCGTTGGAAGATGGGGAGGGGTGCCCGCCCCGGCCCCAAGGCGGACTCACAGCGGTCAAACAGCCTAGAAATCCTTCATCGAAAAAGCAAGAAACATTGGCGCGCTGCTGTGTTCTATTTTTGGCTTGACCTCCCCGCTACGCCAATCTGGGGTCTGTTGCCCGGCCTGGTGTGGATACACGAACAACCATCTGGGAAAACATTGAGTCCACTCTTTTCCTGGATCTCCTAGATAGAGGGTCGCATCAACAAAAAAAAAAGAAAGAAAAAAAGAGGTTGTCGGCTAGTGATGAGATCTTATTGTCAGAGTAGTATGAGAAATCACCATCCATCACATGCTAATTCGATTGACGGACGGAGTTGAACCTGCATGGCTGCTGACGGCCCTCACTGCTCTCATCTGGGAGTGATCGAGTATTCCGAGGGAACAACCAACCGCATATCAGCTCTTGGGTATACTTAGAACAGAGAGTCTATCCCCCCCCATAATCTGGAGCTTGGTTGGTGCCAGATCATAAAACACCACCCATGGGCATCGGGAGAGAGAGAGGGAGGCTTGGACCAGTGCATGCCTTGTCTAACCCCCAAACATGGACTGGTGCTGGACTTTTAACGTGGTGGCACATCACACAAGGTGTAATTTTCTGACCTCAAAATCGGGGGTAGGTTGGTACACAGATAGCCTTGATCTGGAACGAGGAGGCACAAGAAAAGGATAGAAAAAGCACCAAGTCAGCACACGCCAAAGCCCAACATATCATGAACCTCGTAAACAGCATCTTCGGGGTTCCGGGCCACACGCACTCTACACACCCCCACCGGTTCGGAAGTTATTTTATCTTCACACGCAAGATTCTTCTCCAAGTCTGCCTGGGCTGGGAAGCACAGCAGAACTTTTTGGAATGTTTCTATATCGGGATGGAATGATCGTTCGACCTTTCGGGTGGAACTCCGGCGCTTATGGCGTACAAGATAATATGATGGGGCGAAGAGAAAAGAAAAAGGCAACTTGAAATCCCCGATGCTATCGTTCTATATTCGGATCTTTCAAATTAACGTGGTGAGAGATGGATAAATTTGCCTTGAACTAGATGTGCCCCACCTGATAAACGGCCGGCAGTGAGGTATTGGCGACAACACAGCTTTTTTTTTTTTTTTTTCAAGCGGAGGACATTGGTCCTGATCCTATTTATCCTAAGGTTAGGCAGTTGGCAAATCCTGATCCTCACGCACAATCATAGATGCTTGTGAAGCGCGGTTGGAATTAGCCGCGCCACTGGAGAAAGCCAGCGCGGCCTGGCCCCGAGGGAGGCTGATGCTACTGCCGTGGGTTCGAACTTGATTTGGGGGATCATGGCAAGAAGAAAGAATCGATGGCTACGGAGTCGGGAGATTAGATGTAGTTGAGACATGTCGATGCTGCTGCTGCTGCTGCTGCTATATTCCCTCTTGGCCGAACGCCACACATCTCTGGATCGGACGGAGGATTGGTGGAATGTCCGATGATCATCGGCCCCGTTGACGGAAGAGGTAATGATTCCGGTGAGCTGTGGATGAGAAGGAAGGTGGGTGGTCCATAAATAGACCCTGACCTGCATTAGGCCTGAGGGGGCAACCAAACGGCCCAAAGTCGGCGTGTGTTCAGGTCCTTCGCGATTTTTGGTGGGAGACGAGTCTTGTGGACGTCTCTCCCGTGCAGTCATTTAACGAGTCCTCCAATGTGACCGCCCAGTCTTCGCACTTGTCGGACTTGGAATGGGACACAAGGGACATCATCCAGTTCTTCAGGCTGTACCGCCGTAGATACCTAAGCGAGATGCGAAATACAGGGACCGGCCACGGCGAGAGATGACCAGCAAGGCACTGACAAGACCCCTAACGAAAGAACAGAAAAAACAACCCAACAGAAGTGGATATATCCGTCATAGGGCTGGCCGTTGGTGGTGCGTTTGCATGCCATTGATGAATATTTTTGAAACAAGGTCGAGTGCACAGCCGCACAAGGTGGGCTTTTTTGACAAGAAAAACCGGAGAACACAGGCAGAAGTCGGTCCCGGGATCAGGGTTGGTGAGCAAAAGCGGAACGTGTAGGACTTTGCATGTATTGTGACTCGTTGCACATCTTCTGATGATAGGTAAAGAAGCTTGGGGATGACAGTTGCTGCTGCTCGTCTTCCTTTGAGATCAGTGGTTGACTCGTACCTCTGCCCGGGTCGACCCTATGTGGTGCCCGTTGCTCAGCTGGGTCAAACATTGTGTCACAAAAGGAGTGTTCATCCATCAACAAGGCCTTTGACTGCTCCGGCTCCGGTGTTTCCCGGCAGGCTGTACGACTCTGAGAAGAAAGGGTCTCGGACTGGCTGGACCGATGGAAGATACGCACAGTATAACTCACGCAGGCAAAAGAACACCTATGACTATTACCGCAATATGACAGTGCACCTCCAGACTTTCGCTGTTGCAAACGATCCGCCAACCATCTTTCAGCCTGTCCACGCAAGAGTCTTCGATACAGTGTGGACGATGCTGAGGTCAATGTCAGCTTACCCGCTTGACATGGTGACAGCGCGTGTCTCATGTATTTATGGATACAGAGTAGATAATCTCCATAGGTGTGTAGTGTTGTACTGAAGTCAAATAGTACTGGGGTCGGTGAATGAATTACAACACTCCTCTGATAGGAGCTCGGCGCTCGTGGTGTCGCGGACCGCCAACAATGGCGGGGTTCACCAGCAAACACTTGGGCGTGCGAGTACCGCCCGGCGGCCAGAAGTATCATTGTACAAACCGGACAAAACCCCAGAAGAGGTTGAACAAGCCGCCATTCTCAACAGCCGTCTTTTCATACGCGGCCTAAACTCCATCAAACTGCACCCATGTCGTGCCCGCGCTCTCATGGACGTGTCCAAAGACGTGCAGACGCGGCCGCACTCGCCATAGCTCACGTAGTAGTTACACGCAGCCCAGCTGCAGGTCTAAGTGGCGGTGTGGGGGCCTGTGAGTGCTCAGGATATCGAGGCCGGGAGTGATTGCGCCGGACTACACGTCCTCGGAGCACGGGTACTGGAAGGCCCAGTTGCCGTGGCGGGGCGACAGCGGGCTGCCGTAGACCCGGAGCCGTGTTCCGTTCGGACAGGCTACCGTGCGCTCTTCATTCTCCAGATGTATAATGCCGCCCCAGTCTGGTGCTGAGCCGTCGTCGGCCTCGCGTTCGCTACTGCACTTGGTGTCCAAAACAGTATCGTGACGACCCGCAGCCACGATTTTGACGGGATGTGGCCGGTTGAGAATCGTATCCAGACTAGAAGCCATTATGTGTCGGTAGTGAGCAGAGAGTAGAAATTTCAGCTTCACAAAAAGGCGAGATTGTGTACAGGTATGTATACAATGCACAAAGTCGGTGCATCCCTGCCTCCCTCAAAGTTCCCTAAGGGCTTAAACCCTAATCTGCACTAGTCAGTCACAATCTATCCAGTCTAGCTGGACTCAGAATCGACGGCACCAGAAAAGCGCGCCTGCGTTTTGAAATGCACGTGCAGTGTTGTCTCTTTTGGCGGTGGTGTTTCACCCATCTGAATCTGTGCGGTGTGGCCTCATTTCTTTTTCCCCCACCAAGTTCTCGTCACTCGCCACCTCGTCGCTCTATCTCTGCCATCTTCCTCTCATCAACTTCTCTCCGCCACTACGAGTCTTCACCCTTCGGTTTTCCCTGGCGGTTTTTTTCTTTTCTTCTTTGGCATTCTTTGGTACTGACCAAAATATTCTCGCAGTCGCTGGTCCTGATATAGTCTGGCCGTCTTCATATATTCGTACTTGTGCATCACCACTTTCTTTTTCCTCAGCTTCATCCAGGGAATCTACTCTTATCAGGTACCGCAAATTCCCACGACGACGAAGTCATCCCATCCTCAATCTGTAAGGTCATACTCGAAAACGAAATAGCAAGTAAACAACCAGCCTTGTGTACCATTAAAGGTGATGATCAATCTCCGCTCTCAATACTCCTCCTGTCTTCCGCCTCCTCCCGGCCTCTCGCTGCACACTCTTTCTTTGCTCCCCGACCTATGAAATTTCCTCTCTCTCTATTCTCCTCTTGTGCGTCTTTGGGTCCTGGCCTGGCCCCGCGCTTGAGTCTCCATCCCTCACCCTGTCTTGTTTCCCTTGGCCCACTAAACCAACCCAGAGCCCAATAAATCCCATCCCACAAACATATTATAGCGAAATAACCCACCTTTTATGGTCTTGTCTTTGCACAGCCCCGCCGCGTAGGCATAGCCACAGTCTCTTTTACTTGGTTTACTGACTCCAGTTTCCCCCGAAAGGCAGAGACCTGCAGATCTCGAGTCCGCCTTGCCTGCGAAAAACAGCAACTATTTGTGTGGTTTTCGACCCCGACCCCAGTTTTTATTTGTGTCGATGCTTCATGCCCCCCTCGACTCTCTCTGACTACCACCAAAGACCGAACTTCCACTTTCCGCGCCTGGCGTATCCATATCCCACACGCTCTCTCGGCAGACCGACAAGCCTTTCCGACATCTGGAATATTTCCTATATCCTCCTGTCAGATCCTGTTGTTTGTAACTTGTACATCTGCCTGGTTCCTGACCAAGAGACCCTGGGTCTAGCCACACCAAGCCAAGGAAAACCACCAACCATATACCGCGCCTCCCCCCTTCCGTTCCTGCAAATAGCTCGTTTCCACTCTCGACTGGTACACAAAGTCTGCGACATCCTCCTTAATACATTCTTTCAAGACTACATCGCAGCTGCTGCGCATTTTCTGTTTGTCTACCCAGACTTTCTATTTTTCTATACTTTCCCTTCTAGCGTGCGAACTTCGCCTTCATCGCCCAGGAACTACCGTCCACCGATCACCGATCCTATCTTGTAGTCTCTCTCGCGATCCTGTGAACGCGATACCTACACCCTCCTGCCTAGCAGCGACACACACGACACACCCTTCCACACGCACGCGCACACACGTACAAACATATCTACATACCCACTCTCACACTTATCATCACATACTGCTCTTGTCGAGTGCTCACGCACCCATCTTGCTGTACACACGCCTTCCAATATACTCCTCTAGTTTTCCTTCCCCGACTCCCCGTGCTCCCATCCCACATCCTATTTTCATACCTCCCCCGCCTCTCTTTGTTCCGACTAGTGTTGTCTCCATTCGGCCTCATCTGCCTTTCCCTTCCCCTGTCCATATCCGTCAAGTACCTCCTGCGCCTACTCCTCCAGCTCTTATCCATACTCCTCTTCCATCTCTGGTCTCCCCTTCATCTTCTCTCGACACACCCCTCCCTTTCTTCTTAGGTGTCATGGACCAACAACGTTCTGGACGGGACAGATCCCCGTCTGCTGGACATCTTGACCAGAATATAAAGTCATCGGGGTCGCCGCTGCTTGCTCCCTATCAGCCTAATAATGAAGCATCCATGATCGGACTTGGTCTAGCCATCGACCCCTCTCAACAACAGCCATCGCAACTTCACCTCCAACAACAGGCGCAACAGCCTCAACCCGACTATACATATACCGACCCCGCCGGCTTCCTAAGTCCTGCTGCCTTCGACGCCGACCCTTCCTCCATGGTGTCTGTCGTTGATCCCAGCCTCTCTTACGCATCGTCTGCCCAGAGCCAACCCTCGTTCCTCAGTGCTGACTTTCCCGAGAGTGACTTTTCTCTCTTCCCAACTTCATCCCATAACGACTCCTTCGCCGACCAGCCCCTGTTTGACGAGTCCTCTAACGTGCCGTCCGGCTCCTTGAACCATTCTGATCTTGCCGCCGCCATGAACTCACCACAGATCAACCACTCTCCTACCCCGCCTCACATGCTGAAGCCCTCCCCCCATGGCTCCCCTGCCTTTGTTCAACACAACCAGTTCTCTTCCCCTCCTGCCTCACACTCGCGACACACCTCTCTGGGCCCCGAGGCTGCTCTGCTCCCCGGCCAACTGTCTGAGTGGAACAGCGCCGCCTTCCAGGGCCATCGCCGCACTCCCTCGGAGTACTCGGATGTTTCTAGTGTTTCTCCTTCTCCGAACATTGTCAGCGCCGACTCTTTCGACCAGGTCGACAATGGCCACTCTCCGCTTCAGCGCCCCTTGGATGCTGGCCTCTACCAGGAGGTTCTCAACATTGGCAACTTCACCCTGTCGGATGCGCACCGGAGCCCGTCGCATAGTCCCGCCATCTCCCCGCGTCTGATGCCGGCGGTTGGCGATCAGATCCAGGGCGGTATGCAGTTTGGACTGAACCCCAACATGGCCTATCCCCAGCAGGCCTACGAGCAGATGCCCGACCAGGGCGCTGAGGCTTTCCCTTCTCTCAGCCAGGGTGACATGCCTGCCCCGCCCTCAATCAATATCCAGTTTGCCCCCAACTCGCGACAGAACACCTTTGAGACCCCCAAGATTGCTTCCGTCAATATTGATTCTCTATCCCCTCCGGAATCGCGAGGTAAGTTTCTTATTTCTATCCTGTGAAGTGGATACTTGCGATAATATATATCATAGTAAGCGCATTTGACTGACTCTTCGCCTGAATTTTCAATAGGCCGCACCAAATCGCGACCCCGCGCCGTGACCGACCCCTACAATACCTCTGGCGATCGCCTGACCCCGCACCTGAGCGGTTCAGGGTTTTCGTCCAGAACCGATGGCTCGCGCTCGTTATCTCCACTGGATAGACAAAGCTCGACATCCCCTGCTGCTCGTAATCGCCGACAGTCCACTTCGGCGGTGCCAAACAACGTGATTGCTCTTCGCTTGGCGGACCCCGAGTACCAAAATTCTCAGGATGTTGGTTACTCGCGCCGGGTCCAGAAGCACCCCGCTACCTTCCAGTGCACGCTCTGCCCCAAGCGCTTCACGCGTGCGTACAACCTGCGCTCGCATCTGCGCACCCACACCGACGAGCGTCCCTTCGTGTGCACAGTGTGTGGCAAGGCCTTTGCGCGCCAGCACGATCGCAAGCGACACGAAAGCCTGCACTCGGGCGAGAAGAAGTTCGTGTGTAAAGGTGACCTGAAGGCTGGCGGCCAGTGGGGCTGTGGCCGGCGATTCGCTCGCGCTGACGCCCTGGGCCGCCATTTCCGGTCTGAAGCCGGCCGCATCTGCATTAAGCCGCTGCTTGACGAGGAGATGGTCGATCGCCAGCGCCAGTGGCAGGAGCAGCACATGCAGCAGCAGCAGCAGAATATGAGCCAGGGCTTGCCCTCGATCATGGACCCGAATGCCGGATACCCGATGAACGCGTCCGGATCCTTCGAGCTTCCCGCTGCTCTGCTGGCGCAATACCCTGCACTTGCGCAAATGAACTGGTCACAGCAGCCCAATGTTGAGGACGAGCTCAGTGGGCGGTCGTCATTCGATGCTAGCGACTACGAAGATGCCGAGGACACCGGGTATGTTAGCGGCCCCGGGACTGGGTATGGCGAAGGTGGTCTGCAGCAGAACTACGGCGAGATTGGCTATGCCAGTGATTATGGACACCAGGGACCCCGTTAAGTGCATATCCCAAGCACTTTTCTGTTCTGTTCCTTTTTTTTTTTTTTTCCACATCTGTCTCTCATGCTACGCTTTGTTTTGTCTTCTCTTCTCTTTTCACGGCCTCCTCTTACGAATTTTCTTTGTCCTTGTCCTTTTTGGATTCTGGTTTCCTTGCAATTCTCATTTTTGGTTTTTTTTTCTTTGTTCTTAGACTTTTCCCTGTTTGATCTTTGTGGATTCTTCATGGCGACGGATACCTTGCCTTGAACTGTTGATGAGGGTTATGGATATGGCTGTTTTTGGCTGGTTTTCTGTGATGGGCCTCATGCTTCACACTTGCTCTTTTTTCTGTATATTGCTGCTTTTTCGCGTCTTTTGGCTTTGGTTCAATATCTTCCTCCTGGCTTTAGCTTTCGTTGATACCTTATATCTGGCGGCTATAACATGCCCTCGAGCCAGAGCGTCTGGTTCTGGTCAAGCTTCTTTTTTTCTGCTATTTTGGACGTTTGTTGGTTTTTCCTAGCTGGTGTAGATTTCCTTGCGCGGGTTATAGAACAGGATACGGGATCATCAACTTACTTGTTCTCTTTTGGAATCTTATCTTTCTTCTGTGTGTATGCCTGCCGTGTCGGAGTGGTGATGCTGTGATGATGGTTTGTGTCAGCACTAAGTGTTACCAGCCTGCTCATGAGGTTTCGCATATAGAAGATGCACTTTTGAAAGTCCAGGCTAATGGTTTGTATCGTGGTCTTACCGAGAAAGTCTGCGTTGCTTATCGCCGCTGGGCCGATATCGTCGCCAGGGCGCGGAACGGCCAACGGTTGGACGGGCATCCTGAAGAAATCAGGCCAGCCACAACGATGTGGGTAGCAGACAAACCTGGCGTCGTTTGGCAAAAAGCACAGCGAGATGTCTGGGCAAAGGATGACGGAACACCGGGCTGAGTTCATTATGATGCCCATCGACATAAGAGGATGTGAGATTGGAAGTCCAGAAATTAGGGGATCTATCTGGCTGGCTGGAGTTGGCCCGGCTACTCGCGGCACGGAGCAGATGTCCCGGTAGGTGACTCTGCGCGGCCGGGTGCTGATCAAAAGGGGTCCACAGGACGACATCGAGGACGACAAGACGTTAGACCCCGGATGTAGGTTTGTAATTACACGACGGAGTAGACTTTCCGCAGGACAAGACTTCAGTGCTAGACATATGAGACTGTGCTCTCGAATCAGGTAATATGGAAGGACGAGAACTGCGCATTTCCACGGGCTAGAGGGTCTAACATCTCGCCGTGCATATCTTATTGATCTAGAAGTTCAGCATATAAGGCCTTTTGGGTGGATATGGGCTCTCGGGAAGAGAGCAAGGCGATGTCCTATCTTTCCAGAGTTCGGGAGGCGGCCAGCTTTCAGGGTTCCGGTTACGGACAGTCCCGAGACTCGGAAGAGAAGATCTAGAGAGAATTCTCAGCCGCAGACAAAGGAGCAGCTTTTACTGCTGCAGTCCCCCCAAAACAGCAAATAAGAGTTTGGCGATACGAAGTCGGCGCCGGAGCTGCGCGGTGGGGGAGCTTGCACGGGATTCTATGCCATGCGGGCCGGGTGGGGAGACGAAATTAGGCGGGTGAGATAGCTTCGCAAAAAGCTTCTAGTGTGTTCTTTTTACTCAGGAACGGGGCCGGAAGCTCTGTTCAGACTCTGTGGCGAATCGCTTGCGATGGACAGTGGAGACAACTCGTTTGTGCATATCGCCTTTTGTCACTGAGTATATCACGTAGCAGCAGAACAATTGACGAAAGCGTACTTAGTTCTTTTTCTTAGTATGTTCTAGACTAAGTTTTCTCCTGCTCTTATTCCGGAATAGGAAAGGTAATATATATGGAATATTATGTAATTATGTGTGAGTTAATGACTTATCATTTAGTTAATTTATTATTATAGGGTTAGGGCTTTCTAACTTATATCGGTTACCCCTATCTTATACTCCCCGTTAATTAATATAAGTTAGATAGCCTTATATAGGGGGTCTATATTTACGTAAATAGTTATTAATACTTTCGTTAGGCGCGAGAAGATAATTAGCGTTACTAGTTTAGTAAATATATTAATAAGTTATTTAGTAGTAGGAACGTAAGCTAGAATAATAAGGCCTTCGGTAATTACTTATTATAGGAAGTAAAAATAAATCCTAATATATCGTAACTAGCGTTAGATTTTATCTAAGGATATAAGTATAATAGCGCTCTTATTATTATAGAATAATATGATCTTAGTATTATATTCGATTTTAGTAAGGAACTAGTATATCTATATAGCGTATACGGTAGCGTTAGAGGCGGTAATATATTCCGCTTCTACTAATAACTTAGCTACTACTTTCTAGCGACGAGATACCTAAGCTACGGGTCCGCCGTTAAAGAAGAAGACGTAGCTAGTTAATAATCGACTCGTGTGGATCCCCAATAGGTCGGAGTGCATTGCAGTACGTTGCAAACGTATGTCAATGCACATGGATACTGCCTAGCGGTGAGCATTTGGGTGCATAAGTAAATGCATATAAATGCCTTAATGAGCTGGTAAAAGACCTATAAAAGGACGACGTCCGCCGCGCTTTTATAGGAATTATCTTAAGATAGAAAAAATTTAAGCTTCCCTTTTATATATTTCTCTATACGTACCTTATAATTATAACCTATTTATTAGTCCTTTAGACTATATACTAGGAAATCATAAAAAATTAATTTTTTATAAGCGTAATACTTATATTATTAATCTCTTATTAATCTTCCTTTAAAGCCTAACTATCGTAATCGTTTGCCTTTCCGCTAGGTTCGAGTCCTAATCGACACGTAATTAACCGATATCTCGACTTCCTTTCTTTTAAACCTATATTTATCATAATCGATAGTTTCACTACTTACCGTTTACCTTAAATAACGGATTACCCTTCTTTTACAAACCCCTTTTCATTCGACCTCCTTTTAGTAACGAAAGCACGTTAAATACCACTATTCCTTTTCTTTTAATTCTACCTTTACCGAAACAACAACTAATCAACTGCTTATTACCTCGGTAAACACCGAATTACCACCTTTACTAACCATTCGCACCTTTACTAACTATCTACGCCTCTCGCGTACCTTTTTCCTACTTCTAAAATCGTTAGATCCTAACGTTAGGTTCGAGTCCTAGCCACGGAATATTTAATAGCTATTTCTTATACTTTTCCCTTTATTTCTACGATTTTCCTTTTATTTCTACGACTTTTCTCCTATTTCTACGATATTTCCTTTATTTCGGTAACTAATACCTCGGTATTCCCGCTATTTCGATTTTAATAATCTCCGTTTACGGTTTTCCCCTTTACCTATTTTCTATTATTTCTAATTACTAATCCGCTTCTTATTACGAGACTAACCCGCTTTTAAACCCCTTTTACGTTTTAATCGACCCCTTTTACGTTCTAATTACCTCCCTTTATATTCTAATAAACCTACTTTTATTTATACTAGCCCTATTTCTCGTTTTAATAGTTCTCTTTTTTATTATTTCTTAGTTCCCCGAATACGCGTTACCCTAATACTAACCTATAAATCGTAACTATCTAACTCCTTTTATCGACTACTAACCCCCTATTAACCTACCCTTATTACTATTCACTCCTACTTACCGCCCTTTATCCCTATAATTCTATACCGACGGTAAGTCTAGACCGCTAATATCTATTTTTCGTTCTAGATAATAGATAAAGAATAACGTATTCTACGAAAAAAGGATAAAAGCGTTATCTATAACCTTAAAGCCTTAAGTAAAGTAAACGTTACCCCTAGCCTATAAAATATAAGCGAAAGTCCGTAAACCCCTATTATTAGTAGTTAATCGACGTAACCGCTACCCCTATCTTCTAAAGTTATAGTAAAAGAGACCTATACTAGTAAGTTACTAGCTAAGGAGCTATAACTACCTACGGAAGTATAGCCTATTACACGTAATCGCCCGATAATAATAGGCCGAGGGAAGGGAAAGGCGGTAGATAACGGAATAAATATTCTACCGGCTTAGCTAGCTAATAGTCTATTACCCTAAACTACCGAGTTATCCACGATCGAGGAATTAAAGTAAATAATAAAAACGCTACTATTAGACCGCGCTAAGTCTAATATTAAGAGATAAAAGAGAGATAAAGAGTATACCGATAATATAAATACGGTTATTACTACGATAATAGAAAGACTTCTAGAAAGACTAGCTAACGTTATAAGCCGTAGTAACTTACTAGCTATAGCTATAGCTACCTCTTTATCTTTTATTACTCCTACGTCCCTAACTAATAACCCGTCTATAATAACACTACTATTATCTACTAATACCGGTAGAAGAAGCCCCCTTACTAGCGTAACCGTAGCTAATAACCCCTTACTAACTACGAAAGACGTCTAATTATCCGGAATCTAGCCTATAGTACCGTATATATTATTATAAATACCTAAAGGCATAGGAATAACGGTATTAGAAGGATCGTAAGGCTACGTATATAGATAAGGAGCTTATAATAGTAATATATTCTATAACCCCCCGATACTATTCTAGCCCGCTTTATCGTAAATAATAATACCTAGTATAATATTCTAAGCGAAGCTCTACCTAGGACCGGAACGGAAACCGTTTAACGACGTTAGTATTAACGGCTTTTCACTACTATTAAGGCTCGCTATTAATAACCGATTCCTAGGCCCTCGCTTAGTAAATAGGAATTTAGCTATCGAAGGCGGACTAATAGCCTATAATAAACCCCTAAGGAATAACAAACGCGTAACTAAGTAATATAAATATCTTTAAGCGATATTTCTAGAGCTAATACTACTATTAGATATTAATAATAGAGAGGATCGTAAGAAGAATAGTAAAAAAGTAGTTAGTTAGCTATAAAGCGACTACTTAAGTAAAGTAGACTATATAATTATAATATAATTAATACGTATTTAGACTTACCTATATAAATCTATAATTCTATATACGTACTAGATATCTCGAATACTACTAGTAATTAGAGGCGAATTTATACCCCTTTAGCACTTCGTTTATAGATACGCCGATATACTATAGCTAATACTAGTAGAATTAATACTAATATTTATCTCTAGTCGTACTCTAATAGCTACCCTATTACGCGTATTTACGGCTCTCGTACTTAATTACTAATATAAGTCCGAATATAAAGCTATCGAACTTCTAGCCGAAATAATATAGAATTCTACTAATAACTTACTCGAAATATACTATATTCGACGTATAGTTAAGGATATTCTACGCTATAATATTACGGACTTATAGTATAAGACGAGATAGGATATTAGTACGGACTCGAGCGTTCGTACTATAGTAAATACTACCCGTTACCTATTAAAGAATATATAATCGCACGCCGCTTAGCTAAATACTATACTAAAAGTAGCCGAGGAGGAAGGAGAAACGCTATAATTCGGAATACGCGAAGAAGCCCTTAATTATATTACTTAGGATAAAGATAGGGATAAATCGACGTGTTTCCGCTACGGAAAGACTAGTTATTAGGTATACGAATACCTAGAACCCCGCGATAAGAATAATAACCGCTAATAAAAGACTCGTTTTACGCTAAATCGCGGTTAATTAGCTAATAATCGTAACCGTTTATACGATAACCGCGACGCCCGTTACTATTCCCGTAATACCTCTCGGGACCGAGACTACGACTATTTACGAAGGCCGTCTTAAGACCGAAAGGCGTACCGTTCTCCTACTCCCTACCCCTTTAGATATAAAGATAGATAAATAACGGATAAAAGCTAGCGAAACGATAAGAGAGGGGATAAGAAGCCTACGAATTATAATACTTACGCTACCTAGAAAGAAGATTTATCTCCCGAAGGTTTACCTATTTCCGAAGACACTAGCTTAGACGTAAATAATAACTATTTCGCTAATGTTACCTACTATTCTACGTTCTTTCCTACCCTATCGACGGAGGAATCTACGACTATTAGTAAGATATTAATAAAATAGCTACGCCGCGAAAGATATCGCGAGCGATATCGCCTTTATACCGGTTTACTAACGAATAATAAATAAACCCCCCTCGTTATATTTATTAATACCGGAATAGTAAGCGTTTTCGTCTCTAAATCGTACGCTCGTCGCTATTTAAAGCCGTACCTATCTTTAGACCCGCTATGCCTTAATAATCTAGGCGGTAACGGTAGCTTCGCTATTATTAACGATATCGTTATTTCCTTCTAACTAATAACCGTTAACGGTCTATTAGAGGTTATATCTATAGCGGCTAGTATTATTACTAACGGTACCTACCCCGCTAACCTAACTATTAGTAGAAGCGGAGCTACGAAGCTCGGGTATACTAACGCTAATAGCGAGATAAAGCTTATACTTTTACGTAATTCCCCCGTTATTCCTTATTTCTACCCTCCCTAACGACGCGATAATATCGCTATTACTTATATAACCTACGCTAATAACCTTCTAATAAATACCTCCCCTTCCGCTAATAATCCTAATCTTCCTTACGTTAAAGACCCCCCTTTACCCCTATCGATATATATTTACGGTATTTCGCTAGCTAACCCTAATACCTACGCCCTCTCCTACGTTACTTCTAAAATATTCGCCTTCGTTACTTATCTTACTAATTAGCCGTATAATAATAGCCCCTTACTACGTTAAGCGTTCCTACGGATAGTAAATATAGACCGCGTCACTATTAAATTTAATAAAGAACTACTACTTAAATATAAAAAGTAGCTATTACTTACGAAAGAACGTATAAAATACGATACTATTCGCGGTACTAGAGTTATTATAGAGAACTAATAGAAGAAAGCTAATACTAAAGCCTTAATAATTATACGAAAGGCCTTTAAAGATAACACCTTCGTCTTTATTCCCCGGTACTTTAATACTAGACTAGACGTAAAGGCCCGTACTTAGTATAATATCGAGACGGTAGACGCTAAGCCTAGATCTCTTCCCCTACGCCGCTATAGCCCCTACTAACGTAAAATTATAAGAGAATTCACTAATAAATTACTCTCTCTCGGTATTATTCGATACGTTATTAACTTACTATAGTCCGTACTAGTATTACTACTACCGAAGAAGCCCCTCCTAGGCGATAACCGACTACGATACCGCTTTACGATCGATTACTACGTATTAAACGAAGTTACCTAAAGGGCCGCCTATTTATTACTAAATATTAAGGATTCCCTATAATAAGCTACTAGATACCGCTTTTATACCTTCCTTAACCTCGAAGATAGCTTCTAGTAAATCGTTATAAACCCCAAAGCTATATTAAAGACCGCCTTTTCTATACTATTCAGATAATACGAGTAGCTTCGTATATTATTTAGCCTTATAAACGTACTAGCTACCTTCTAGCGTTTTATAAATAAGGTCCTCGAGCTAGTCCGCGTTTTTACGATAAGCCTTTTAGACGATATTTATATTTAGGGCGAGATAATAGCGGAACTAACGGAATAGATAGTTACTATTATCCGTTAATTAAGCCGCTACTAACTATTATTAAACCTTAAAAAGTACGAATAGTCCGTTAAAGAAGGTAAATTCCTAGGAATAATCATCTCCGTCTACGGTATTCGCCTAGACCCTAAAAAGGCCGCTACTATACGAGAGAGACTACCGCCTACTATTATTACTAAGATTCGTAGCTTTTTAAACGCCGCTAGCTATTTACGCCGCTTTATCCCCTACTTTATATATAAAGCGCGCCTACTCTATAAATATACCGGAGTAGATAAGCTAAAAGGCGTATAAGTATAGCTAGATAACGAGTTATTATAGGTATAACGCGATATTCGCGATATAATAGTATCCCTTTTAGAGCTACGTAACTACGACTATACGCTACTATCGGTCCTAGAGACCGACGCCTCGATATCTACCGTTAGCGCTATATTATTCTAACCGTAGCGCGATTCTAATAATAAACGTAGTATATTACGCCCCGTTACGTATTTTAGCGCCGTTTTATCGAAAACCTAGTAGCGATATAGTACCTAAGAGAGAGAAATACTTACCGTTATTATATTATTATAATATTAAAGGAGCTAGTTAAAAGCCGCGGAGATTACTATTATTACCGACTATAAAATACTCCGCCTTTTTACTATAAAGTAGGAATAACTAGCCTAAATATTACGATTCCTTAATATAATCGTATACTATAGCGTACGTATCTACTATCGCTCTAGTAAAGCTAATATCTTAGCCGATTAGTTATCGCGACCGCGTATAGATATAGCGTTAGTAATAAATAAAGAGGAAGGGCCTAATCTGGACGATAAAGATACGATAACCGACGCCTTTCCTACTAATAACTATAACCCTAGACCCCCGAACTAGCGATTTAAGATACGGCTACTAGTATAGCCACTATCTAATAACACTACGGACGCCGAATAACCTATAAATACTACGAATAATACGCCGATAGCTACTAACGTTAAAACGTTAGACGACCTTAGATAGTACGACGTTTAAGATATTATTAACTACCTCGAAAACGGCTATCCTCTCCCTAATCGTATTACTTCGACGTTCGTTAAAGACTATTTCGCTATCTTTTACGACGAAGTATATACCGTTATTAACCGTTCTCTAATAAAGATACTAACGTATAAGGTAGCTATAGTAGAAGTAGTTAAAGTCTATAAGCTAGAAGGATATATATACGTTAATACGCTATACGCCCTATTAGCGAGACGAGTATAGTACCCTAACTTAATATTAGTTATAAATAAGGCTATTTGACGGTATACGGAATACTAACTATTATAAAAGCCTCCCTAAGTAACTAAGTCGCTATAACCGATACTAACCGTACGATTATTAGTACGCTAGGGGATAGACTTTACTAGACGTTTTATCGTTAATAGAAAGCGAATATAGTTATTAATAGCTATAGAATACGCTATAGGCTACGCTATAGTAACTATAGACCCTCGTAATAGTACTTTAGCTACTACTAAGATACTACTTACGCGTATTTACGCCGTATTTAGACCCTTAATAGAGATTATTACCGATAATAGTACTCCTTTTAACTCTAATAAGTTTAAAACCCTTCTCGCTAGCTAAGAGCTACCTATCTAGTAATACTAGATAACGATATACTATCTACGTATAAATAGGCGAGTTAAGCGTTTTAATAGCTAAATTAAGTATATTACTTATCGCTTAGCCGGCGTTAATACCGAAGAACGGGAAGATATCGATTAGCTAATAATTATTCCTAAGGCTATACGTATTTACCTAAATCGCCCTTAAATAAGCGGCTTTTCCCTATATTACTTACTTTTTAATACTAAGCCTTACTATAATAAGTCCTATATCGCTACGATATATAAACGAGAACCGATAATAGATAAAGATATCGCCTCTTAATAAGACTTAGCTCGCGAAAGATAGTTATTTAAAACCGTTTACCTATTATCTAACTCTATAAAGGCGTACCGAATATATATTAGAGCTATACTATAAAATAATAAAGCTATATACCGTATTTTTAGAAAAGGCGATTAGATTTTACGATACTAACCGTAAAAACATAAATACGAGCTATTCTACGATAGCCCGTAGCTTATTATTAACGTTTACTAAGGTAATACCTATACTCTAGAGTTACTAGGCGGCTATCGACTCGATAAACGGTATAATAGGTTTAACTTATTCCTAGCCTACGTAGAAGATAGCTAGCTTATTCGTAGCCTTTAGTATACTAGTCGCTGCCTTCTCGAGTTAGACCGTAAGCGCCTATTATCTATCGGTAGGTAACTACCGCTATATATATATTATTCTTTTTTTTTCTCCTTACTTTTATTTCCCTCTTTATTACTAATTATTTTCCCTTTATATTAATTACCTCCTATTCGTTATATATTATTCTAAAATTAACCCCTAATTATATCCTAGTTCTACTTATATTCTATTTTTCTTTATATTATTTTCGTTCCTT
>LNGL01000059.1:0-12258 GCA_001510565.1 Knoxdaviesia proteae
AGAATAATATATAACGAATAGGAGGTAATTAATATAAAGGGAAAATAATTAGTAATAAAAAGGGAAATAAAAGTAAGGAAAAAAAAAAAAATAGTATATATATATAGCGGTAGTTACCTATCGATAGACGATAGGCGCTTACGGTCTAGCTTAAGAAAGCGGCGACTAGTATACTAAAGGCTACGAATAGGCTAGCCGTCTTCTACGTAGGCTAGGAATAAGTTAAACCTATTATGCCGTTTATCGAGTCGATAGCTGCCCGGTAACTCTAGAGTATAGGTATTACCTTAGTAAACGTCGATAATAAGCTACGGGCCGTTATAGAATAGCTTGTATTTATGCTTTTACGGTCGATATCGTAAAATCTAATCGCCTTTTCTAAAAATACGGTACGTAGCTTTATTATTTTATAATATAGCTCTAATATATATTCGGTATACCTTTACGGAGTTAGATAATAGGCGAACGGTCTTAAATAACTACCTTTCGCGAGCTAAATCCTACTAAGAGGCGATATCTTCGTCTATTATCGGTTCTCGTTCGTATATCGTGGCGATATAGGACTTACTATAGTAAGGCTCGGTGCCGAAAAGTAGGTAATACGGGGAAAAGCCGCTTATTTAAGGGCGATTTAGGTAAATACGTATAGCTTTAGGAATAATCGTTAGCTAATCGATATCTTCCCGTTCTTCGGTATTAACGCCGGCTAAGCGATAGGTAATATACTTAATTTAGCTATTAAAATACTTAACTCGCCTATTCGTACGTAGATAGTATATTATTATCTAGTGTTACTAGATAGGTGGCTCTTAGCTAGCGAGAAGGGTTTTAAACTTATCGGAGTTAAAAGGAGTACTATTATCGGTAATAATCTCTACCGGGGGTCCGAATACGGCGTAAATACGCGTAAGTAGTATCTTAGTAGTAGCTAAAGTACTATTACGAGGGTCTATAGCTACTATAGCGTAGCCCGTAGCGTATTCTATAGCTATTAGTAACTATATTCGCTTTCTATTAACGATAAAACGTCCGGTAAAGTCTATCCCCTAGCGTACTAATAGTCGTACGGTTAGTATCGGTCGTAGCGACTCGGTTACTTAGGGAGGCTTTTATAGTAGTTAGCATTCCGTATACTATCGAATAGCCTTATTCGTAACTAATATTAAGTCGGGGTACTATACTCGTCTCGCTAATAGGGCGTATAGCGTACTAACGCGAGTATATCCTTCTAGCTTATAGACTTTAACTACTTCTATTACGGCTACCTTATACGTTAGTATCTTTATTAGAGAACGGTTAATAACGGTATATACTTCGTCGTGAAAGATAGCGAAATGGTCTTTAACGAACGTCGAAGTGATACGATTAGGGAGAGGATAGCCGTTTTCGAGGTAGTTAATAATATCTTAGACGTCGTGCTATCTAAGGTCGTCTAATTTTTTAATATTAGTAGCTATCGGCGTATTATTCGTAGTATTCGTAGGCTATTTAGCGTCCGTGGTATTATTAGATAGTGGCTATGCTAGTAACTATATCTTAAATCGCTAGTTCGGGGGTCTAGGGTTATCGTTATTAGTAGGAAAGGCGTCGGTTATCGTGTCTTTATCGTCTAGATCGGGCCCTTCCTCCTTATTTATTACTAGCGCTATATCTATACGCGGTCGTAATAACTAATCGGCTAAGATATTAGCCTTACCGGAGCGATAGTAGATACGTACGCTATAGTATGCGATTATATCAAGGAATTATAATATTCGGGCCGGTTATTCTTATTTTATAGTAAAAAGGCGGAGTATTTCGTAGTTAGTAATAATAGTAATCTCCGCGGCTTCTAACTAGCTCCTCTAATATTATAATAATATAATAACGGTAAGCATTTCTCTCTCCTAAGCACTATATCGCTACTAGGTTTTCGATAAAACGGCGCTAAAGTACGTAACGGGGCGTAATATACTACGTTTATTATTAGAATCGCGCTACGGTTAGAATAATATAGCGCTAACGGTAGATATCGAGGCGTCGGTCTCTAGGACCGATAGTAGCGTATAGTCGTAGTTACGTAGCTCCGGAAGGGATACTATTATATCGCGAATATCGCGCTATACCTATAATAACTCTTTATCTAGCTACACTTATACGCCTTTTAGCTTATCTACTCCGGTATACTTATAGAGTAGGCGCGCTTTATATATAAAGTAGGGGATAAAACGGCGTAAATAGCTAGCGGCGTTTAAAAAGCTACGAATCTTAGTAATAGTAGTAGGCGGTAGTCTCTCTCGTATGGCGGCGGCTTTTTTAGGGTCTAGGCGAATACCGTAGATAGAGATAATTATTCCTAGGAATTTACCTTCTTTAACGAACTATTCGCACTTTTTAAGGTTTAATAATAGTCGATAGCGGCTTAATTAACGGATAATAGTAACTATCCGTTCCGCTAGTTCCGCTATTATCTCGCCCTAAATATAAATATTATCTAAAAGGCCTATTATAAAAGCGTGGACCGGCTTGAGGACCTTATTTATGAAACGCTAGAAAGTAGCTAGTGCGTTTATAAGGCTAAATAGTATACGAAGCTACTTGTATTATCCGAATAGTGTAGAAAAGGCGGTCTTTAGTACGGCTTTAGGGTCTATAACGATTTACTAGAAGCTATCTTTAAGGTCGAGGAAGGTGTAAAAGCGGTATCTAGTAGCCTATTATAGGGAATCCTCGATATTTAGTAGTAGATAGGTAGCCTTTCGGGTAACTTCGTTTAATACGCGGTAATCGATCGTAAAGCGGTATCGTAGTCTATTATCGCCTGGGAAGGGCTTCTTCGGTAGTAGTAGTACCGGTACGGACTATAGGGAGTTAATAGCGTATCGAATAACGCTGAGAGAGAGTAATTTATTAGTGAATTCTCTTATGATTTCACGTTAGTAGGGGCTATAGCGGCGTAGGGGAAGAGATCTAGGTTTAGCGTCTACTATCTCGATATTATACTAAGTGCGGGCCTTTACGTCTGGTCTAGTATTAAAGTACTAGGGAATAAAGATAAAGGTGTTATCTTTAAAGGCCTTTCGTATAATTATTAGGGCTTCGGTATTAGCCTTCTTCTATTAGTTTTCTATAATAACTCTAGTACCGCGGATAGTATCGTGCTTCGTACGTTCTTTCGTAAGTAATAGCTACTTTTTATATTTAGGTAGTAGTTCCTCATCGAATTTAATAGTGACGCGGTCGGTATTTACTATCCGTGGGAACGCTTAGCGTAGTAAAGGGCTATTATTATATTACTAGTAAGTGAGATAAGTAACGAAGGCGAATATTTTAGAAGTGACGTAGGAGAGGGCGTGGGTGTTAGGGTCGGCTAGCGAAATGCCGTAAATATATATCGATAGGGGTAAAGGGGGGTCTTTAGCGTAAGGAAGACTAGGATTATCGGTAGAAGGGGAGGTATTTATCGGAAGGTTATCGGCGTGGGTTATATAGGTGATAGCGATATTATCGCGTCGTTAGGGAGGGTGGAAATAAGGAATAACGGGGGAATTACGTAAGAGTGTAAGCTTTATCTCGCTATTAGCGTTAGTATACCCGAGCTTCGTAGCGCCGCTTCTACTAATAGTTAGGTTAGCGGGGTAGGTACCGTCGGTAATAATACCGGCCGCTATAGAAATAACCTCTAATAGACCGTTAACGGTTATTAGTTAGAAGGAAATAACGATATCGTTAATAATAGCGAAGCTACCGTTACCGCCTAGACTACTAAGGCGTAGCGGGTCTAAAGATAGGTACGGCTTTAAATAGCGACGAGCGTACGATTTAGAGACGAAAACGCTTACTATTCCGGTATTAATAAATATAACGAGGGGGGTTTATTTATTATTCGTTAGTAAACCGGTATAAAGGCGATATCGCTCGCGATATCCTTCGCGGCGTAGCTATTTTATTAATATCTTACTAATAATCGTGGATTCCTCCGTCGATAGGGTAGGAAAGAAGGTAGAATAGTAGGTAACGTCGGCGAAATAGTTATTATTTACGTCCGAGCTAGTGTCTTCGGAAATAGGTGAACCTTTAGGAGATAAATCCTCTTTCTAGGTAGCGTAAGTGTTATAATTCGCGGGCTTCTTATCCCCTCTCTTATCGTTTCGCTAGCCTTTATCTATTATTTATCTATCTTTATATCTAAAGGGGTAGGGAGTGGGAGAACGGTATGCCTTTCGGTCTTAAGACGGCTATCGTGAATGGTCGCGGTCTCGGTCCCGAGAGGTGTTACGGGAATAGTGACGAGTATCGCGGTTATCGCGTGAACGGTTGCGATTGTCGGCTGATCGACCGCGATTTATCGTAAAACGAGTCTTTTATCGGCGGTCGTTATTCTTATCGCGGGGTTCTAGGTATTCGCGTACCTAATAACTGGTCTTTCCGTAACGGAAACACGTCGATTTATCCCTATCTTTATCTTAAGTAATATAATTAAGGGCTTCTTCGCGTATTCCGAATTATAGCGTTTCTCCTTCCTCCTCGGTAGCTTTTAATATGGTATTTAGCTAAGTGGCGTGCGATTATATATTCTTTAATAGGTAACGGGTAGTATTTACTATAGTACGAACGCTTAAGTCCGTACTAATATCCTATCTCGTCTTATACTATAAGTCTATAATATTATAGCGTAGAATATCCTTAACTATACGTCGAATATAGTACGTTTCGAGTAAGTTATTAGTAGAATTCTATATTATTTTAGCTAGAAGTTCGATAGCCTTATACTTGGATTTATACTAGTAATTAAGTACGAGAGCTGTAAATACGCGTAACGGGGTAGCTATTAGAGTGCGACTAGAGATAAATATTAGTACTAATTCTACTAGTATTAGCTATAGCATATCGGCGTACCTACGAACGAAGTACTAAAGGGGTATAAATTCGCCTCTAATTACTAATAGTATTCGAGACGTCTAGTACGTATATAGAATTATAGATTCGTATAGGTAGGTCTAAATACGTACTAATTATATTATAACTATATAGTCCGCTTTACTTAAGTAGTCGCTTTATAGCTAACTAACTACTTTTTTACCGTTTTTCTTACGATCCTCTCTATCGTTAATATCTAATAGTAGTATTAGCTCTAGAAATATCGCCTAAAGATATTTACACTATTCGGTTACGCGTTCGTCGTTCCTTAGGGGCTTATTATAGGCTATTAGTCCGCCTTCGATAGCTAAATTCCTATTTACTAAGCGAGGGCCAGGGAATCGGCTATTAATAGCGAGCCTTAATAGTGGTAAAAAGCCGTTAATACTAACGTCGTTAAACGGCTTCCGTTCTAGTCCTAGGTGGAGCTTCGCTTAGAATATTATACTAGGTATTATTATTTACGATAAAGCGGGTTAGAATAGTATCGGGGGGTTATAGAATATATTACTATTATAGGCTCCTTATCTATATACGTAGCCTTATAATCCTTCTAATACCGTTATTCCTATGCCTTTAGGTGTTTATAATAATATATATAGCACTATAGGCTAGGTTCCGGATAATTAGATGTCTTTCGTAGTTAGTAAGGGGTTATTAGCTATGGTTACGCTAGTAAGGGGGCTTCTTCTACTGGTATTAGTAGATAATAGTGGTGCTATTATAGACGGGTTATTAGTTGGGGACGTAGGAGTAGTAAAAGATAAAGAGGTAGCTATAGCTATAGCCGGTAAGTTACTATAGCTTATAACGTTAGCTAGTCTTTCTAGAAGTCTTTCTATTATCGTAGTAATAACCGTATTTATGTTATCGGTATACTTTTTATTTCTCTTTTATCTCTTAATATTAAACTTAACGCGGTCTAATAGTAGCGTTTTTATTATTTACTTTAATTCCTCGATCGTAGATAACTCGGTAGTTTAGGGTAGTAGACTACTAGCCGGCTAAGCTAGTAGAATATTCGTTCCGTTATCCACCGCCTTTCCCTTCCCTCGGCCTATTATTATTAGGCGATTACGTATAATAGGCTATACTTCCGCAGGTAGTTATAGCTCCTTAGCTAGTAACTCACCGGTGTGGGTCTCTTTTACCGTAACTTTAGAAGATAGGGGTAGCGGTTACGTCGATTAACTACTAATAATAGGGGTTTACGGACTTTCACCTATGTTTTATAGGCTAGGGGTAACGCTCGCCTTACTTAAGGCTTTAAGGTTATAGATAATGCTTTTATCTTTTTTTCGTAGAACGCGTTATTCTTTATCCGTTATCTAGAACGAAAAATAGATATTAGCGGTCTAGACTTACCGTCGGTATAGAATTATAGGGATAAAGGGCGGTAAGTAGGAGTAAATAGTAGTAAGGGTAGGTTAATAGGGGGTTAGTAGTCGATAAAAGGAGTTAGATAGTCACGATTTATAGGTTAGTATTAGGGTAACGCGTATTTAGGGAACTAAGAAATAATAAAAAAGAGAACTATTAAAACGAGAAACAGGGCTAGTGTAAATAAAAGTAGGTTTATTAGAGCGTAAAGGGAGGTGATTAGAACGTAAAAGGGGTCGATTAGGACGTAAAAGGGGTTTAAAAGCGGGTTAGTCTCGTAATAAGAAGCGGATTAGTAATTAGAAATAATAGAAAATAGGTAAAGAAGAAAACCGTAAACGGAGATTATCGAAATCGAAATAGCGGGAATACCGAGGTATTGGTTGCCGAAATGAAGGAAATATCGTAGAAATAGGAGAAAAGTCGTAGAAATGAAAGGAAAATCGTAGAAATAAAGGGAAAAGTATAAGAAATAGCTATTAAATGTTCCGTAGCTAGGACTCGAACCTAACGTTAGGATCTAACGATTTTAGAAGTAGGAAAAAGGTACGCGAGAGGCGTGGTTAGTTAGTAAAGGTAGTAATTCGGCGTTTACCGAGGTAATAAGTAGTTAATTAGTTATTATTTTAGTAAAGGTGGAATTAAAAGAAAGGAATAGTAGTATTTAACGTGCTTTCGTTACTAAAAGGAGGTCGAATAAAAAGGGGTTTATAAAAGAAGGGTAATCCGTTATTTAAAGTAAATAGTAAGTAGTAAAACTATCGATTATAATAAATATAGGATTAAAAGAAAGGAAATCGAGATATCAGTTAATTACGTCTCAATTAGGACTCGAACCCAGAGGAAAGGCAAACGATTACGACGGTTAGGCTTTAAAGGAAAGTTAATAAGAGATTAATAATATAAGTATTACGCTTATAAAAAATTAATTTTTTATAATTTCCTAGTATATAGTCTAAAGGACTAATAAATAGGTTATAATTATAAGGTACGTATAGAGAAATATATAAAAGGGAAGCTTAAATTTTTTTCTATCTCAAGATGATTCTTATAAAAGCGCGGCGGACGTCGTCCTTTTATAGGTCTTTTACCAGCTTATTAAGGCATTTATGTGCATTTACTTATGTACCCAAATGCTTACCGCTGGGTAGTATCTATGTGCATTGACATACGTTTGCAACGTACTGCAATGCACTCCGACCTATTGGGGATCCACAGGTCGAGGAAGGTATAAAAGCGGTATCTAGCGGCTTATTATAGGGAATCCTCGATATTTAGTAATAGATAAGCGGCCTTTTAGGTAACTTCGTTTAATACGTAGTAATCGATCGTAAAGCGGTATTATAATCGGTTATCGCCCGGGAGGGGCTTCTTCGGTAGTAATAATACCGGTACGGACTATAGTAAGTTAATAGCGTATCGAATAACGCCGAGAGAGAGTAATTTATTAGTAAATTCTCTTATAATTTTACGTTAGTAGGGGCTATAGCGGCGTAGGGGAAGAGATCTAGGCTTAGCGTCTACCGTCTCGATATTATATTAAGTACGGGCCTTTATATCCGGTCTAGTATTAAAGTACCGGGGAATAAAGACGAAGGTATTATCTTTAAAGGCCTTTTATATAATTATTAGGGCTTCGTTATTAGCTTTCTTCTATTAGTTTTCTATAATAACTCTAGTACCGCGAATAGTATCGTNGAATAGTAGTATTTAACGTGCTTTCGTTACTAAAAGGAGGTCGAATAAAAAGGGGTTTATAAAAGAAGGGTAATCCGTTATTTAAAGTATGGTAAGTAGTAAAACTATCGATTGTGATAAATGTGGGATTAAAAGAAAGGAAGTCGAGATATCGGTTAATTACGTCTCGATTAGGACTCGAACCTAGAGGAAAGGTAAACGATTACGACGGTTAGGCTTTAAAGGAAGGTTAATAAGAGATTAATAATATAAGTATTACGCTTATAAAAAATTAATTTTTTATGATTTCCTAGTATATAGTCTAAAGGATTAATAAATAGGTTATAATTATAAGGCACGTATAGAGAAATATATAAAAGGGAAGCTTAAATTTTTTCTATCTTAAGATGATTCTTATGAAAGCGCGGCGGACGTCGTCCTTTTATAGGTCTTTTACTAGCTTATTAAGGTATTTGTGTGTATTTACTTATGCACCTAAATGCTTACCGCTGGGCAGTATCCATGTGCATTGACATACGTTTGCAACGTACTGCAATGCACTCCGACCTATTGGGGATCCATAATAGGGAGTCTTTTAAAGTACTAGATTCCTTTATTAACGTACTTAAAGAAAGGTAAGGAGTCTACTTATAAGTATAGATCTAGAATTTCTAATACTCTAGCGAGCTTAAGAGCCTTAGTTAGCGAATACTCTTCCTAGGGTCTAGATTTATCGTAAAAGAGGCGCTTATTAAAACGAATATTACGAGTATTAATAACCTTATTAAGTATAGGGATCTAGATATAAAAGATATTATACGCTATATAGCTAACTAAATAGCTAATATACGCGTAAGGAGAAGCCTTATATTAGCGATAATCCTAACTAAGCTCCCGGCGCGCCTAAAGAGGATAAGCTTTATAGCTATACGTATATATACCCCGCTAGTCGCTAGCGAGATATACTATATACTCTTTAAAGCGCTCTAAGGGAGAGGAAGCGTATAGGGCGTAATAGGCGACGAGCTAAAAAGAAAGTAACTAATTTAAGGAGCGTTAGTTATAACGCTAAATTAATATTATATTATAAAGATATATAGTAGCGTAGATAGTCTCGCTAAGGAGTTCCCCTAGTAGGTAAGATCCCTTAAGTATCTTTATATATTTATTAAAGATAAGTTAGCTTACTCGCTTAGCGAGCCCGTTAGGCTCGTAAGTTCGTAGTAGAGAATATTTTAGGATAATATTATTATTTCTAGCGAAGATCTACTATAGCGACGGGGTAAAACCTTCTTTATTTATTATACCGGATTTATTATCTATATAAATATAGATAATAGGAATACTAAACTAACGCTTAGTATACGCTATAAATACCTTAGCGTTAGCGATAGACTTTAAAATAGTCTTTAACGCTTATAAGAACGCCGCGATATACCTTAAGTACTTATTTATTTATATTTACGCTTAATTATATTTACTATTAGTAAGTAACTAGAAAAGATTAACGCCTAAGCGCTTAAATAGTTTAATAGCTTTATATATAGTAAGTAAGTAATTAATAACTTATATAGCGTTAGAGAAAGTATATAAAGCGTACTCTAGGACTTTTAGCGCGCTATTAGATAGCTTAACGTTAATCTACTTAAGTATATACTTAAGCGCGACTTTACTTATATAACTAATACGTAAATACTAGATAGCCGCGGACGTATTATAAGGAATCGTACTTTCGTATCTTCTTAAGAGATAAATAAACGAAAGCTTTAAGTTATAAGTAATACTAGCGAGCGATATATAATAGATAACGCTTACTAATAGTATATCGTCTATTCGTTTTATATAAAGTAGACTTCTATCTATAGGGAGCTTCTTAATAATAGTTAGTACCCCTAAGCGAGTAATCTAAAGAGTATTATTAAAGCCGTTATATTATACTTTACTCGCGCGAAGTATCTTCTAACTAACTATATTAAAGTAAAAACCCTTAATAAGCGTTACTCTTTTAAGATATAAGTTAGCTACCTTACTAGAGGGGAGTTTAAAATAGTTAGTAAGTATACGTTTACCTTAAGCTATAATCGGAAAAGAGCTAGGATTAACGTAGATAACCTCGCCTAGCTTCGCGTTAATAACGTTAGTTAGTAGCGTATAATTATTAACGATATATAGCGTAGAACTACTATTAAGAATAGTTAAGTTTCGAAAACGTAAATAACTACTTAAATAGGAAGTTAAGAGCGTAATAGCTTACTTAGGTATTAGCTAGAAAATAACTACTCTTACTTAGTATTTATTATTTAATATAATACTAGTAAAAGGAATAAGCGGGTTAGGCGTAGTACTTAGGGAGGAGGTCTTTAGCGTAGAGGAACGATTACCTTAGCCTCTAGACTAACCTCGCTTAGAATTAGACTATTACTTAGAAGGCGCGGTTAAGCTTTCGGTAGAGATTAGACGCTCTAACCGATAACTTATAGCTCTAACTATATCTAGGCCTTTAGGTCGCTTAAACGCGGTATAAACCGTAGAGAAAAGCTCGTATAAGGGGGATTTAGCTATAACGTATTCGCTTAATATACGATAGAAAGTAAAGTAATACCGAAAATTAAAGAAATAAGTCGCGCCTAGCTTATAGAAGTATTTAGCTAGCGTAGTAGAGGAAGCCGTAAAAAGCTACTAACTACCCGCTTAACTAGTAGTAGCTATAGCGACGTTAAAGCTTATATAAGTATCGGTAAGACGTATAAGAAGCGTATAAGAGATATCGTTTAAGCTAAAATTAAGAGTAACTTAGCGAATAGGGAATTTATTAGATAAATATCTACTATATTTAGGATCTATACCGCTAATAAGAATATCGATAAGGTCTTATAACGCGACTTAACTATCTTAAATAAGCTATAGATATAGTATATAAAGATACGCTTTAATAGCGCGCTAAGACTTAACTTAGTAAACTAAGTTACTAATAGTCTTAGTAGTAGTAAGGACCGTATAGTAAGTATTAAAAATACTTAATACGTCCTTAGTTAAGTTTTAACTATATACTCCGCGAAGGTACGTAAGTATATATTATAGGATATAGTCGCTTATACCTTAAGGGCGGGAATCGAACGCCTCTATATACGTAAGGTCCGTTAATAAAGCGCGTATTATATTTAGGAATATAGTATACGTTAGGCCGGGACTTATTTAAGAAGACGCGTAGCGAATATCGTATTCGAGGCCTTTATAGACGACCTTACGAATAAATTCGTAATAAGCTAGCTCGGACGTATATTACGTATTAATAAATAGATATTCGGTAATAGCCTAATTATAGACTTCCTTACGTATACGAGTAATAGGCGGGTTAATAGCGAGCGCGTACGCGTTCGTATCCTTATTAGGGTTAACGAACTACTAAACGCTATATTAAGCCGACTAAGCCTCTATTATATCGATCTACGGGAACTACTTATCTAAAGATAAGAGCTTTAGAAACGAGGAAGATACGGTAGGCGTTACCTAAAGAGCGTTCGGGACGTAAGAGGATATCGCGTATAGATAAGGTAATTATTTAAGAATAGGATAACTAGATAAGGACGCTTAAAAGTTAGATATTTTAAGTAAAAAAAAATTAATAATTTATCGTTAAAAGGAAGTTTCTAGATATTAATATAAAGCTCGAATAATAAAGTATATAAGTAAGAGAAAATCTATCCGGGCTTATAACTATAGTATCTAATTATATATTAATTCTTCTATATATCTAACTAGCGGTAAGTAGCTAGGCGGAGTCCTAGATAAATACCGTATACTTATCACCTGACTCGAGCACGTCATGTCACGTGACCGTGCTCCCGTGAGAGTGCCATATACTGCCGCAGCATGCGCAGCCGGAGCATGGCGGGAGAGAGAGAGCAGCAATAGCGCGCAGGTCCACGGCCGTAATCTTCACCGAAAGAGAGGATAGCGTGTCCCGGACACACACGGCCGACAACCTGCAGCCGCTGCGTCTATCGCGTCGGCTGGAAGACCCGGCGGAACCGGGCGTGCCGCCGGCGTGGCCAGGCAAGACGGGGCCCGGCCGGCGCCGTTGGCGAGGCCATCCACCGGTGTCTTGGTTGGCTGCACGTGTGGTCCGCCAGGAGGGGATGACATTGCTCCCGAAGATTCCAGAGCTGCGATTGGCCGGACTCTCTCTCTCTCGAAGATGATATCGGGGGTGTGGTGGGCGGACGTGTAAATGTGTTTGGGCGTTTTAAGAGGTTGATGATCTGGAGCATGTTTCGAAGGTGGAGCCGGGGGGGGGGGGGG
>LNGL01000059.1:12380-22386 GCA_001510565.1 Knoxdaviesia proteae
GGGGGGAGAGCCGCCACAGTTTGGCTTGGACTTTTGCTGGTGTGAGGCGGTGCACTGTGGCGGCGGGTGCAGAACCGGTTGGGTTCTGGTCCAGCGTCCAGATTGCGCCAGACAGTGGCCTAACGAGAGTCTAAGAATAGGTAGCTGAATAGACCTACAGCCCTACCTGTACGGAAGTCAGTATAAGTCGATACGACGTACGAGGAGAAGGCCAAATCTCCCTGGAATACGAAGGGAGCAGGTATCTCCGGCTGCAGCCACCGACGGTGATTAGTATGTATCCACGGAGGAGCTGTCTACGTACACACAACTGGTGATGGAGGCTCAAATAAGAGAGAGAGAACCAGGCCACTTGACTCCCAATCCAGGACATAACCGGAGACACAGACCTGCACAGATTTCTTAACTGATACTATATCCTTCTAGCGAGGCCTTGCCACTAGACGCCTTCTAGAACGCAGACCGAACGGCCCCAAAGCTCGCTGAAAAAGCCTCCTCCCTCCTATGTAGCTATTTTGCGTGCTGTGTTATACATAGGGTACTTTTTAACTGTACGAGTATGGATTCCGGGCTCTCTAGGGACTAAGGGGGAGCACTCACGGCGGGGACCCGTTGTAAGTGACAGGCGGAATGCACAGGTTCAAGAGCGAACACTGCAAAAAAAGAAAGAAAAAAAAAAAGAAGAAGCAAACTGGCTGTGGACTCAAAGCCTGATGATATTGGATGGTACGTGTGTGTGTGTGTGAGGCGGTATCTGGAACCTCCAAGCCATATGCGCAAACCCGTTGATATGCAGCAATCCGTAATCTGGCCCGCCTCTCACGAACTCTCACCACGAGCACGTTCTCACGGCCTTCATTCTAGCCTGAACCGGGCCTCTCTCTCGGAGGGCTTTCCCAGAACGCCGTTGTTTTGGCCACTGTCCCACATTCTTCCGAATCTTCCCTCCTGTCCCCTCTCCCCTTGTCCCCCCCCTGCATCGTACCCACCACAATTTTCCCTCGCGATCGTCGTCATCTTCAACGCCGGTGGCCGTGTTTCTTGTTTCAGAAACTTGCGGAAGAACACAAGTGGGCGAGTGCTGGTATCACCTGATTTTCCTGCGTGCGTTCCTTGCTCATCTTGTTTCTTGCGACAGGGAACACGCGGCAAAAAGACGTCCTCGCCCGTGTCGGCCAGGACCAGACGCAGGGGGACGGACACAAGACCAGACCACCACCCCGTCTTCGATAACTCGGGACACTCGAGCAAATGGTTTGAGTTTCTGCCTTCAATATGTGTGTAATGGTGGATGGACAATTTTAAATGGCCTGCACAGCCCACCACCCACCGCCCACACCAAGGAACAACTCCCGGGAATCCGGATCTTCCACCGTGCTTATATCCATCACGGCCCATCCCACCACCCTCATCCTCCCTCTGTTCCGTGCATTGTCCTCTCAGAACTACCTTTGTTCCTATTGAGCCCCCCCTGGGAAAGTTTCCCTGTCCTGTCTGTATTGCATGTCTGCCTCGGACAAAAGACCGTACCCACCGGAAACGCCACCAGAAACAAGAAAAACCCACGCACATCCACCGCTGAATTCCACAACACGCGCCCATTCCTTGCCACCAAGAGCACATTTTCTTCCTCCTCATCTCCAACTTCTCTCTCCCACGTTCCCCAAAGCCCAAGAATCACCAACGGAAATTCCACTCCCTCCTCGTAGTCGCTGCGTATCAGTCATATCGCCCGTCTTGGAGCCCTCGTGTCAGTGATTATACACCGCCTCCACGTCGTCAGCTCGGCGCTCCCGTATACGGACAATTAAACACGTTCATATCCGGGGCGTTTGACGTGTGTCTTTTGAGAGCAGCGTTTTATTCTGCTGCCTCGAAGTCGGCCCTGTAAGACGCAATATGCCCTAAACACTCAAACCCCAACCGAGCCCTTGTTCGATTCCTCCCACTGGAGACGCCCCATAAAGCACCACCCCGTGGAACAATATTCCATAGCTATGGTGGAGCTGCCACAGATACCTACCAGTACCACATGTTGCATATAAAACCAACAGAACAGAGTACAGTACACAACATTGCAACTGCATAGAACTTGAACCAAGTTGGACAAATAAACTAGTGATATCCGCCAGAGAGTAATCGAACGGAAGAAAAAGAAAATCACCCAGAACACCCGCGACAGATATCAAGAGGGGCGAAGAGAAAACCAAAGGTCGAAGAAAAAAAGAAAAAAGAAATAACTAGAAGTAAATCATCCGTGGCGGGAAACCCAAATCCCGCTGACGAGGCAGCTCTATCTAAACATCTCTCGCCAACATTCTGTTCAGATACTGTGGCCGACTAAATCCCATCTCCTGCGCCACTAACTCCTCCAATAGCTCTTCACATCGTCCAGCCACGAATAGAGATATTTCGGACATGCGAGAACGGGTCGCGGTGGCCATGACCCAACAGGATTTGAAGAAACAGAAAAAAAAAAAGAAGTAACCTAAAACAGCGGGGAATCGAGATAACGCAGAAAAAAAGAAAACACTTTTGAACCAGGAAAACAAAAACGAAGAACCATGATCATGGGATTGTGGAAGAATGAGAGATAAGGCGGGAAGGGTTGCACCACGGAAGAGGGATGAGATGAAGACACACCCAGGTATGTGACTGAGAGCATGGTTGAGAACGGAAACGACACTACCTCACATCAACGACTTCCACCATGCTCACACGCGAAGGGAAGAAAAAAAGAAAGAGACAAAAAAGAAATCGTGTTAAATCCCCCAATCCTAGCCACTACACGTTCATATTGAGCCATGTCGTAGCAGGGTGGACAGGGGACAGCGTGAAAGAGAGCATTTAGAAAGAGGCATCGAACCTAAAAGTGAACTCCATTCTTCCACTACCCATTCGGTTGTGGTGGCTGCTTTGTTTGGAGTACCTGTTGTGAGCAAGAGAAAAGAAAAGAGAAGAGACATTTCCCCAAAGGGTTGCACTTCATGAACTTTCGTTTCGCTCTGCAGATACGCCAAGACAATATGGAACCGCACGTGGGATTGGAACTGGCCATTTGCATCCAGAATGCTGCTCACGTTGGGGAAACCCCACTAGTGTTGGACACTGCATATGGTAGCATCGGTGTACTGAAATGGGCGAAGTGCACATGAGACCGAGAGAGTGAAGTAGGACCCAGACATCTGTCTGGAAGAAACAACCCTCTCAAAGTACATGCTAGCATTTTGCCGGTTCTGGAAGACTGAATGAAATCTGTGGGAAGGGAAGAAGGCGGAGGGGGCTGTGGGTTAGTTGATACATCATTGCGAAGTCCTACCTGGAATCTGCATGCTTCAATCGTCCGTTTAACCGTTACTAAAGACCGGTAGAGTGTAGCTTGTGCGATCGAGCTGTTGGTCATGTGCGGGGTGAATAGGGCTGATCGAATCATCGGGATGAGCCGACCGTCAAATCTAACCACGAATGTCGATGCGCCATGCCGGATAATTGCGAGGGAAGAGCTGCTTGAGACATGGATGTCCTAATGGCAGACGGGCTGGCGAATGAGGAATGAAGATAAGAGGGAGAGCGGGAGAGGGAGAGAGAAAGAAGAAAGAAAGAGGAAAGAAAGAGGAAAGAAAGGAAAGAGTATGTGTCTGCTTCCGGGTGCAATGCGGCGGAAAAGGGGAACATCATCGTCATGCTGGAGGCTGGCCGAGGGCTAACTGTTTGGTGACTATAGGGGAAGGACGAGGAAGATAGGAAGGGTTGCCGAGTGACATCCCCAGGTTCGGTGGACTGATTGCTGGTCTTATCGATCAGTTTCCACGCCACCTGTCCTATGATATCAAGTGTAAATAAACACTGTTATAGGTCAGCCACCAGCACGTGAGATTTACGACCTCCGGCGTTTGGCATCTGCGGGAGAGGAAAATGGGACACATAGTTAGTAGCGGCGTCTTCCACGGGGATAGATTTGTTGGGGGACTTGGAGAGATCACTGACCAGTTTCTTCGCCGAGATCAAGTCCATCATCTTCCTCTTCGCGCGGTCTCTTGCCTGCATCGTTCAGGATGCTGACATCGCCCTCGCCGGCCTCCTTCCAGTCAATGTCATCGCCACCTTGTAGATTAAGCAGAGACTCATCGGTGACAACGCCAGAGAGGGTGATATTGGCAACATCATCTTCGTCGTAGGTGATTTCGTCGCCGCCGTCAATGGTCTCGCTCAGGCTGGTTCCAGCCTGAGGCTCCTCAAAGTACTCCAGATCTCCATCGGCTGCGACAAAGTCATCGCCAAGGTCGATCATGTCGAACCCAGCATCCCCGTTGTCCTGAGAAGTAGCGCCGGCAGCTTCATCGACTATGAAGAAAAGATGCAATGTTAGCATAGGCAAATCCTGTGGGGAAGCTAGCCAACCAGCTGTGACTTACCACTTGCTTGTGCTGCGGCAGCGAACAAGGCATCCGCTCCATTTGCTTGCAAGGTCTCGTTGTCGAAAGCCGCATCATAGTCTTCACCGTTCTGCTCCGACCGGATGCGGACATTGGCGAAACCAGGGTCATCGTCCAAGTCGTCGACGGGAATATCATCCTCGTCTTCACCGGCGTTGTTATCGGCGTCCTCGGCTTCATCGTCATCTTCTTCATCAGCAACATCGTTGTCGTCATGCTCGACAGTGACCTCATGAACATCGTCGTCATCGTCGTCGTCTTCTTCCTCCTCCTCTTCCTGCTGCTCTTCCTCATCTTCTTCCATATCATCCTCTTCCTCGTCATCCTCGTCGGCGCCATTTCCATAGTACGAGGTGGAGGTTTGGGCAAACTTAGAGCCGGCCTCCAGCTGGAACTTGTAGGACACTTCGTCCAGGCCGACGCCACTCTCAGCCTCATCGGTAAGGAACGCCAATCTTCTATTGACATTGGGTCGGATGACAAGGTAGAGATACAGCGCGGGCGTGGCAGGCGCGTTGGCATCTTGGTTAAACACCAACTGAGTGAAGACCTCATACAGCTGAGCAAGCGTCACGCCAGTCAGATAGTTGCTGACGGTAGACTGTAAACCAGACAAGAGACAGGAATGTTAGCGGTCTGAGACATGCTTTTCCTCCTCTCAAGCGTAGCAAGCTAAATAAACGCGCGAAAAAAAAAAGACAGGACGCAATACGAAAAGAGAGTCAGGGGAACATCTTACCTCTGAATATTCTAAGCCAAGCTCATCGACCTGAATAACTAGCTCGTCGTTTGCAGCCAGCTCAGCAGAAAGCTCATCACGGAAGCCCTCGAATAGAACATCGATGGAATACTCAAACACATCGCTGGTATCGAAGTAGCCGGTGGGGGGGTTAGACTTGCTGTTGTACAGCAACGGCGTTTCATTGTCACGGAAGCGCACAAGAATGTTCGGGTGCACTTCGGTGTCGTGGTGGTCGACGTGGTCGTCGGTGTCGGCTTCATCATCTTGGGAGTGGTCAATAGTGGCTTCAGTGCCGTCTGCAACCTCATGTTCCACGTCGTCGTGGTCGTGGTCGTGGCCATGGTCGTGGTCGTGATCGACAGTTTCACCTTCGTAACTCTCACCAGCATCGTCTTCGTGGTCTTCGTCTTCGTCGTGGTCGTTGTCGTCGTCTTCGTAGTCGTGACTGTGCTCGGGGTGGGGTTCTTCTTCATGGCCATCGTCGTGGGTGACCACTTGGTCGGCGTCGTTGTCTTCATCGCCGGTGGCGGTATCGGGATACTCGGCGGAGTCTGCTCCGTTCAGACTCTTCGTAGGCTCGGTGGGTTCGGTATCATCATCATCCTCGTCGTAGTTGATTTCATGTTCCTCGTGTTCGTCGTCGTAGGCGGGTTTTGAGGAATCATCAACTCCGTTGGGAGCTGCTAGGCCATCTGAGCCAACAGCGCCATCTTCTTGACGAGCCTCCCAGTCGATCTCATTAGAGTCTACTGCGACAGCTGTTGAGGCAACCTTGGTGGAGGCCCAGGAGGTGGAGGTGATTTCGGTCGTCTCAAACGAGTTGAAGTCGATCTCGATGGGCGCATCGGCCTCGATATCTACGTGGGCAATAGCGTCGGTCGCCATTCTTGGAAAACGAACCCTCGGGATAGAGCGGAAGAGTGGTTGGTGGTGTTGGATGCAGGGCTCGTGAAGCTGGGATGAAGCTTCAAACGGAAGTGAGAGGAGCAGCTAAAGCGGAAGCCCAACTCCGGAAGAAAGCTGAAGAGTTGCAGGGAAGAAACTGTCAAGAAGATCAAAATAGAGTCTTCTGAGATCTTAAAAAGATCTTTGTGAGTTCTCAGGTCACGATCAGATACGCGGGATCTAGGGAAAAGAGCTGAAATGAAGATTGTGTGAATAAGGCACCAGTGATCAGGGCTGATGATCAGGCGCAAGGATAATGCGATTTGCTTGATTTGGGGATATGAATAGGAATCTGGAGGGGAATAAATGCATTCAAAGGAAGTTGGTAAAGAAGATATCTGGGGGAAACCCAAAGAAAGAAAATAGAAAAGGAAAAGGTCACAGAAGAAGAATGATGAATAGAGAAGAGAATAGAGAAGAGAGAAGAGGGAGTGAAGAAATGAGAGGAAATAAAATAAAACAAATGGGGAAAGAGCTGTCCAGCCCCCAAAAAAGTGAGCAAATCGCGCCAAAATTGTGGAAGGAAAGAACGGAACACGCTCCTTCCTCTCTTCTCTCTCTGGTGGACCAGACAGGAGAAGGACGCAAGGGAGAACAGGGAAGGAGCAGCCCTGACGTGTGGCGCGGGAGTCAGGTTTGACGACCATAAGTCTGCATGCAGAAGTGGGGGCGTGTAGCCAATTGTCAATGGCCTGTGCGCCACATAAAACACTGTGAGAGCAGACTATTAGCACTGTACTGCGGATAGGTGTGAATGTGCAACATTATGCACAGTGCCGTACCGTGCGACCCGGGCTGAGGTAAGTTCTTAGGTAAAGCCGGCCCCAAAAAAGCCAGCTCACCAGAATCTCGAGGTCCCGCCGATTTGTACTGTATGTACGGCTTTCGTAACCCACTAGAAAGGAGACCTCACCAAAATCCATTTCAGTGGCCGTTCACGAGCTTCTCCTTCGGACGCCACATCTTCACACACAAAGTCCACGATACTCGCCGATCTCACCCCCGTTTCGACTTCTTCGTCCTTTTGCGTTCTGTAATCTCTTTCTCCTATTCTCACGATCTTCCTTCCTCTCTCTTCTTCAAGATGGTATGTCTGCTCTTTTCCCCCTCCTCCAATTCGGCTGCCTAGGGCGAACATCCCCTGAACTAACCAAACGAGCTCCGACCCCTCCCCCTCTGTACGGAGGGACTGAGGGAGACGAGTCGCTGCTGTTTGCTTTAGGTCGTCCTTGCTGCGTCCATCTGCACCCGCGGCGGGAAAGCCGTCCTCTCCAGACAATTCCGCGAGATGCCGCGATCGCGTATAGAAGCGCTGATGGCGTCGTTCCCGAAGCTTGCCGACAGCGGCACCCAGCACACCACGGTCGAGCAGGACAACGTGCGCTTTGTGTACCAGCCGCTCGACGAGCTGTACATGGTGCTCATCACCAACAAGCAGTCGAACATCTTGCAGGACATTGACTCGTTGCATCTGTTCGCCCAGGTGGTTACGAACGCGTGCCGGAGCCTCGATGAACGCGAGATTCTGCGCAACGCCTACGAACTGCTGAGCGCCTTTGACGAGATCATCACGCTGGGATACCGGGAAAACCTGACGTTGAGCCAGATCAAGACCTTTATAGAGATGGAGAGCCACGAGGAGCGTATCCAGGAGATTATTGCCAGGGTATATAACGACGGCCCTTCTCAGCTGATATGTATCAAGACTGACACCTTGTTTTTCCCCCTCTACAGAACAAAGAGCTGGAAGCCACCGAGGAGCGCAAGCGCAAGGCCAAGCAACTGGAGATGCAGCGCAAGGAGGCTGCGCGGTCTGGCCACGGCGGCGGCGGCATGCCCCGTACGCCCGTGTACCCCACCTACACTCCTCCTGCACGGCAATCGGGAGCTGCCTCCTCCGAGACGTTCGATTCGTACGAGGCCGAGAAGAGCAAGGCCTTCCAGAAGTATGTTTCTCTCTGTGGACTTCCCTGTTCGCTTCTACGTGGATCTCCTAACACGTTCGTTTCCGCAGGACCAACTTCAAGGGCAAGGGCATGCAGCTGGGCAAGAAGTCGAAAACCACCGACATGTTCGAAAAGGTGCGCGGTGACATGGGCGCCGAGATCGACAACACCCCTCTGGTGGCCCCGACGCCGGCAGCCTCGGCCGCCGTGGCCGAGCCCCGCGCCTCGCTGACTACCGACCGCGACGCCATCCACATTGCCATTTCCGAGACCATCTCGGCCAGCCTCTCGCGCGAGGGCGCGATCAACTCGCTGGCGATCACCGGCGACCTCACGCTGCGCATCTCCGACGCCAGCCTGACCAAGGTGAAGCTGGGCCTGCGGGCCAACGCGTCGCACGGCGCGCAGTTCCGCACGCACCCGAACGTCGACCGCGGGCTGTTCAACAGCGCCAAGGTCATCCAGATGAGCAACGCGGCGCGCGGCTTCCCCGTCAACAACTCGGTCGGCGTGCTGCGCTGGCGCGCGTCGCCCAAGGTCGACGACCCCAGCGCCTGCCCCATCACCTTCACCGTGTGGATCAACAAGTCGGGCGCCACCTACAACATGACGGTCGAGTACGAGCTGACGGGCGGCGACGCGCTGACCGATGTCGTCGTCAGCATCCCGTATGGCGGCAGCGAGCCGGCGGTGTCGAGCGCCGACGCGGCTTACGAGGTCACCGGCGAGTCGCTGGAGTGGACGATTGGCGCGGTGGATGAGGACAACGCCAACGGATCGCTGGAGTTTGAGGCCGAGTCGGCGGACGAGAACGACTTTTTCCCCATGCTGGTGCGCTTCCAGAAGACGACGCCGTACATTGATGTCGATGTGTCGACTGTGTCGCTGCTGGAGATGGATGAGGAGGTTACCTTCTCCAAGGAGATCAAGTCTGTGGCTGAGAACTACCAGATCCAGTAAGACAACAGCTGGGGAAGCTATAGTCATTGTCTCTGGTGTTTTTCTTTTCTTTATTTTTTCCGTCATGTTTGTCTTTTGTCTCGTTGTATTCAGGCGGTGGTTCTTTTATAAAGTATAGTCCTCTAAAAGCGGAAGTTCCTGGAAGGAGAAGGAAAAAGAAGAAGTCATTAAAGCTTATCGTTTAGGAGTATATGGCCTTTAATGAGTGATTCTGGCTCTGGTTTGATATTGGATTAGAAACAGCCGTGAATCTTGAATCGAGATGGTGCCTGAATTAAGGGTTGCATGTTAGGGTTAGATTAGATAGGATACAACCCTAATGAAACCAACAAAACCCAAAATATTCAAGCCAATACAAACTCTCCAGTACACCAATATCAAAAACCAACATCAACAGCTACAGAGTTGATAATCAACAGGCAGATCTACCTGTGATACAATTGTCATACAGTTTTCCCCTCTAATAATGGTTCCTCCTTGGTCTCCTCACCAAGAAAGAAGCAGCTCTCATCAATTGTGAAGAGCACCGAGCCTCTTCACAACCCCCTCCCCCCCAACCACTTTCCATCCAACACGCACACGCCGACAATTCCACTCCCAGCAAGACACACGGGCTCAGCAATGACGAAGTCCCGAGCCCCGCGGAACCAGCTGCAGCTACGGCCGCTCAGCGGCACGACGTTCGACGAAGCCGGCGCGGCGGCGTTCGCGCCGGTCGCGAACCCGGTGCTGGACATGGTGGCGCACGTCGACGCGGCGCGCGCGGGCCTGCACGTGTACCGCCGCGAGAGCCAGCGCGTGGCCAGGGTGCAGTCCGGGCTGCGGCCGGCGACCGGCGGCGTGCGGGTCGAGGCCGTGCAGTGGAAGGCTGACGGGCGGTTTGTCGCGGTGGCGTGGTCCGACGGCAAGCTGCGCATCGTCGGGCTGGAGAACAGCAAGGCCGCGCAGACTATCTCCGTCGCCGAGACGCCCGGCAC
>LNGL01000059.1:33296-48637 GCA_001510565.1 Knoxdaviesia proteae
GGGGGGGGGGGGGGGGGGGGGTGAGTGGGCTCAGCAGGGATGTATCGGCTTGAAGTCCAGCGAAAAAAACCCCCCGGTTACAAGAGAGGAGGGGTAAATGATAACGAGAAAGCCCTTGGTTTGACGAGGCTTTTAGAGGCGACAGCCCGCCCCCGTTGGTGGGAGGATGAGGAGCATCGTGGTGGAGACTGAAGAACCACAACGGCACACCAGTGATAATACAAGCCTCAACCGAGGAAAACCGGACGAACGAGAGGGCGCAAGATAGACGCCTCTGTGTGTGTGTATTTTTATCTTCATGGACTGTACTGTACTGTACAGTACCGTACTGTACAGGACAGACAGTACCTCCCACTACCCACCCACCCACACACACAAACCAGACGAGATCGACGCCTTCGCTGCAGCATAACCCTACACCTGCAGGGTCAGATGTGGATGTCGAGGTGGTCATAGCTACAAGGTTTAAAAGAAAAAAGAAAAAAAAAGAGAAAAAAAAAGCAGGCTTTCTCGCCAAGGGGTGTACCCCTCACCTGGCCCAGCCAGCGATTTTATCTCGCTCCATCATGCTCTTGCAGCTCTAGGACCGATTGAGACCTGCATTTAGCGCTCCCTCATCTCGCAGTTCGCAGCATGGTGGATCAGCTGGATGAAGCATGCGTTAATTAGCCATTGATTTCCACGTAGCGACGCTCTTGGTATCGGGGGAACAAGACGAAGAAAGAACGTGTGACCACCGGATGTGTGCTCCGTGCCGAGGAGGGGATGGAGCGACGATGGACCTTTGTCAGCTGCGGATAGCTCGACCTGACGATCAGCAAGCGAGAAAGAGAGAGAGAGAGAGAGCGAGGAGAGAATCGGGGGCGCCATCACAGCTTATCACACCACGCATGTGTATTCTCTTTCTCCCCCCACTCTCAACACACACAACCCGTTGGAGCCAAGCATCCAGAAGCTCCAGTTCGGATCCGACCCTGCTCTGCAACTGCCGTGAACGTCTCGACAGACCTCCATGTGCGTGAGAGGTCGGACTTTCAACCCACTCTGGATTGATTCTGGCCTCTGTCGCCAGAAACCATGCTATAGCAAACCCATCTATACCAGATAGAGTGGGTTGGAGAGAGAAAGAAAATCCAGAGACACCACACGCGTCTGAAGGGTTGCAAGTAACACGTTATCACACATCGATTTCGCCCCTCCCCCACACAGTTGAGGAAAAAAATCGGCTGTGTGCATCACCTTCCTAAGAAAGCAAAGCTCAGAGGAGGGAGGGGAGAGATGGGAGACAGACGGACAGAGAGAGAGAGAGACAGGCAACCCCCCCTGTGGGCAACCGTTTGTATTGTACAGCATCCCGGCTGTGTAGTCGACTCACTGTGCTGGGGTTTGGCCACGATGACCGATCCCCTGCCGTTTTCCGTTTTCTCCCCTTTTTTCTCTTTTCTCTTTTGCTGATATACTGATTGCTGATATGTGCTGGGATAGTCGAAGCTAGCGTCCGTCCAGACACTCACTCATGGGAGATACCGGCAAGATAGGGTTCCGCGCGCAGGTTCTGATATCGGGGTCCACTGGAGGACGAGGTCTGTCAGTTGAGTTCAGAGCTCAAGGGTGAAGTTGCCGGGCTCGACCGGCCGCCCAGTGCCCAGGCTGTTGCGTTCAGCCTGTTCAATGCCTAGCGTTAGCCGGAGCCTGTCCGGGAGGATCTGAGGATACATACCATCCCAAAGCATGCCACCCTATGTTGTGTACTGAACTGTATTGTACTCCTTAGCTGTAGGATCTAACCAGGTTTTGGCAGGAGAGCAGGGAAAGAAGTTATGAGATTCCAATATAGAGCGGTCATCGGACCCGGCAGAAACCCCGGTTCAAAGAGAGATTGTCGGGTCCGGCGAGAGAATTCATCGTCTGGTCGGTGGGCGAGCACGGACACCTCGGTCTCCCGATACCGCGTGCCTCACCGGGAGATTTAAAGAAAAGGAACACTTTGATTTTCCCTGTCAGCTGACACCTGACGTAGATATTAGAGGTTTGTATTTCTGAAACCGCAAGCCCTTTGGCACACACACCAGATGGTGTCAGGCACCATTATCCCCGATACCGGACTTGACTTGACGAAAGGAGGGCGTCGGCCTGCTTCCCCTACGATGGATGGGAGGTGTTCACCGGCTGATTGGAAGCGCAGAGCGTGTGAGCCAATGAAGCCTCTCCCGACCGGGGCTTGGCGGACACCACCATGCTCGTGTGATTCAAAAGTTGAAATGCCCGGGGTTCCCAGGTATCACGACATTTCAGCAAGTTTTCGCCGTTGGCCGACGGAGTCTGTGTTTAGGGTTACGAATTATGGTGTATGACTCACAACAAGGACCAGGAAAAAAGAAGACAAGACCAGGCCGATACGCGCATTATCCGACCATCGCTGGCATTCCAACCAGATAATCCTTTTCCAGCCGGGAAACCAAAACCGGGAGCAGATACTTGAGCTGGCAAGGAACGCTCCGGTCGGAGGGCCGAGAATCACCAGATCTGGCGAAACAGGAGACACCGCAACCGAGGTTTCCCAGCCCGGCGGTAGACTCACTCTCAGGATCGCCAAAGTCACATTTACACGTACGAACTAGATATGCATAATCAACTCGTACCGGCCAGGGGTGAGACGGCACATGCAGAAAAGCGCCGACTTTTAATTTCACCTTTGTGTGTCTGCGTCAATCAGGACTCGCACCGCACTTGACAGCTGATCGACATGTTATCTGGAGGGGGCAGACGGCTCTTATCGCCACGCCAGACCGGCCACAGACTGAACTCCCGGCTGTATCCGTTGTTTGCCTTCTCCAGCCGTGCGAGCCTCCGATATCGTCGCAGTGCAGCAGCCAGACACGGCAGAACACACACAAGCACACACACACGCACGCACGCACGCACGCACTGTAACCCGGACAGCATGACCCCCATATTGCGGCGGCACCAGCGTCAAGGGGGACGTTTTATTTGATTTTCACGTATCGTCCCCTGGTATGGCGGTTCGGTGATGCGATCGCACGTTTCTGACTGTCGTTTTTCTGTAAATGCCTCCTTCTCCCTCGAAGTTCCCTTCGTGGCAAGCACCCTGGACATAGATGGAGGGGGGGAGGGTGCGTGTATCTCCGACCACCGGCTTCGTGTTACTCAATGTCGCCCTCTGGGTCCGGTAAGCAAGCCGACTGTATCTATTGTTTATTTCCTCATCCCCTCCCCCCCTTCGTAACCGACGCGGTGTGTACGATATATATGCATCACCACCGGAATCGGAGGGGCCAAGATGCCCATCGGTGGGCGACATGACAGCGGCAAATACAACGCACCGCGAGAACACTTTCGTCCACCCCCTTCGCGCCGAGTTGTGTGAGTGGAGACGATAACACAGAAGGCGCATGAGAAAGAATTGGAAAGTCGAGGGAGAACAAAAAAGCTGCGGCCCCAATGAGATAGCTCAAAATAACGTTCATGGCCCGGTGATGTCCCCCGAAACAGGAGATAGCGACCTAAGGGACGGTCATGAAAACCGAGGGACACCGGCAATGACAGCAAAACTATGCAGGGACAGCCGTGGTAACGCGTAGATAAAAGACGACCACAGGGAAAAAACAAAAAAAATAAAAGGGCGCCCGTTTTCCTTTTCTGGTGTTGTATGACTGACGGACGCACGGCGTTGCGCGACCTGTCTATCGGGATGATGAAATTGGACGAACATGGACCGGGCTCCGAGATAGAGAAGGGCGAGGGGGAAGTGCGTGCAGCACCACCACCACCAAGATCGGCTGCTCTCAAAATCAAAACAAAATCCCAAACAGAGGGGGGGCGGGGGGGTGTGAATATCGTTCGGATCTTTTCCAACGCTCTGTGCAAGGCTGGCGGTTGACTCACACACGCAGACTCAGGTCATAACGACATCGCGCTCGCCATTCACGGCATGCATTTGGCACATATATCTATGTATCTCGTTGGGCACCCGAAGTGACTCCGGAGGGAAAATAACGAGCGAGCCGGGTTCCTGGGAAAGCCACGTCTCTCTGACAGTGTCGACATGCGGAGGCGGTGTGAGCGTTTCGCAAGACTTGACTCCCGCGTCGCAATTGCTCACCACGATGGCGAGGATGTCGTCAGCAAAGAGCCAGGTGCGACACCAATCTATTTTCAATCTCGACATATCTGAGCCGGAATGCTTCAGAGAGCTTTCTTTCGCGTATGCGGCTGCAATGATGCCTAACATGATCATTGAACCTCTCGACATGAAGACTGTAAATGCCCGCTGCAAGGGCCGGCAACATAGGGTTAAACCCTCTAGAGGAACGACGCGAAGTGGGGCACCGCGTTATCGGCTATCTGGGTTACGCAACAACCCTAACAGTGAGCCCCCCTCAAAACCCCACCGCGGTTTTGCAGCGCCTGGCGCGGCTTCGGGAGATTTATGTTTCCTGAAATTGTCGTTATCGGCCGCCTATCCGTGGCTGCACGATCTTGACCACCACCGTGCACAACGTACACTACGTGTTAGGAAAGCCGCCCATCATCCCGCGCCGGGGAGCTTGGCCACGTTGGGATATCGCCCTCCCGGCCTGAGATTGGGGTTGATGCGATGTCGATAGCGTGTGTAAGAGATACGATGGATTGCGTTTTGGAGGCATGGATGGCCGCGGCGGGATTCTTGTCTTTTTTTGGGGGGGGGGGAACACAAGATCAGGACGGCAGAGCGTCAGCGTGCCGGGGTAGACAGAAGAAGCTGTGGCCGGCGTTCTGACTATTATGCACGGCGACGAAAACTGCAGGTGGAGGAGGCGTCGGCGCACCTGGTCCACGAAGGCCGCCCCATATCCGACGCTCTCGCGCGCTCGGGTTCGGGGATCGCTCACTGCGGCTAGAGATGCTGTTTGCGCGCAATGCAGTGTGAGCAGATAGATCGACACACAACACAACCACCAGAGAGCGCAAGCACAAAACCTGGACGGCCGGCCTGGGGACGGTCGACGAATCAGCGCCGTCTGTCATAAACAGCTCATGCACTCCCGCGTGCACGGCATGCATCTCGGACGTGCCGGCTGTGGCTTCCGCAGCCAGGCGGGTGGGGGAGGGCAGCAGCAGGACAAAGAAAAATGGCGATGCAGCGCGACTGATCCGGGTGAGGGAGGAAGCGAGCCCAGAGGACAATGAATGCGATGTGTGTGTGTGTGTGTGTATCTGGTCCCCTCCTCTCGCAGCATAAGCCACGATAAGGGCCGGGCTTTTTGTCCAAGCTGTAAGCTGTGAGGCCATCCCGTCCATCCCACACTGCGCCGTTCCAGTGAGAGTGTGTGAGTGTGTGCGTGCCCCGCCAGGAATGGGGTCTCACAGCAGAGCAAAAACGAGAGAGCAGGAATACACTGCAGCAGGGTGGGAATTGAAGCAGGCCAAGAACGCACAAAAGCCAGGATAAACCAGAAAAAATGAGCAAGCACTTCCAGAGCTTCAACAGACAAGCCCGCAAATCCACCAGTGACTCCTTCGGCTCACGACCACGATAGCCTCACTTGTCTCCGTCGCCCCCGCGTTTTTTATCATTATCGACGACGAACAACTAGTCATCTGGTTCCTCCGACGATAATCCACGAGAACAGCCCTCGGAGCAGGCCGCAGAGTGGCAGCAGCAGGCGCGAGATCGAGCCATCAAGAGAGCGATATATGTATCCAATGGGGGAGGGATGGGTTCCGGCGGCGACACTTATGCACGCTGTGCAGTTGTGTCGACGCAGAGGAGACAAAAAGAAAAGAAAAGGAAAAAGCGGCCGTGTCGGAACGCTCACCCCAAGACGTCGGATACAAAAGCCAGATGCTCATGGCCGGCAGAGAGAGACAACACGGAGAGCAGGATTGGAAGGTCGGCTGGGTGGGCGATGGTGATAGGTCCGCCCACGCAGCCAAGCGACTTTGTCTCGCTTTCTTTTTTCTTTTTTTTCCTTGATACCTCCCTGGAGAATGCACACACCCCCACCACGACTGTATGCACGTTGCATTAACCTGCAGGACGCACACACACACACACACAAAAACCCTTCCTCACGACAACCCGGAAGGAGAGCCAAATAGGAGGATCAGCCTCCCCGCGCCAGAAAAAAAAGGAAAAAGAAAAAAAAGAGAAAGGGTGCGAAGAGGGGAGGGGGGCCCAGTGTAACCCCGGACGCAGCACCGCACCGGAGACCTCTCTGGTTTGCTTTCCCTCTCGCTGCAGCAATGCAGCGGACAGGTGTTCTCTTCTGACCTTGGGTAGCATGTACAGTATGTCGACGTTAGCTCTCGTACATGTGTGGTCGAGGGAGGCACACACACGCACACACACACACACTGGATGCACAGCTCGCGCAATGTGGAAAGTCGTTGCGGGACAGCCAGCTCTGGAATTTGGTCTATCTATCCAGGTGTGTGTGTAGGGTTGATTTGACCCTCCTGGTGGTGCGTCGTCTCCGCAGGGCACAGCTGCTTGTCTCGGCGCTCGGAAGGGCTCCCCACGCCGACTGAAGTGAGCAGAAGGGCACATCCACTGGAGAGTGCCTGCTGCACTGTACTGTACCAAGCTGTGATGCCGCATACGACAACACGCACCCCCTCTATCGTCCCGCGTGGGGAAACCGTGAGCAGGATTTTTCCCTCTTTCTGGTCGGTACAGCTCGGTTATTGGTTATATGGGTGGCTTAGATGGGCCGGTCAGCTTTCGTTTCCGAAAAAAGCACACCGTTAAACAAGGAAATATAACAACAGCGGGCACAACTTGGCGGGCAGAGATACAGAGCCGGGGGGGTTCAGGGAAGGCCGGAGAGCGTTTGTGCCGGCTGAATATTGTATACACCCATATTTCCATTTATTTAAACAGGGCCCCCCCTCCAAAAAAAAAACTATCGAGACGAGAGTGGGATGCAACGGGCGCTGGAAGAGAGAAAAAGGAAAAAAAGTTGGGGATCCCTGCGTCTCGTACGCTTGGCCTGATTGGGCGAGCGAGGACAGAGGATAAGAGAGAGAGAGAGAGAGGGAGAGGGAACGAAGAGGCCTAAACTTGAAACATCGCGGCCTCTTAAAATGGAGATTGGGTGGGAGGCTATAGTGGCCCTGCAGATAGCGTTGAGTGGAGAACAGCCCGTGGGCTATGTGGCCGACCGTGAAGCCTGGGTTTAACCCGAACGTGGCTGTTGCATCGCCAGAACTGGAGAGGTGTCCCGAACCGAGGCACCGCCGCTGAGAGACACGTAGCTGCGAGCAGCGAGAACTGGTGATCCCAGTGGATCTGCGAGTCTTTATGATTCCACATCTTCTACAAACTACAAACTACAGAGCACACACCTCTCGGAGCTGCTTTCCAATGCCCTCCCCCCCCTCTGTGGATGCCGCCCGCCGCGACAAGCATGTGAGGGACATGTAGTGCCGACCGAGCCGTTGGGATTCAGGATCAACACCGCGTGTGATATGATCCAGGACTTCACAAGCCTGGAACCAGCTCTCTTGTTTTCTGGTGATAGCTTTCAACGCGCCGCTGCGAGCCCACTGCCGACGGCATTCTCCAGCTGGCGTCAAGCCCGAACGGGGCATAGCCCTGCAACCCGAACTATCTGGGGGTGTGTGTCGACGCTCATGCAGCATGGAACGAGACACATGCCCACCGGTCTGTGAAGGGCAGCTGGCCTCAGTTCGTGCACCTCGTTCGCACAAACCACGTTTAGTGCGTGTGGAGCAAGCGTGGGATGACGTGCTGGTCTGATGCAGGATTCTGTGTGAAGAGTGAGAGACATAACAGCAAGAAAAAGAAAGTCTATCTGTGTGCAGCTGGCATGGATCTCGCCTATATTTCCAGTCGTGGGCTAGAAGCACTTGGGAGATGTGATAGTGACATTCCGGGGGAGGGAACTTGCCTTCATGCAGATGTGTCTCCGTTTCTGTGGGCTGTTTTCTTTTCAATAGATGTGCGAGAATATTGGCACACCAGGAGGGAAATCCCACGGCGGGGGGCTTGATCAACCTTGTTGTGTGCTTTCTTTTTCCAGTCCCCTGCTTCACGGAAGATCGGCCATCCCTCGTGGGGCCCGTGTGGGAGTGAAAAAAACAAAAGTATCAGCTTCTTTGGAGGTGTCTCTGCGAGAACCAGCACAGTCCGCGGCGAAAGCTGTGATAACGGGGAAACGGAGACACACTTCTCACCAGCCACCAGCCCTTACCCCTGCTCCAGCATCTTTGCACAGGACGAAAGGCCACCAGGTAATTGGACCATTGACAAGACGTCCCCCCCCGGCGGACCGGCAGAGACAGAGAACCTGGAAGTGGCACCACTTTTGCATCCAGCAGAGTGTTCCATCTTTCTTTTTATTGATTCACAAAAGCAAAAAGTGATATCTGATAGTGGGCCAAACCCCTTATATTATCAGGGCCCCATCACCACTCACTAACAGCATAGTGTCCGCTGTCTGTGTTATCCTGGCTCGTCCATCGGTGTTAGCTGGTGGTGGCTTGACCTGTCAGATTCCACTCCGAGCTTCTCATTCGAAAGTCCGTCTGGCCGTGCTGGATATACTGGCTGCGCCTGTGTGTCCACGCCCTCCGTGGTGCGTCAGATCTGTGTAATGCTGGGTCCCTTGGTTGATTGATTCTGGTGTTGGATCTGAGCCCCCGCTGGGCGGTGGTATTTGCAGCATATTTTAATTTGGGCTGTGTTTCCCCCGGCTTATGCCATCTCGGCTGGACCGACTCTCGCTGAAGCGTTCGCCCGGCCGCACGATCCTGCTCCGGGCGGTTTGTGCGACGTTACTGACAGGATAGGAGCGCTGGACCCTTCATTTCACGTACAGTATATATATATATATATATATATTGGACGCCGAGAACCCCGAGAACAAGCACGCACATGAGAATCCTGCAAACCGTCTCCGAATAGAAAGTTGCTGTGCCGCTGCCCACGGAAGATTTTTCCCAGTCTAGAGAAAAACCAACAGCTGTCTCTAATTGAACGTGCGTGTGCGTGTGTGCGTCCTGTTTCCCAACAGCCGGGTCCAACAGAAATCTCCCCGTCTGACATTCTCTGTCCATCCGTCCCAATCCTGCGGCACCGTGAAGAAAAAGCCAAAGTCAAAGTGAAGAAACGAGAAAAAAAAAGAAAGAAGGTCACCTACCCGGCCTATACCTAAAGGAGACATTCATCCCTCCCTTTTCATCACCGGTGTGATGACTTCCAGCTCTGTGTGTCTAATCTTCATGTGAACGCCGTCCCGAGGCCCGGGTAACGACTATCGATGTTGTTGGAGGGGCGTTTCGCCCATGTGTAGGCGTCTGAGTACTTCCCCGTAACCCGTCTGTGTGCCCCTGGTATGGCTCGTTCGCGAGAAAACCACATATGTGTCGCTGTCTTTGTCTCGTCTGTGAAAAAGACGACATCCCGCGGGTCTGGGAATGAAGTCTCCAGCCGATGTGATATGCTCCAGGTGCACTTGACGATTCGGGCTTAGGGCTGGCTGGCTATACGAACAGTCCAATATACCCAACATAACGTAGTGGTTAGGCGGATATATGTGAGTCAGGGTCTTTTAGCTCGTGTCCGTAGCACCGGGACCTGCGCCCGTATTGTTCTCGGCGGTGATATCACGAAGCGTTCATACGGACGGTGATGATTCCCGTGTTTGGAACGCCGTTCTCTTGTTTCCTAGACCACCAAAAAGGCCCGGCTGCGACTGGAAATCAGGAAATCCTGTCCTCCCCTGCCAGTCAAAACTCTATAACACACACACACACACACACCATGTCTTGTCTCCCTAGACGATCCTGTCAACACCCTCCTGGTGTCTTCGGCCCTACAACCCCATGATACATGTAATTAAACGCCGGCGACTGACCCCCGAGACGACAATCTCTACAGAGGAACCGTGTCCCCCAGAAGACCGTGAAGGAGAAGCACCAGCAACAGCAGCGAAAAGTCGTACGTCTCCCCCCCTGCACCCTGTTCGCCGGTCCAGCCCAGGTCCACCGTTTGCCGTGTTGTTAGCAGCGCAAACCTGTGCACTGTAGGCAGGCTGCCGGTGGGGGGGCGGGGGAGTGATGGTGGGCAGCGCAGGGCCCGGACTTCTTGTACCACCCACCACGGTTGGAAGGAATCAAAGGAATAGTTAATATACCACAACGCCATGAAGATGCAGTGTGTTTTCCCGTTCGCTGCGCGGCGCAGCCACGCCGAACTCTCGTCGTGGGTGAGCAGAAAACAAAAGTCCGGCCGGTTTTCACTTAATCCGTGCTTCAGCCCTCCCAGGCTCGCAAGGTGATCACCCAGCCCCCCCTCTCCATGTTTGGAAATAGAAGCACTGGCCGGTAATTCTGTCGTCGGTCTCATAATCAGCGACACCCTCCTCCTCCGTATCTCGAGTATTTTTTGGGGCGTTTCCCCTTGGTCTTCTCGTCCCCCACAGCTGAGATTACGCGGACACGGAGAGAGGCTACGCCGAGCGTGGGGTGTTCGTCACAAGGCTCCGGCCATGATGTAATTTCTAAGGTCGTGTCCAGGTGTGATGTACAGTACTGTACATTCTCAACTCGTAGGCACATACGCAGCAGCACCTCGTATCTCGAGTTCAAGGCAGATGTGATGTTGGGGAAACGGCGAACGGGGAGGGGGGGGGGGGGGGGGACGCATTATCCACAACAGCAGCGAAAGACTGCTGATCATCACCCACCCCCCGAACAGCCTTCTGTTGCGGTTCAGCACTCCAGACTGTGCATGTGCCCCTGTATCTTCCATCTCCGGTGGCCGTGGCTGCCACTCCCGCGGAGCCTGGAAATCGAGACTCAGCAGCGTGTGGGCGTTGTTTACACATTACAGAGTGCAGAGAGTACATCCTGTTGGTTCTCGGGGATGACAAGCCCCGGTTTGTGCGCTGCCTGCCGCCCGCAACATCGAGGGGAGCGCCCAAGGACGCTGAGTAGCAAGACAAAAAAAAAGAAGCAAGCAAGATGTCCGCGATCGAACGGCTGGCTGGCCGGCCTTGGTATTGGTACAGCCCTCTGAAACAAAAGGCCCGTCAGCACGAGATTGCGCCATCCAGGCTATATATAATCCATCCAGAACACCTCCAAGAAAAAGCAGCAGCCAAAAGTATCCCTGCGCATGACCGTCGGTTGGAGTTGTCACAGCCGTGGGCGCGGCGCACCGTGAGAACGTCAGCGCGGGATGCTCATCCTTTCTTCTCACCAGAACTTGGAGGGAGGAACGAGGCGGAACTTGGTGTGAGCCTTGAGGGGGGGGGGTAGTAGATTTGATTCGTGCTGTAAGAGGAATAGTCCGGCCATGCTCGCCCGGCGTGCTGACGACGACTTGACGTCGACAGAGAACTAAAAAGGGCGAGGAGCAAGAAAGAAAAGAAGATGCTCAAAATCAGAGCAGCGTCGAATCCCCCCGTGAAGCCGAGAGAGCTGTGCAAAAGCCCCCCCATAAAAAAGAAATCATACAGATGCCCACTTCCTCCCCCTCCCCAGTGCCCGAATCCCGCCGGCGTGGGAAGAACCGCGCTGGCCCCAAACCAACGCACGGTGGGCACCAGGGTTCGCGGAGCGGGAGCGGTGTTTTTGTGCTGCCGGTTTTTCGCTGGCCCTCGTTCAGAGGACTTCGTTTGCGGGATTCTGTAAGCTCGACCTGACGATTTCCAGTTTTTTTCTTTCAGTATTTTTGGCCATCAAGGTCTAGATACGAGCTGTTCATCCAGGTGTACACATCGGGAGAGGGGGGTGTTGGTGACTTCGGACCTCAACGAGAGCACCCGAAAGGCTGATTTCCAGATTAAAATAAAACAAAGTTGAAAAAAAAAAAAATAACCTTCCTTTCAACCGATGACGTTGTGCTCATGCAGCGTCATCTCCAAGCCCAAAGCCCCCCGTCCATCCCATCCGCAAAACTTGATCACCCTCAGACTTGACCTTGGTTCCCGAGCCGTATACGGACATCTCCTGTATATTGAACACATGCTCAAAGAATCACTCAAAGGGCGCTCCGGATCGCGAGACAGGACATGACCGGTGCAGATTTCTGTTCTGCCTGAGCGTGATGACCCCAGCATCGAGAGGGGAAGGGGGGGGGGGACGAAGAGGCAAAGTATCCAGGCACGGGGACCCGCGTATCTGCGGTTCCTTGCAGGCTGTGTTAGATTGAAGCGTAGTCTCTGTCCCTAAACAGGAAACCAACGACGGAGAAGGGGGGGTGTGAGTGTGAGTGAGATGTGTGTGACGGGGAAAAGAGCAGGTGAGCAAGAATGTGATCACACTTCTTCGGGACGTTTCGTACAACGAGAGACAAGACAAGACCACTGGTCATTTTCTCTCCCTCCCTCCTGGATCTGTTTACCCTCACACGTCGGACTTTCTTGCACGGGGTAACGGTCTTGCCTAGAAAGTGCGGAGACAACATCCTCCTCGCCCCAAAAAACCCCGTACGACGTGTCCCGCCCCCTCAGGGTATCTGCCAGACCCCGACCCGGAGCCGACAGCACGGGGCGCCAACCCGACCCGAAGTCTGTGCAGTACTTCTACATCCATGCGTTCCCCTCAAAACCCCGACCAGAGCATGTTCCTGTACGTAATAGGACCGGCAGGTCTAAAAAATAAAACTAAAACTAAAAAATAAAAATAAAATAAAAATAAAAAAGGGCCAGCGTCGGGGTTTCAACCACGCGGCCAGCCTGGGATGGACACAGAACAGCCGAAACAACCACCCAACAAACGCACACGCACGGGTGGACAATGCAGAGGTGAAGCCGCACACACGGCAAATCACACACACCGCCGTCCCGACAAGCTCGGTGGTGTCCAATCAATACGGCACCTGGCTTCGCCCCTCCCACCAAAGACAGCCTGCCAGAAATTGGCCTTTGTACGTAACAACATGCGAGAAGCTCTGGCAGCCGGCCGGCCTGCCAAGAGCCACACCGTTATATCAGAGGAAATAGTAGAAAATCAAGATGCCGGGTGAAAAAGAAACATTAAGTTGCAAAGTAAATTCTCCGACTGGGATGTGTGAGTGTGTGTGTGTGTGCGCCTGAGATAGATTCTCGTTAGTCGTGCAGACGTCAACAGTGGTCAAGATGGGCCTCACACGATATTACCAGCGGCATGCCTGCTATTCCCGGGGGCTCTTCACAGTCCGGTCCGCCGTGTTTCAGAGAGCCGGGTACATATGACCTCACCGCCTATTCACCGACACAGAGTGTTGTTGACGGTGCCCTAACCCAGCTGCTGGGGAATATCACCATCGCAGCGCCATCCATCGCCACGATCACGAAGCCCCCCCTCCCCCCCCCATTTCGCCCAAAAAGCGTCACCACACATTCCAACAGCCATCTGCCCTTTCCCGTCCCGTCTAGAAGCTCCCGTGTAAAAAAGAAAAGACGAAAAAGTAAAATAAAATAGAAAAGTCAGAAGAAAAAAAGAACAACGAAAAAAAAGCTCATGAGCGAGCAGCTACTCCGGAATAAACGAAAGCCACAGACAAACACTCGCCCCAGCCCGCGTTGGGGGCCAGAACCCTCCCGCCGCCACCGTTCACTCCAAAAGTCCGCTCCGTCCCCGTGTGTCGCCCGGCACGTTCGACCAGGCCTGGACTGTGAGCCATCAGACGGCCGAACGGAGCCCACCAAAGCAAGTGTGATGAATAAACAGTTCACGCACACACACACACACCCACACATTCCCGTCGCTGGTGTCCTTTGGGGGCACTGGCGCCAAATCTGCCACATTCTGCCACTCAGATGTCGAGACGGCTTCACGCGTGCGCTCTCGGGGAGGGGGGCCATTCCCGCCCAGCCCGGCCTGTCGTGATGCTACAGCGTGTTGGGAGAGACCTTGCTCAAGAGGCTTTTTCTTTTTCACTTCACTGGGTAGGCGTCTGATCCACTACCGCCACTGCAAAATTTTACCTGCTGTGGCCCAGCTCCACTGTGTAATAGAAAAAGAAAAAATCAAAAATCAACACGTTTGTTCCCAATCGGTGCCCATTCGTGGGGATATCTCATGATGCCTGCGGAATCCGGGCCTCACCAGACACATTTGGTTCTCTCTCCTCGTAGTAGCTGCGGGCCGGAGAGTACCTGTACGTACGTATGGACGATTCACCCGGCTCTTGCTCTCTGAGGTCCAAGGTCAGCCCGCCTCAAAGATCAAAAGAACAGGAGGTATACTAATCGGCCTGGTCTGCTCCCGTTTCCTCCGTGGTCGACGAACGGTGAGCCAGGTGGTGAGATGCCGGCAGTTGTGGAGAACACAAGTGACGGCCGATATAGCCGAACCGACCTGTCCACTTCACGTCAGAAAACGGGAGATTCAGAAGAGAAGAGGCAGAAAGAAAGTTGGAGTCATACTCTGGGGCGCTTCCATTCGCGGCTTTGAGCACCCTCCCCCCTCCCAGGTGCCCATAACTTTGCTTTCTATACGGCTTTTTATGACGCTTGCTGTGCCTAAACTTGAAGCTACGATGAGTTCTTCGTATGCTCTGACGGCCCTGGTCAGCTTCATGCTCATCCCTGCTCGCCCGTCTGCCTCGCCCTGGCGAAAAAAAAAAAGAAGAAAAAAACATACAGCTTGCGACTTAAGACACCCTCGAAGCTCAACCAAACAGGACGACCTGCAGAGTTTTCCCCCTTCTTCTTCTTCAGCCTTCTCTCGGCTTCTGCAATATCCTACGCGAGAGTCAATGTCGTAAACACGCCCTCCTCTCTGCCCGAGCGTCAAATAGCACGGAACCTCCCACCGAACAAACATGAGAATCTATTCGGGACGTATAACAGACTACCCGGAGTCAAAGTCAGACATCTCAGCGATCCGAACACGCCCGGTGGATTCCAGGAACTCTTCTTGCCCAGCTCTGGCCAAGCTGAAAACAGGATACACTGCATAGAGTCCAGACAATGAGATCACAGCTCCAGAAGCTTGTCTGCCCTGGATGCTCGACAGCAAATTTCTTTTTCCTCTCTCTAATTGACTCAGACACACACCCCCCCGAAGGGGAACGAAAACTTTTCGCTATTCAAGCCATTTGTGTATTTGTGAGCGTGGGCCGCCACTGCATTGTGCAACGGTAACGGGTAAGACAACAAAGCAGCATGGGACGATCCCCACCAAGTGGCGGGTTCTCTGTATTCTTTGTTTCCCCCCTCCCCAAGACATCGCACTTCCCCCATGCCTCGACCCTGCGCTGCCAGAGACCCAAACAACAAACCGACGAGGAGACGAAAATTTTTCTCTCCCCCAAACCTGAACACACACAACGATCGTCAGCTCACTTCCACGCCCCCGTTTTCCGGTGGGCTCAAGACTGAAAG
>LNGL01000059.1:64999-75238 GCA_001510565.1 Knoxdaviesia proteae
CCGCGCTTCCCCAGATTCCCGCCAGAGGGCGAGAAGACACGATCAACGGATTGGAGAAGGCCCCCACAGACGGCCTGTCCCCCCCCAAGGCTCTGCAAAGCGCACGTCGATTCGAGCCCACCCGCCGCCGTGATCAGATCTCGCGCGGGCCCGACGTAGCCCACATACCGCACGCCCCTCCCCCCCTCTATCCCCGTCTGCACCTGGGGGGAGAGACTCAGCGGTTGTGCCACTGGTGATATCGCCAGGGTTGGCTGGTGGCTCAAGTGACCCTAAGTGCGTGGCCTGATCTGCTGTGCAACAGTGCGTTTGGGCCGCCGTGGGTGTTGGCTTTGTTCCCCCTGGTCGACGAGACTCGGCGGGGCAGTGCTTGATGTTTTGTTGGTCTTTGTCTGTGGTTGAAGTGTTGAGTGGTTGCAGAGGAAGATCACGGAGTGCGTTGGAGATGAACCCTAAACCGGTATCCTTCTCCCAGATATAATGACCGCAATCGCTGGATCCGCACTTGCCCTGCCGCCGTCTCCCAGATGCACCTTCCTTCTGACATGTTGGTGTACCAAGACCGCTCCTTCCCGTTCCTCGAAGAGGGCTTTGAACCCTCGCACACATTCAATTCCACGTGCACAATCTAGGGCTTGATTACGAGAGACGCCATGAATAATCACGACCTCTTCAACCCGACACATACAGTACACAGCCACACGGCAGAAGACATCATGACGAGAGAAAAACGGAACAACTGTAGATGACTATAAAAAAGGTAGAACGAGACCAAGAATAAAAGACACACGAAAAAAAGAAAAAGAAACCGTACACATAAAATCCGAACCACCGAAAACTAAGAAAAAGAGGAACGAGGAAAACACAGGAGAAACACGCTTTCAGGGGGTCATCGACGAAGAGGGCAAGGGAGTTGGTTGGTTTGAGTGTTGAAATATCGTGAGAAGAGCAGAAAAACAAGCAGCCGAGAACAACAGACGAAGACCGGTAAAGAGGGATTTTTTAAAAGAAACAGCAAAGCAAAGAGACAATACAACCAAGAAGAGAAAAAGAAAACACCAAACGACTCAAAAGAAGCGAGCACACACACACACACACACAGCCCTGATGTACATATATCGAACCCAGACACTTCACGCACACGCCCTACCGCCGCGAGCTCGCCATCTCGCCGTACCGGCCACGGTGCTGCGTGGTATCGTACGCCTGGATCACCCGCGTCTGGCTCTCATCGGCCTGCGAGAAGGCATACCCGCGCTGCTTGCGCATGCGCTGCACCTGGCGAACCTTCCGGATGGCCTTCTGGAACTGCTCCATGCGCGGCCGGTAGTCCTGGATGTTGTACTTCTGGATCTCCTGGATGTGGTGGTACGTCTGCGGGAAGTACATGCGCTTCGCAAACTTCCACGCCACGTCGCGGATCAGGCACAGCACCGCCAGCCCGGCCGTCTGCAGCCAGAACACCGGGCTCGCGTACAGCCGCGGGATCACCCCGTGGTACTCGGACGACACGTGCACCATCGGCGCCACCATGCCGTAGCCGGCAATGAACGCGTACCAGATCGCCATGCTGCCGGGGATGGCAATGATGTGGTACTTGGTCCAGTTCGACGTGATCAGCGCCGCCTTGCCCAGCACCGTCAGCAGCACCGCCCCGTACAGCGCCGTGCCCCACACCCAGTGGCCGGCGATCTTGCCGTCGCCCTGGATCAGGTCGCCCGCCCAGATCAGCTCCGCGAACCCGTACAGCAGGATCGAGTGGTACACCGCGTTGAGGATCCACTCCATAAACACCTTGTAGCGGAACGCCTCGTTGCGCTGCCCAATGCCGTACAGCTGCGGGTAGCGGTCCAGCAGCCGCGCCGAGATGAACTGGTCCAGCACGCCCAGCGCCAGCGGCGGCAGCACCGTGTAGAACACGTTGTAGAACGACAGCGTCCACGACTCGAAGATGACCTGGCCGGAAAACACGTTGCGGAACGTGTACCAGAACTGCGTCATGTACAGCGCAATGTTCTTGTAGAACGAGAACAGCACCGCCTTCGACACCCGCTGGTAGCTCCACGCCCCGTGCACCAGCAGCAGCTTGCGGAGGTACCGGAACTGCGCAATCGCCACGTCGGCACTGCGCGCCGCCTGCAGACCCTCCATGCCGCTGATGCCGACGCCAATGTGCGCAGCCTGAATCATCGACACGTCGTTGGCCCCGTCACCGATCGCCAGCAGAATCGACTCCTTCTGGTACTTCTTGACCAGCTTGACCACCAGCGCCTTCTGCAGCGGAGACACACGGCAGCAGATCACCGCCTTGCAGAGCACGGCCAGGTCCAGAAACAGCTTTTCCAGCTCCTTTTCCAGCGCGTACGTCAGCGACTTTCCGTCGATAATCAGCGCCAGCGTCTCCATCTCGATCGTGCCGTCGCCCTGTGTCCGGATGGCGTCGAGTTTCTTCTGGAGGTTGTCGCGCGTCGCCGCCATCGAGTCCTCGTTGACGATCAGCAGCATCATGTCTTCACTCAGCAGCTTGCAACTCATGCCGATGTTGATGGCCGTCTCCTGGCGATCGCCCGTGAGCACCCACACCTTGATGCCAGCCTGCTGCAGCGTGTGGATGGTATCCGGCACGCCGTCTTGCAGCTTGTCCTCGATGGCCGTGGCCCCCAGCAGGTAAAAGTCCTTTTCGATAATCTCCGCCGCCTTGTCGAGCTCGTCGGCCCGCGTTCCGCCGACCGTCGTGGCCGCCTTGTCGAAAATCCGGTACCACTCCTGGAACTCGGCCTCGGGCACCTCGCGCATCGCGAGACACAGCGTGCGGAGTCCCTCGGTGGCGTACTCTTCCAGGTGGCGCAGCGTAGCCTCCACGTGCGGGTTGTTGTCGTTCAGGCGCTCGAGGATCACGGTATCGGCGCCCTTGCAGTAGATGCGCACCTTGCCGTCGGGGCAGCGGTAGATGGTCGACATACGCTTGCGCGTCGAGTTGAACTCGCACACCGCCAGCAGCTCGTACTCCGACACCTGACCGTTCGCCTCCACCATAACCGACCTGGGCTTGCGAGCCGTGAACGCGTATCCGAGCTCCAGCGCGCCAGACACCAGCGCGCCCTCGTCGGGAGACGACGCCTGGTACTTGATCTTTCCACCCTTCTCCTCGTCACGCTCGGGAATAACGGTGTGACAGGTGGCAAGCAGGGCGAGGAACTGGTCGATCAGCGGCGCGGTTTCGTGGCCGCCCTCCAGGTTCTGGCGCAGGCGCTTGAAGTCGTGGATGCCGACCTCGACGCCGTCTTCAATCGTGGCGCGGCGGTCCTCGGGCACCTCGTCGGCATACTGGATGCCGCCAATCGAGCACTGCTTAAACTCCATGATGTTGCAGGTGAGCGTTCCGGTCTTGTCGGAGAAGACATAGCCCACCATGCCCAGCTCTTCGACCAAGCTGGATGTGCGGCAGTTGGCCGGCGTGTCGGTTTTGTCGTAGTACATGTCGAGGTCCTCGTTGATCAGCATGCCCTGCGAGAGCTTGACCAGCTCGAGCGTGACGAAGAGCGAGATGGGCACGAGAGACGAGAACAGGACCCAGTAGGTGACGAGATCCTTGAAGATGGTCCGCACAACGGCGGAGGCCGAGTTGTTTGCTTCCAGGTACAGGTACGACAGGCCGTTCTCGTCGACCTTGCGCTGGACGAGATCACCGATGGTGCTGATGATGCTGAGAATCATCAGGATACCGACAAGCAAGAGCACGAGGTAGTTGAGCTTCCGCTCAACCTTGGTCCGCTTGATGGGCGCGGCAGTAGCGTTACGCATAAGCTTCGTTTCGTGACCGGTGAAGACAGCAATGCCGTGGATCCAGGGAGTGTTTCGCAGGGTGGCGCCACGGAGCAGCAGCTGCTCCGGGTTCAGAGCAATCTCGCGCTCGCCGCCGCCAGTCTGCATGGTGATGGTGGCTTCGTAGGTATACAGGCTGCTGTTGGGCTGTTCCGACTTGACCTTGCCGCCGAGACGGCCGAGTTCCGGGGTGCTGACAATCTCCGAGGTTTCCGGCAGCGCCTGCTTGATCTTGAGGTTCGTCTCGCCGTCGAGGTTGGCGGTTTCAATGTAGCACAGACCCTCGGGCTCGGAACTGGCCAGGAGCACGAGATCGGCGGGGAACGGCTCTTCCGACTCGACACGCACAATATCACCAACGGCAACATCAATCCACTTGGTATCGTGGAAGTCGGAACCACGCAGCACGCGGGCGCGTGACGTGTTGAGGGCAGTATCAGCTTGCTTGCGGCGGTGGTCCTCAACGAGTTCCTTGATGGCGGAAACGAACAGCACAACCGACAGCGGCGCAATTGTGGTGTAGCGGTTCGTCGGAGACAGGCCAGGAATTTGTTGCAGGATGGCGGTGAACAAGAAGAAGATGTTGGCGAACTTGGAGAACTGTTCGTACAGGAACTTGGGGAGGAAGGTGGCGATGTTGTATTTGGCGGTGGAGATGTGGTTGTCGCAGTACTTGTTGGCGGCGTTGGCCGGGGGGTTGTTGAGAAAGATCATGCGCGGGCCCAGAGTTGACGGGTCGGGTTTCGAGCGGCCGAAGCCGAACCTGAAGTTGCCCAGGTCGAACTTTTTGGACTTGCGAGACGACGCCTGGTCGACACTGGCCGAGTCCCCAGCGCCGGCACGGCCAGCCGGGTGCTCGGTCAGGGGCAGGTCCATCTCTGAATATCCGCCGCCCATGCCCAGACGGGCCTTCATCTTGCCAAAGAAGCCACCGCCCATGCCCAACATGCTGTTGCGGTTGCGGGCATTTGTGCGGCCGGCAGTGTTCGCGGCAGTGTTACCGGCGGGAACACCGCCATGTTGGTAGTACGAGTCGGCGTCGGTGGGATATTCATCGAAGTCATCGGCGTATCTTTGGTAGTTGCCCAGACCGGTGCTGGAGGCGCTGTTGTAGCGGTCTAGGTACGGGCCGTTGCCGGCGGGACCGACGGGGGGGATACTGGAAGGACCGGCACCGAGGACCGGCGGTCTTTGCGGGCCGGTGGAATATGCGGGAGGGCGGGATTGGGGGTATTCATCGTACGTATTGGGCTGCGATGATTGGGGGTTGTGCGATCTCATCAGGTCGTCATCGTTCAGCGTCGAGCGCTGGCCATTACTGTAGTAGGGTTGCTCATTGCCGAGATCGAGGAGCAGATCTTGACCAGAAGCAGGCCCTGGCGCATTGCCGGGACGTCTGCCAGCCATGCTGGGAGAGGAGGAAACGGAAGGAGGACGGGATAAATCGGATTCGGGGTGATCACAACAACGGCTGAGATTCTTGCATTCGGGAGGTCGCGACGGAAGGACAAGGGGGGAGAGAGTCGAGGAGCGGCAAGCAGGAAAGAGCCGCGTCTATCTAGGTGAGGATCAAAACACACAACAACACCACGAGGGGCTAGATTCGAAGAGAGGATGGAGTGATGGAACAAGGAAACTCGAAGAGCGGACGTGATGGGGTGTGTTGTTCAATCGGCGAAACAAGGACACGGGATGGGAAAGGACGGCCGGCAGAAATTTCGCGGGGGAATGTCGGGAAGGCGAGGGAGAGACAAGAAGAGATACGGAATTGAAGGATCCTGGGAAGAGAATGCAAAGAGTTAGCAAGAATTTCGATGGCAGCAGCGGACTGTGTTTCTGTTGTATGTTGTTGCAGCTATTTCGTCCTTTCGTTTCGAAGTCGGCGTTGGCAATGGACAGCGAATGGTGGATTGGAGGCCACTCACCACAACAGACCGAACTATGAGGAAGCCAAATAGAAATAGCACCGGGAAATGAATCAAAAAGGACACCCAAAACAATGCCAGCGATTAACGGGGTATTTGATGGAGGTCGTTAGACGAATAGAATAAAATAAAACAAAAATAAAACAAAATTACGATACAACAAAGCGGACCAAGAAAATAAAAAGGAGACGTAAGGACCACGTTGCTGGCGAGTGCGGATAGTTTGGAAGAAGCACAGCCTCGGTCAGGGAGTGACGAAACAGCGTGCACCGGAATTTTTGCTCGCTTTTTCTGCTGGGCTGGATTTTCTCGGCGGCTTTTCTCTGTGTTTTTCGCGTAGCCTCCGTTCTTCAGGCACTCTGGACGGCCCGTGAAAGGCAAGATTCGGAAGAGACGGCGTCGATTCACAGCATAGAGCAGGCAGTCGGCGGGAGGTCGAGCAGACGAACAGACGCGGTGATGTGTGGTGGACGGCGAGCGGGTTGTCAATAAGGAGCAAGTGCAAAGGAGGCTGAGGGTGCGCCCGCGTAATATCGGCAGCCAGGCCAAGCGCTCAATGGGGATTGGGGCGAAAATGTGCGGGTTGAGGGTTACGCTACGACCAGGAACGAAGCAGATCAGGAGATGGAGGCGGCGGGGGAAAAAAGGATGAAAGCAAGGAAAAGACGACGAAGACAAGATAAACGGCTCACGGGGGATTTGCAGAGCACGGGCTGATGGGAAGTGTGGAATCTGGAGACAAACAACCAGGCGAACAAAAGGAGACGGAGAGAGGAAAGGGAAAGGAAAAAAAAGAAAAGAAAAAGGTGAAGCTGGATGTAACTAGAATCTCGTGCGGATGCAGGCGTAGAGTGGATGCGGTGCCTATACGAGGAGAGGAAGCACGCAACGAATGGAGTCCAGCGCAAAGCCACACTGGGACGGCGGGCTTTGGACGCTGCTCGGCGGCATTCCCAAGGCTGACAGCTGGAACTTACAGGGCTGGATGTTCTATAACACCCACTGAGCCCCATTTCCAGCTGCAGCGCTTTGTGTGGCTGGTGGCTGGGTGTTCGTTAAGCCATCTCGGGGTACCTCCCTCCGACACGTTATTGACACACAAAGACGAGGTACCCCTGGATTCTGCGCGGGGGGGAAGGAGCGGCAGTGTGTGATTGGCTGCAGCTGGCAGCACTTGGCAGGCAGTTTTTTCTTCTTTTTCAGGGGGCAGGTCCAGACAAACGAAGCCTGCTTCGTTCCTTCCGTCCTGGATGCCCTCCCTCCCCGTTCCTCGCACATCTGTTCTGCGCACAGTGTCCGGGCTGCTGTCGTGTACGTACTGTATATCTGTCCGACCTTATCGACACGCACATCACCAGCCACTGAGAACTGCCAGCCTGTGCTCGTTGGGAGGGGCGAGGTGTTTCGGATCAAAAACAGCTTTAAGAGATCTGCAAAATACACTGGGAAATAAAAGATAAACAACGCCTGGAGCTTTGGCCGGGATTGAGGGAACTCCCCAAACAGCAGCCAGGAACGGTCCGACTGAGGCAAGTACAGTGTGCGGCTCTGTGCGCACTGTCCTTACGTCATTTCCTCGGAGAGTTTTCCCAATCGGCTCACTCCAACCAACTTCCAGCACTTCAGTAGATGCATATTGCGGTTAGCGACATATATGTATCCCCGATATCACCAACACCACTGACTTGCTCCGTGTTCACGGCCACCATGTCTATTTCGGGCTATATGCGCTCTACGCGCTACATGCACTGGCCATTCCTGCTATCGTGGGCCGGCGCTCTGTTGGCACCGGTACGAGTTTTTCCAGGCGCAGCCAACACGCAACCGCAGCACTGCCCACCACCGCCCGTAGCCGCTCGCAACGCCAGCCAGGAGCGACAAGAAGTTAGGAATCCTGCAGGACAGGCGCCGGATACCACCGCCGGGGCCCAACGCCGCACACGCCGCGCCGATGTCTCTGGAGCGGGGTGCACGGACCCCTCCCTCCCGGATGCGCCGGAACCGCGCGGCCAGTGCCTCCAGCCAGTCCCTCGGCCACCAGCCACCGCATGGCGATGCCGTTGACCTCCGCGGGTTTCTGGATGTGCAGCCTGTGGCCCGCGTCGACCTCGACCACGGCCGGCCGCCGCACGACTCCGGCCGACGTCCCCGCCCACGGGCCCGCGATCGTCGGGTCGCGCAGCCCCAGCAGGTCCAGCGCCAGCGGCTGCACGTCCACCGTGCGCCGCCCGGCATCCTGCGGCACATCGGCCTGCGCCGTAGCCCAGCATGCACGGCGCCATCACCCGGACGCCGAGCCGCAGGAAGAGCGGGTTCTGGAACCGCCAGCCGTACGGCACGTCCGGGAAGCCGTGCAATAGCGGCACCGTTGGCGGGGGCGGAGTCGTGGTGGGGCCGGGCGGCACGGCGAAAAGCACGCTATACGTCTTGCCGCGGACCTGAACGTCGCGGTACGTGGCCCGCGGGTCTGTAGGCGAGAGTTTGTCCACGGCCTATCCGTAGGTGTAAGCTCGAGAGGTGTAGGCTGGCCTGGCCTGGGCTACGTATGAACAAAAAAGAAAAATATTGATCAAGGGCCGCAAAAAAAGCTGTAAGCTGTGTTGACTTGGAATACCACTGATAGCTCTGAGATGGAGGAGAGTTCAAGGGAAAGAAAAAGGGGAGGGGGAGAGCTTTCACCCGCGGCCCAAATCTAGCCCCCAAATCTAGCCCCCCAAGGCACGCGCAAGATGTCGGACACTCACTCGGCCGTCCGACCCACCACACCCCGATATCCGGGGTACATCTCGGGAAAGACCACGGAGGCCTTCTCCACCGGCGAAGAAAAGAAATCTTCCCGGCATTTTCAGGTGTTCCGACTTGCCTGAACTGCCTGGCCTCACGCCAACGTCCCGCTTTACGCAGACGTCCCAAGATCACATGTCCAAACCACGACACAAAGCATTCTCGCGAAAAGTCTCCCTTGTATTGTAATCCCGTTAGTCTACCTCTCGTTGCTCTCTACCGCGTACCATTGTCTAGTAAAACACTGTATCCTCGTCCGCCTCCAGAATCACATCGCCCGTGTCCTCATGGTTAATGTTGTCCGCCAGCGTCGACGACACCTTGGCCTCCTCGACCGGCGCCGCAGGCGCAGCCTCGGTCGGCTTGGGTGCGTCAGCGCCGGACGACGACACCGGCGGGGTGTCCGCGACGGCCGCGGACGGCGTCTTGGCGGCTTCGGGGTCCGCCGGGGCGTCCGTGTCCGAGCCGCCGTCCTCCAAATCTCCCGACTTGGCGGCCTGTTGCTCCGGCTTGCTGCCGTCACTCGACAGCGCTTCATCACGCGGCGCCGGCTCAAGTCCCTGCTCCTCCTTCTGGCCCCGCTTCGCATCCTCCGGCGGACCGGTCTGGGAATCCCCCATGTCGACTTCATGCTCACCGGAACCGAGCCGCGTATCCCGCGGTCCACCGCTGCGCGACCGCTCTTCGCTCCGCGCATCACCCCCCGCATACGTGCGTCTGGGCGACCGCGACACAGACCGCTCCGCCGACCGCGGGCGCGCCGCTCTGGTATCCGCCGGCTGGTCGTCACGGCGGCGGCGGCGGGCCTCCTGCTCGTCGTCGTCGTAGTATCGCGGCTTGCCGTGCTCTTTGAAGTGCCGGCGCTTGCGCCACTCAAAGTCGTCGGTCTCGCGGCGGATCGTCGCTTGGGCGTCGCGCACCTGGTCGTTGATGAGGGATTGTTGGTGTCGCGTGAGCTTCCACGGGCGGTAGTACTATGAGAAATTGCGAGGTCATGTTAGCTTGGTGTGCCAGATAGGTGTGAGTTGTAGGGAGGGGAGCGGATGAGTCTTACCACTTGGGGCTGGGCGCTGGTCCGCAGACACCGCGCCAGTGTGAGCAGAGTATCGTGACGTAGCTTCATCTGTCGAGACCACCAATGAGTGTTAGCACACGCACACATAGATCCGCCCAGGAACAGCCGCACAAAGACTTACCACCTGCTCGTCAACCACAATCTGCTCGCGCACGCGCGCCTCGCGCAGCCGCGCCGTCTTCTCGGCCAGAGCCCGCGCCTCCTCGTCGCGCTGCTTCGCCAGCTTCTCCTTCTGCCGCTTCTCAATCTCCAAGCGCCGCTGCTGCTGTTCTTTCGCCGCCGCAGCAGCCGCCGCCGCGCTCGCCGCCGCAGAGGTTGCGCCCGTGGCGGCACCACCAGCCCCCGCACCAGCGCCGGCCCCACCCGCGCCACGCGCCCGCGCCCGGGCACCGACCCCGCCACCCTGGCCGAGCGTGCTGAGCAGCCCGCCGAAGAGCCGCTGGCCGCGCCGCCGCTCTTCCAGCCGGGTGCGCTCGTCAGGCTTGCGGGTGCGCGGCACCGGCTCGTCTGCGTGCCGCCGGTCGCTGGTGCGGTCGTTGCGCGGCGAGACCGCGCGGCGCCGCTGAGGCGACCGCGATCGGTCGGACGCGGTGCTCAGCCGCCGGCTGGGCCGCCGCTCGGCGGTGGGGG
>LNGL01000059.1:75300-85372 GCA_001510565.1 Knoxdaviesia proteae
CTTCGGCGTCGTCGTTCGTAATCTCGCCGGCCTCGGACCCGCTGGCGTCATGGCGGGCACGGCGGGAACCACTGCGGCTGCGGCTCCGGCTGCGGCTCCGGCTGCGGCTGGTGTCTCGGCGCGGCCGCTTCGTCGCGGATCCGGTGCGGTCGTCGGCTTCGGAGGACGCAGCGCGCTTGAGAGTGTGCGGCTGCGGGGACTGGGTGGTGGGGTGGTAGTGATCGTCGTCGTCGTCGGTTTGGTCGCGTTGGCGCGGTGTCGCATTTGGGCTGCTGGCTTGACGTCGGGCCTCAGCCGGTGGGTCGTCCCTGTGCAATTGGATCGTCAGCATTGGGTGGATCAGCTTCGTTGCAGCTTTACCTAAAACTTACACTTCCATAATTATACTCCTAAACGCCGGATTGCTCCGACGAAATGCAGGGTAAAAGATGTTGCGTTGTGAATGGTGGACAGGAGGAGGAAAAAAGTCAGTCCAAAAGTGCAGAGCCGCCCTAAAAGAAGGAAATAAAAAAGAGCTGCCGATAAGCGACACATTTAGCCGAAGTTCACCCGGCGTTTGATATTTGCCTTCCAGACCTGCTTGAATTTCCAATCGTCAACCTCACCTCTTCTTCTCTGAACACAACACTTTCTGTCTCCTCTGGTTTCCGTTTATTTGTTTATTTTTCACAGGCACAATGTCCCGCCATCACCCGTAAGTGTCTTCCGCTCCATAACCACAGGCCAAAAAACACATGGCTAACTCCCCTCTCTAGCGACCTCGTCATGTGCCGGAAGCAGGCCGGCATCTCCATCGGCCGCGTGTGCGAGAAATGCGACGGCAAATGCCCCGTGTGCGACTCGTACGTGCGGCCGACTACGCTCGTGCGCATCTGCGACGAGTGCAGCTTCGGCAACTACCAGAACAAGTGCGTGGTGTGCGGCGGCGAGGGCATCTCCGACGCCTTCTACTGCTTCGAGTGCACCCGGCTGGAGAAGGACCGCGACGGCTGTCCGAAGATTATCAATCTCGGTAGCTCCAGGACGGATGTAAGTTATATTTCCCCCTTTTGTCTTTCTGTTCTCCTGTATTGTTCTGCGCCAGGAGTCTCCCTACTAACCTTACTCCCCTTCTTTGCACGGCTATAGCTCTTCTACCAAAAGAAAACAAACAGGACGGCCCAGCAGTATTAACGCCAGTGTGGCCCGGGATGGGCGGGCTCTGGCAGCAAGTGGGACGGAATTTTTCGGCGTTTTTGGATTCGGGTTGTCATGGACTTTTTGTACTTGCATTTCACGGACAGTCTTTGTGCTGTATGATATTGATACCTTGGGTTTGCACTATGTTCAAAAAGTATATGTTTAAATAATTCGAAACGATACATTAGACTTCTATCTGCAGAATGTTCTGCACGACGCGGTGATGTGTATGGAAGTCCAGAAACTAGTTTGTGCAAATTCGGACAGTTGAATAAGTCAAAAATATCAATAGCAAGAATGATCTCCAAGAAACGAACACCCAGAAACCGCTGAAATGCAGGAAAGAATTTGACAAAAAATACCCATTCTCCTAATCATGCAGATAATGAACGGCCCAGATCCAATCCCAGACCCAGAAACTCTCAAGAAAAGAAAAGAAGAGACTCAAAAGTCAACGCAAAAGAGCAAAACGCCGCATACATCGTGTGGAATAAGTGGTCAGCCTAGTTAAGAATATTATGTACGGAAAAGAATACAGGCAACAGCGGTGCCGATAGATTTTGGTGAAACGCGGGTTCGACAAGAGGAGAGAGGGGAAGGGAGCGGGAAGTCAACGGCGGAGAGAAAGACGGAGGATAGGAACTCTCGAGTCCGTGGTAGGTTAGATGTAGCTAACACGAACACCCATACCGGCCGTCGCCTTGAGCTTCGCCCATGAAGCAGCCAGCACGCGCTGTACGCGCTCACGCACATCCCGGCGGGCCATCATCAGCAGGAACCCGGCCACAAACGCCAGGAACCGCATCAGCACCACCGGATTCATCTGCAGGCTGCGCGCCAGCTCGTCGACCAGGGCGCGGACGTGCGTGACCACCATCGACGCCCGCGACATCAGCGTGACGGCGCCCGGGGCGGTGGTCTTAGCCGCAGCACCGGCACCGGCAGAGGAGACAGCCGCACGTTTGGCGCCACCGCGGGCCAGAGCGCTGCGCGGCGGAACGACGCCGCTGCCGGCAGCTATGGAGTTGGAGTTGGTCGACCGCTTGCGCGCGTGGCTTGCGCCGCCGCGGGAGCTCGACCCCGCCACGCTGGGCGTGTTCTCTATGCCGTAGTCGACCTCGCTGCCAGGCGCCGCCGCATCGGCCGCCCGCCGCGCGGCCCGCTCGTCTTCGATGCGGCGCCGCTCGCGCTCCTCGTTCGCCTCGCGCAGCCGCCGCGCCTCTTCCAGCTCGCGCCGCACCTGTTCCTCCTGGCGGGCCTTCTCCTCGCGCTCGCGCTTGTCGGCCTCCATCTGGTCCTCCTGCAGGCTCTGCAGGGCTTGCAGGAAAGCCTCGCGGCGCTCTTCGTCGAGCACCGAGCTGACGCTGATGAACTCGCGGGCGTAGTCCCATTCGTTGTTACGCAGGAGCACGTGCAGAGTGTACAGCTCCAGAATCTTGACGCGGGCGTTGAGGTCGCGCGGGGTGTCGGCGCCGCTGGCCCCCTTGGCGGGAGAGCGGTAGCGCGACGTAGCACGCGGGGATGGGGAGGCGGAGGCGAGTCGTCGGGAGAGGTCGAGGGTTGGAGCACTACACGATGCCAGGTACGATTCCAGGCGTTTTTGGTTTAGTGCTTGGGTCCGGGCGTGAGCAAGCAGGAGGGTTGCACTAGATGGGGATATCAGTCAGCCTTTGTAGCGTAGAACAGAAAGTCCTCGGCAGTAGCAGGTGTACTTACAGATTTATCACCACCTCAGAATCCACATCCCCCTCAACGCCATGGTATCCGTTCCGCACGACCTCCTCCCACACATCGCCATCGCGCACCTTCGAGCACAAGGAGCGCCACTCCTGGCTGCCAAAGGCGTCCTTTCCGTCGTCGGGCTCCAGCTCGACCACGGCATTCAAAATGGTCAAATACAGGCCCCAGACCTTGACACGTGTCGAGCGGGAAGCGCGGACCACGGGAGCCGGCTCGGCCACACCATCGGCGTCGGGCGGAGCCGGCGTGACGAGCGGGAGAACAGTCGAGAGCGCCTCCGGCAGCCGACGCGTGAGGAACAGCGTCGAGGCCTGGCGGTAGGTCTTGGAGATGTGGGAGGATTGGCGGGCGGAAGCCGCGAAGGTCGACGAGATGGCGTGCGAGGGCCGCGAGCTTGGGAAGGCGTCGGAGGATGAGATGGTCGGACTCAGCGTCTCGGAGTATGTTCTGGAGCTGTTTAGAGCCATGTTGGGTGGCACGACCACATTTGCGGTCGGGAAGAAGAAGAGAGGAAGAGGATGGGGAGAATATCCTTAACGGGGAGGAAAATGAGATGTGAGATTATACACTCCAGATCAGGCGACCTGGAATTAGCAACGGAAGAGAGACAAAGCAAACAGATCAAAGGGAGAGAGAGTATTGGTAGTAGTACAGCAAGGAAATGAGGAAGAAGAGAGAGCGGATCAGAGAGAAGGATCCACAGAATTCGTCCTTTCGACTATTCACACATCCACACACACCCGTTTCGGAAATGGCAGGAACGTAGAAGACGCGTGGTTTGGTGATGGAAGCAAGACATGTGGGAAGGGAAAGGAATGACACCGTCTTTTGTTGGGTGGTGGTTGAAGAATTGAAGCTGTAATCACGGCTCTCGACTTTTTTTTCCGTGTTGTGATAACTTAAGCCTCGGCTGACAACTTGACGTTGGGGGAGGGCCACAAGTGTTTGAGCGGTACTTGGCCATGCACGCAAATCACAGCGCGCGACATGTACCCACATAGCATTTCAGATGAGCTGTCAAGGTCGTACTCCCAGCCCTCGGAAAATCCACCTGCAGAGGTCCCGAGGATCAATTTTGGGCTGGTGATGGCTTTTCGGCTTCTGCCAGCTGCTGGCGGGTGGTTACGCAAAAACAGAAGTACGTACCTTGAGGAAGTCGTTACAACTTACGTGCAATCACGGGACAACAAAAAGAGCAAAACACTGGATTCAATTTCCGGACCAGCTTCTGCTTCATTTCCCTTCATCTGAATGTGCTCCGCCGCCGTGAATCCTCGTGCTGGGAAGATGGCTGTTCACTTGGACAAGTGGACTCAACCACATGTTATGTTTGCTTCCCCGGATTTTTTGGGGACTTGGGGTTACAGCGGCACTCGGCTTGTGCGGTTCATTGGCCAATACACGTATGCCGCTGCACTTTCGGTGGGTATAACTCAGGTATAAGACGATCAGTTATACATTGAAGAAATGCCGGAGATTGCATATTTGGGGCGGGCTGTTCCTGGTTTTTTTTATTTTATTTTTCCATTTCTTCGAGCCCAATCGCGTGTTTGCATGTGGCAAATGCTTGCTTTCCGGGTCTGCTTCTTCTTCTGGAAGAATCCCCTCATGATTCTGGAAAATGCTGTCTATCTTGCCTTTCCTCTAAGCCACACGATCATTCCTACGAAAGCACAAGAATCCCCGGCTTGATCGATATCCGAGCGTTTCTTTGGGCGGTGGTTGGCCATCGGTTGGGGAACATCCACAGAATGAGTGCTACGTGCCGGTGTGAGTGCGTCAAGTGATAGATATAACGTCGTCTTGGTATCATGGAATATTCGTTGCATTGCTGCGGGGTCTCTCAGTCCATCCCACCACTCGCCGCTCTACACATACATCACGCTCTTCCGCCGCGGAGACCGCCGCAGCACGGACGCGCCCGAATCATCATCCAAAACATCGTGGCTCAAGATAATACTGTCCTCCCGCTCCGTCCCCGCCATCGACGCATCCCCCCCACACAGATCCGCCTCCGTGATCCACCCCGCCTCGGCCGCAAACCGCACGATATCCGCCGCGCTCCCGAAACACGGCGTGCCGTGCGCAGCCATCGGGTCGAGGTACATCCACAGCTCGCGCGTGGCCCGGCGGAAGCGCGCCAGCTCCTTGCGGTCGCCTGCGAACTGCGCGACCAGGTACTCGTACAGGTACGCCAGCCACAGCACGTTCGTGAACGGCGCGTAGTCGTCCCAGCTGAGCGCCACGCCGTCGGCCCCGCACTCGTACGGCGTGGTGTGGCGCTCGGCCGGCAGCCACGTGCGCTCGCCTGTCAGCATGAACGAGCGCATCTGCCGGTACACTTTGCACTGCGAAGCGTGCGTGCTGGTGAACAGGCTCAGGTCGCGCTCTAGGTCGTAGGCCACCGGTTGGACTTCGGTGTCGTCTTCCGCAGTAATGGTTGCGGGGTCTTCGGCGCGCGAGAGCCCGTAGTCGAGGATGGTGATATCCAGACCGGAGAAGCCGAAGCGGCCGCTTGCATTGAGTTTCGTTCGTGGTTTCGGTGCGCGTCTCTGGGTTACACATATGTTTCCCTCATGTAAGTCTCGGTGCTGTCGGCAGAGAGTCGGTATTAGTCTTCACAAACCCACAACAAAGCCAGTCAGTCCGCTTCAGTCTCTTACCTCGAACAGTACCAGCTCCTCTGCCCGAGCGAGAGCAACCGATACCAAGAAAAAGATATCCCACAACTGATCCTCAGAGACCAGCTCAAAATCCTCCAGCGCAATGCCCGCATCTCCCAGCTCCACAACGAGAAACCGCGTGTCGTCGAGGTACCGGCTGGGCGACGGGTAGAACTGCAGTCGATCGGGGTCCGCGCGCTTGGCTTTGCGGTGGAACGCCTGGTGGGTTTCCAAGAGAGGCTTTGGTGCCTTCCCCTTTACAATGTACCGCTCCTTGTACACCACGAAGCCAGGGATGTCGGCCAGCCACTGGGAGATCTTCAGTTCGCCGCGCAGGTCGTCTTCGCTGTGCGGCTCTTCGTCGACCAGGCCACTGCGCTGCTGGGTTTTGGTCTGTGGCTTGATTGGTGATTGCAGCCGGATCACCTTGATGATGCTGGTGCCGCGCGCATTGGACACCCGGTAGACTTCGGCGTACGATGCCTCCGCGATCTTCTCAATGCCATCGCCGTACGGACACACGTCGTCCCAGCTGAGCACTCGCAGCGAGGACTCTAGTTCCGAGGCTGCAGGTGATTCCGATTGCGTATCGGTGGGTTTAACCTCGCGGGGACCCGAGTTGCTCGTTTGCTTCGATTCGCCCGGTGTTTGTCGTGTCGCCTTTTGGGGTGTTTCGCAAGAAACCAGTGTCGGGTTTGTTTTCGTCTTGGATTTGGGCTTTGTTGAAGTAGTTGCGCTTGAACTTTCGTAGGTGGTCTCCCGTCTGGACCGTCGCGGAGAGGGGTTCTCTCTCTCTTCGTCGTCGAGTTGGATGCGGGCAGCAGCGTCGAGCAAAGCCTGGAAGTCTAGCTCTTCCTCCTCATCATGGAGGTCGACGTCCGACACCATCTGGCTCATTATCTCCAGATCATTATCGACGGGTTTCGAGGGTGTGAGTGGCCTTCTGAGGCGGATCGGGCTTTGTGGCAACTCGGCAAACTGCCGCATCGCCCGGGTCCGTTTCCCGTACCGCTGGCGGGTGGTTGTTCGCGATGACATTTTGCATGTGGGCGTTTCTGTGGTGCGGGGGAGAGTTTGGAAAAGGGTCTGTCAGGTTGATGGTATCTCTGGTGGCCCTTTTGAGGTAGAACTGGCATAAATGGTTCCAGGGATAATAAATCCGGATTTGATTCATGGTCTTAATTCTTGACGAAGCTGGCTGGAGTTGGTCGCAGCTGAACTGTTGAAAGTTTACGAGGGACGTGGTTGGCCCGGCAACGCACCATTGACAGCATTCGGCAACCCTAGACCCTAAAACCAGCAACTGTGATACGTGGCTTGAGCTCCAACTTGCGTAACTCTAGTTCTTTCGGAGTTGGGCACATTGGATTGCATTTTCAATAAGTAGCATATACTTCAAGAGGCCCTATTCCGTCATGATAACGGTCAGTGTTGAAATCTCGAACAGCCCTAAGGTGATGCATGGCATGATGTCACAAAGGCGGGAAGCAACGAGCTCCCGTTCCAGAGAAAAAGCAAACAGCTTAAACTATAGGGCACATGTATGTTAGTAGTATGCAGCCACCAGGTGAGAATGAAGCTGGCAATACATCCATTGAGAAGCAGAACAGAGGAGCCATGTCGGTCATGATACAATCGCAACTACCAGTCTCGCTCTCGATATCGCCAAGGTGCCAATCTCGTCGTGTCCAAGCTGACTAATGTTCGCACACATGGGCTAACCTGATCTGCTCAAGCACCCGGTGTCAAATCTCCACACATTGCGGTGCCAAAGTGTATGAGAATTCCCCACAAATCGAAGTTAAATCCCAACGAAGCTTCCACAATTTCAATCTTCCTTCAACTTCTCTCCTTATTTTGCTGGTGTGTCTCCTTTTTTCCATCCATCTCATTCCATCACAAAACCATGGCCGCCATTTTAAATAGCCTCTTCGGCGGCCAAGCCGCGAAGCCTCAGGGTAACCCGGGTAAGTCTACTGATGCTTGTTTGTTTGCTTTTCTCCCCCGGCCGAGTGTGGCGTTTGCGGTGGTGTCGTCGGCTAGTGTTCTCGCTGGATCGAGGTGCCGTCATCGACGTCAGGGGCGGGGCGGAGGCGGAGGAGACCGACTGATGCGGAAGATTCACGGGGAATCGCGGAAGCATCAGCCGGATACCAGCCCGAACAATTGGACTGTATCAGAGACATCCAGACGCAACCTACCCGCTTCTCAAGGGCCCCAGCACTGCATCACCATCTCCATCAATACTGACAGCGCCTCGTTTCCCTCCATCCAGACTTTGCCGGTTTCTCTGCGGGCTCGCCGGGCCAGGCCAAGGCGCCTCTCAATGGCGGAAATCCGCTGATCGCCACGTTGCTCGGCGGCGTGCTGACCCCCAGCGACCGGCCGTACACGGTGTGGTGGAAGGTGTGGGAGCGCTACACGCTTGCGGACTTCAAGGGCGAGTTCATAATCATCGGCATCACGGCGACGCTGTTCCTGCTGCACGTTTTCGGCTCGCGCGCCAACCGCTACAAGGCGCGGGCGTGGGCCAAGGCACACGCGCCGGTGCTGAAGAGCGAGTTTGCGTCGGTCGGCTTCGGCGGCCAGACCAAGGGCACCACGGCCGACGACGACACCACCGACGTGCTCAAGGAGAACTCGCTGTTCGAGTTCGAGTCGTACGCCACCGGCCGCCAGAACATCGCCTTTGTCGACATCAACCTGCACCTGACGCGCCGCTTCAACATCATCGTGCACCTGGTCGAGCACGTGCTGGCCTTCTTCTCCGACTCGTTCACCGCGCCGTCGGACTTTGTCGAGGCCATCATCTACCCGTTCGACGGCCGCGAGGCCAAGACCATCCCCGGATACCTCGGCCCCGGCGACTCTAAGAGCACCTACGACGGGTTCGTGTGGGCTGTGGTCAACAAGGACAAGATGAAGGGCCTGCGCGACGACCGCTACGACGTGTCGCTGACCTTCACCCGCGACCACCCCAAGCTGCCTGCCTGGTGCAGCGTGATGAGCGAGAGCGCCGAGATCACCGAGGCGCTGCTGACCAAGGAGCTAATTGAGGCGGTTGAGGCTGCCGGTACCGACTTTGACTACCTCATTGTGTCTGACCAGCCGATCGACAAGCCGGCCACGTGAGTCTTCCCCCCACGTTGCCAGCACCTCCCACAATTGTCCGTATCTTCTAACGCACCCCCCCCTCCCCCTATCCAGCATCGAGGAGACTGCCGCCCGCAAGCGCCTTTTCCTCGGCTACCGTATCCCGTCCAACGACAACTACTCCTCGCTGCTCCCGCTGTTCACGTACGCCATCACGCTGCCCGACAAGCTCGTCAACGCCGGCCACTTCCGCCCGGAGGTGCTGCGCAAGGTCCGCAGCGTGCGCGAGGAGGCCATTGCCAAGATCCAGAAGGCCGAGAAGCTCGTGCAGGAGGAGGAGCGCGCGGCCGAGCGCGAGCGCAGCAAGAAGGCCAAGCGCGACGAGGCGCTCGAGGGCATGGACGCCAAGGCGCAGAAGCGCTTCCTCGAGAAGGAGCGCGATAAGGAGATGCGCCGCAGCCAGAAGAAGATGACCAGCAAGGGTTAACGGAATAAAAAAGGCGGTAGCAGAAGGCTGGAAAAAGCGTTTGGGGTTTTTTTTCTCTGCTTCGTTTCTTTGTCTGCATATAATGTTTCCCCCCGATACTTTCTTTTTAATCGGCTTGACGGCTTGACGGCTTGACGCATCCTTCTTTCTCGCAGGGATTGGATCTCTCGAAACAGAGGGTAGGGCCCGTATATCTTCACATCCTGTCGTTTATATATCTGCATATTTCTTTTTTTCCTAATCTTGTCAAATGGGAGGGAATTTCGGTGGACTTTGCGGGGGGACGCAAACGAGTGGCACATTTTCTTCCTGTTCTCCATTGGGGATTGGGGACGGGCACCATTTTGCAAGGAATGAATGGTCTGAGGGTGGCGGTATCAATTCAGGTAGTGAAAGCATAACGAAAATAAAAACAGGATATAACAAGTTAAAACGGCCGGAATGGGTATCACTGTGAATGTAGTCCGGATGTCTTGTGTGGGAGATGTTTATAAACTATGAATCGGCTGCTCTACATGAACACTCTCACTCCTGGTCGTCCTTGGCCAGGATCTCCTCGACCTTCTTGACTTTCTCCTCGAACCCCTGCTTCTTGTCGACTCTGTCCCGGGGGGGAAGGGTGTGTCAGTGCCGGTTTTGCAAGAGATGCAGTCTTGCGGGCATCTCCGGGGAGGTTCCGAAGGATATGCGGGGAAGAGGGAAAGAGGGCGGTGGCGGGGATACGTACCTGCTGCCAACACGCATCGAGGTCTGCACGCGCGCCACGCCCAGCGAGTGCACCAGGGCGTGGCACCGGCCGATCAGCGTCATCACGTCTTCCCAGGAGCCCTCTGGTGGCCGGTCAGCAGAAAGTTCTGGGGGAAGTTGGACCACAGGAAAAAGAAACACGCACACACACACACAGAGAGAG
>LNGL01000059.1:91973-111271 GCA_001510565.1 Knoxdaviesia proteae
CCACCGTTTTCCGAAAAAAATATTTTTGCCCCACTCCCGGCCATAGGCCCCGGCCCCGCACCGGCGCCGTGGTCCGGCGGTCTGCCGCACCCGGACGTGTGCGTGCCCATCGTACCCAAGTACGCTCCCCCCCCCCAAAAAAACCCCAAAAATACACATATATCTCCGCAATCAACCGTTCAAGGCGGAAAAAGCTGCGAGCTTGTTCCCCGAGCTTGGTGGCGGCTCTGCCGAGCTGTTCTGAAGCTGTTTCTGGCGGTTGGGTACCTTTGACGGGGACGAAAGGCCACGTAGCTCTGACCTCAGGCCAGTTGCTGCCGGTGCCCGTCCGGCCGATGGCGTCGGGCTTCTAGACCGTGCCTGGGCGTCATTGGGAGGCATTTTCCCGCCATTCCAGCATTGCCCATGCTGAAGCCATCTGAAGAGCAGTCGTCATGGGCGGGGGACTCTTCTATAAAGAGGGCGCGGATGTCCAGTTTCTGATCAGCTTTTCGTTCTTGGTTCTTTTCTCTTATTCTCTCCACCCGCAACTTTCCATTCTCAAAACTCTACTCAAAGACTGCAACAACCACACGAGACTTTTTGTTTTATCCCCCGATTCTATCCACCATGTCTTCCCGCAGAAACGAGACTTCCGGCGCGGTAAGCTGTTCTGCCCTTCCCGCTTTTCCTTCACTGCTAGGAGGACCCTGTGAATGGACCTCCGTCGTCCTTGAGATCTAACTAACACGTCTCCAGACCGGCGGCAACCAGCAGCAGCAGGGCGCCCCGGGCGGCCTCCGCCAGCAGGGCGGCGCCCAGCAGCAGGGCGGCGCCGGCAACCTGGGCCAGCAGGGCCAGCAGGGCCAGCAGGGCCAGCAGGGCGGCTTCGGCGGTCTCGGTGGCCAGCAGGGTGGTGGCCAGGGCCAGTCCGGCGGCCAGCGCCAACCGCAGCAGGGCCAGGGCCAGGGCCAGCAGCGCAGCGACAACGCCTTCGGCTCGTCCGGCACCTCGGGCAACTACTAAGTTCCCCCGTGGTCCCGTGTGCCGTACCTGATCGGATAGGGCTGGGCTCTTGGGGTCCCCGGGATCTCTCCGGCCGGACCCCCGAGCGTTTCGGACTATGTAGATAGTCGATGATTTGCAGTACAGCTACCATCTCTCCATCCCGAACGAAATGACAAAAACCGTTAAATGGTATCGTGTGTATGTGTGTGTGTGTGTGTGTGTGTGTGTGTGTGTGCCCAACGTGGTGATGTGCGCCGTTTATGTGTGTCGTGAGCGGTGATGTATTTAATGCACAAGGGTCCCCCTTTCGAGGGGCATGAGGAGAAGCAAAAACAGGTAAAGAGAGCGTATATGTCATGAAATCATGTTGATCGTTGAGCAGGGGAACAAGAACATACTACGACAGGCTCTTCGTCACCTTGATCAGCACAACCCCCTTGGTAAGCCGTCCCTTACAATCCAGCAAATGCACAAACCGGAAGCCCGACCGCAGCCGATCGAGCCGAATACACGCCCACGCCGCCAGGTCGTCGTGCCCAATCTCGTCGTCCCGGATGGTGAACCGCACAAACGTCAGCTCGTCCACCACCCCCGGGATCGCCGAGAACACCAGCGGCTCGCCGCCGAAATCCGGACTGCGGCCCTTCTTTGTCTTTGTGCGCGCCTTGTACTCCGCGTCGCGCGCGTCCGCCACGGTGGCGGCGGCGGCGCTGTCTACGCGCTCCTCAACGGACTCCACGTGCACTTCGCACTTGACGTACGGCCGGAATTTGGAGGATTCGTCGTCATCAGGTGGGAGCGGGATGTTCTGGGCTGCGAGAATCTCCACCGTCAAATCGAGCGTCTTGCGTGTAATCTCAGGGATGACATCGCCGTGCTTCCTGATGTCGCGGTAGCCTGTGTAGCGGATATAAGTTAGACGTCCTCCCCGAAGGGACTTTCACAAACACCTGGCTGGCATCCTCCATCAACGGTGGATGAAATCTCTCACCTTCAGGCTTCAACACATATCCAGACGTGCCAGCAAACATGCCCTCGTTCAGCATCATGCCCTCATCCCACTTCTGCCAGTTCAACGCCACAATCTGAATCCCGCGGCGCCAGAAGTACCCCGGCTCCAGGTTCGACGACCGAATGCGCAGCCCGTGCGGGTACGTCCGCATCAGGAACCGGCGGTTGTGCTCAAACAGCTCGCGCTGCTGCTTGGCGTGCACCTCGGTGACCGTGTTCTCCGAGAGCGAGAAGATGTGCGTCGGCATCGCCGCCTCCGGCTGGTCTAGGCTCTTGAACGACACGCCGCGCGTGTAGATGCCCAGCCGGCTGAGCGCCTGGATGATCTTCGACGCCTTGGCCTTCACTCCCGCCGGCTTGGTTGCCTTGTCGTCGTCGTCGCTGGCCCGCGCCTCCGTGCCCGGCGGCGCGTATTTGACCTTGATCAGCAGCTTGCCCCGCAGGTCGCCTAGCTGCGGCAGCGCCGTGGCGTCGGTCGCGGGAGGCGCCACTAGCATGCCCGCCCACATTTCCTCCATGATGTGCACCATGATCTCCTGCTGGGCCGGGCTGCAGTGCACCTCCAGGCTGACAATCACGGGCAGGTCGGACGTGGTGAAGGCCGAGTCGCGGATGGCGGCGCACACGTCGCGGAACGACACCTGCTTCGTCAACGTGTATCCGTGCAGCACGCGCGGCTCGACCGGCGGCCTGGCGGCGGCCGCGGTGGCAGCTCGCGAGGGCGTCAGCGACACGGTCGGCGAAATAGGAGACGGAAGGGCAGCAGCATCAGTGGGAGCGGGCGCGAGGGCCGGAGCAGCTGACACGGGAGACATGGGAGATTTAGGGAGAATGTTAGAGCCAGGGGTTTCTTTTCTTGTCGGCCGTTTCGCCAGCCGCTTGGACAGACTCCTGCCCAAGCGCGAGTTTACCACGTCCTTACCCAGCGAGGTCTTCTCGAGCTTCGACGTCACGCCGTCGGCGAACGACTTCTTGACCGGAAAGGCCAGAGCGGGGGTGCGGCCGGCGTTGGCCGCGGAGCTCGCAGCCTTCGCCTGTGTGCGCGTGCGGACCTTCTCGTCTGCCATCGCGCGAAGCCAGTGCTTGCGCGCCAGCGTGCCCTCGGAGTCGCTGCTGCTCTCCGACGACAGCTCGTTGTCCGACTCGTCGCCGTCCCACACGTCAATCTCGATGCAGCGGCAGCCGCGCAGCAGCACGTTCGTGTACGCGTCGGCGCTGGAGTCGCTCGACAGCTGGTTGCCGGTCAGGTAGGTGTTGTGGCTGGACGACACGTAGTAGCTCGACAGCGGCCACGTCAAGTTCTGCGGCTTCGGCGGGGCCGAGGCGGCCGATGCGGTCGAGCTCATGTAGTTGAGGAATCCGGCAAGGTCTAGCTCCTGAATGCCGACAAGAGCGTCCGGGATATCTCCGGGTCCATAGCCCTGCACTTTCTGCAGGAACGTCGAGATGTCGTAGGCCGTCCACTTCCGCGTTTGGCCTCCGACCTGGTCCGTATATATCTTCTTCAGCTTTTCGAGAATCGCCTCGGTGACAGTGTCGACTACTCTAATTGACTCACTGGCACCACCGCCAGCCTGGAGAGACGACATTGGACTCTTGACGAGGGAAGCCATTGCCACGTGGTACTGAACGTGATCGATTGAATTGCAAGATCTGCAAAGAAGGAAAGGAAATCAGAGATCCTAAGTGAAGGCCCCTTTCAATGGATTACCATAGGAAAGTTGTAAAGAACAAGACAGAAAAGAACATCCGCAAAAAGGGGGCGTGCTTGGGCGTTTATTAAAGCTGAACTTCTTAACCTCCATATAAAAAATGAAGCTTTGCTAAAGGAGGATTAGGCGAGAAGCCGAAACAACGACAAGATACAACAATTTCAGCTTTGGTAAGTGCTTTCGCTGACTTATCAAAGCAAGCGCGATAAAGGAGAAAGTCCGGGAAGGAAGAACCGACAACACAAACGGAAAGAGCTGAGAGGAAAACAGGAAGTTTCGATAAGTGGCAGAGATGCGTGAGTTCCCTCCGTTTTATAGAAGGGAAACAAGACGAGGAACGGGAAGATTAGTTGGGACGAGAACAGTTTTTAGCGCTTGTCACAAAGAGTTTAAGACTGGAAGGTGCAACCAGGGGTCCTCCCCCCTCTTTCCCCCGTTTTAGACAGCCAAGAAGGAAAGAGCAGCTGAGGAGAGAAAGCTGGCCCCAGAGGCAGCCAATCTGCGCTGGGGCTACCGGCGTGGGGTATGTGGTGGAAGGAGGGGTTGTGCGTCGGTCGCGCCTTCTTCGTCCCTTTTTTTTTTTGGGGGGGGGGGGGTTCGTCAGGGCCCGGCCAGGCCCGGATGGAAGACGAAGAAAAAAGACAGCAAAAAGTGCTCAGCCCGGAGTGGTTGCACTGGCGCTTACTGAACACGAGAAAATCCCTCCAGCGTGAACACAAAAAACCAGTGCGTTCTCGTCATAGGGTTTGACCCTAATTATGTGCCGCTGTCAACAACATGTGAACTTTCAAACGGACGAGATTCGCGGCTTAGGAAATACCGGAACGTGAATGGTTATCAAACACACAAACTAAATGGCATTTTGCGGTTGCTTTGCCGTGCTAGTTGCGTCTAACTTTTTGACTTCATCGACTTCATCGACTTCATCAACAACTTCATCAACTTCCAACATCTTCAATCGCATCCAGCTTTCCTTTGAATTTCTTCCGACCACCTCATCAGTTGTTACCCCCCCCCCATACTGGCGTCTCCAGGAGAGCACGAGATCGTTGACATGGCACTGGAAATCTATCGCCGGCATGCATCCCAGCCAAAGGGCGCTCTGGCGCGACGGGTTCTCGAAGCCACTGTAGCGAGCGGACGTGCGGTATCTTATCGGTTGATGCATGTTGCCGTTCGCCTGATGTTTAATACAGGCTCGTCAGACGGGGTTCGTGCTTGTACGTACCGAACTAAGTACTTACCTATAATTGTTCGTGAGAGAAGGTCGACCCTAGTGGTCGCCACACCATCAGCATGCCATGCGGGGAGCGGCGCGGTTTAGGATTAAGCCGCTATACGCCCGTGAGAACGAGATCGCGGTGCAGTTCCACTGACTACACCAGGGCAGCTCGAATCCGCAAGACGACGTCCACGATATCGACGAGGCGACGGTGGAGAAGCTGTGCGGTCGGCGTGGTGGTGGTGGCACCGGCCGAACCGAGCTATCGCCCACAGACCGAGCGGCATTCCGATTGAGACCGGTCAAGTGTTCAACATAAAGTCCGACGATCCGGTACTTCTCCCGTCGTTTACACTGCTCGAGCTACAGTGGAATCTGGTCTGGCTGGCTACGATGTGCCGTGCGGCCGAAGTCGACCATGGCCAGTTTGAGTCTCGCGAGCTGGACAGCGGCGGCCGGCACGGGCCCGGCAAGATTCCACGTCCTCCGTGTGTGAGGATTCAGATGTTGACGACTTCTGGCTGGGTGGCGGGTTTGAAGACCATGATGGCGATCCCTGCGTGTGAGACTCCAGCGCGGATTCTTACAGTACGGCGACGCAGGATGGTTCCTCCTAGGAGCGAGAAACCACCGGCGTCCGTCCTGAACAAATGTCTGCGGTTCAATTGAAATAGCGTGTTAGCCGAAAAAAAGAAGAAAAAAGAAGTTATATCAGAACCGACATTGACGGAATTATCATGGGCGAGCTTTTGAATACGTAGTACTCTTTTCGATATGTAGTCTATGTCAAGCAAGTTCCCGGTTAGAAGGTGGTAGAACGGCTTAAACGATGTCCGCTTTTTAAGCGCGACAATGGAATCTGGCCAGCGTTTAATATACACGTTCCTCTACTATTGAAGCATACATCCTAGGAAGGCACGATCGACCTGCCATTTTCATTCCTTCCTGTTCTTTACTCCCGCTTTGCCTTTTTTGCCGCGCGCTTCATCTAATAGCGTCTGATCTTGATTGATAACTCTATTTCAACCGGTTTCGATGTCGTATATTCCCACGGCTTTTTAGTTATAAAAAAAAAAAAAAAAAGGAACCCCCCGCCTCCCCAGAGAGAAAACAAGAAAAGGAAAAATGTTTAGAACGTAATTGCAATCGCATGTCCGGTGTTTATAGACACGCAAGTCTCGGGAAATTACACTGCATATGCATCTCGCCACGCCACCTGAAGCACACTCCAGCAACCACGGGCGTTTGCCGCAAAGCGACACGAGCAGGACGGCGTAAGCGCATTCAAGGCTGGCATTTAGGACGGAGGCCTCATTGTATTCTATCTTGTCTCTCCAAACATATAAGACGGGCAATAGTTTCTCCGGGGGGGTGTGTGTTCACTGGCGCACGTGTCTGTGTGTATCCTGTTGCTGCTGCTGCGCACCACCCGTCCACGCCGTCCGGAACTCCTCCAACTCAAGGTGCACACGATGGCCCTTCGCACCCAGCATCTCAACCGCCGCCGCCAGCGCACCGTCCGCGGAATCCCCGCGCACACCAGGAACCCCGAACACCAGCATCGCCGTGCTCTTGGACCACGGACACATGCGCACCGCGCGGTAGTACACGCCCAGCACCGCGCGCGCCGCCTTCGCCGCGCTGGCGCTGAACAGCTGCGCGCGGTGGGCGGTACAGAACCGCAGGTACGTGCTCCACAGCGCCGCGGCCGTGCGGCCGGTGTCGCTGGCGAGTGCGCGCTCGAACGCAGTTTGCGCGGCGTGCACGGTCGCGCGGCGCAGGTCGTGGGTGATGGCGCATCGCCACTGCGCGATGGTGCTGTGGGTGCGGGAGAGCCCGGTCGAGCGCATCAGCGTGTGGACTTCGCCGCGGAGCAGTGCTCCGCTGTTCATCCGGTCGTAGAGTTCGATGAAGAAGGTGTTCTGGGGGAACTTGCACACGCATTTCTCGATGTTCTCATTGATGAATGCCCGGCGGTATGGCCTGTAAGAGTGGTTAGCTAGCTGTCTCCCAAGACGTCAATGACAAAAGGATGCATGGGAACTACGTACCCAGTGGTGCTGTAGATATACAGCAACGTAGCCATGAAGTTCAACAACTCCTCACATACCGCCGAGTCTCCACGTCCCATGGCATCCAACAACGCCACATAGTCCCAAGCCGTCGCCACCGCCGTCGCGATGTTACCCTGAGCAACCGAGCGCGGCTCCGCGCCGCCATCTAGCTCGCCAACGTAGCGCAGGAGGACAAGACTTTTGGCAGCGTGCGCCGAGTGCACGTCACCAGTTTCGAATTCGCTCGCAACGAGCGATTCGAGCATGGTGCGGCACTTGAGCAGCCGCACCCCGGATACAGGGCCGTCGAAGCCGTCAACACAGAAGCAGAGGCGCGCAGCAGCCGCAGATACCTGGGATGTCTCGGCCGCTGGTGAAGTAAGCTCGAGAAGGGGCCAGTATATCCACTGTGCGCTGCTGGGGACAACAGGCGCGAGCCTCTGCAAGATTAGGTGCATATTAGCATAAGGCCGGGTTAAACCCTCAAAAGATAGGATTAGCGGAGTACATACCGATACCAACTTACCCGCCGCCGAAAACACATTCGCGGCCGTGTCGGTGTTCCCATTCTGCCACTCGAACACCGCGTACAAGGTGTACAGCTCGCGGCTGAGCGGGAAAGCCCTGATGGTCTCCCGAGCAGAGTCCCGCACAGATGTGGGGTCCGCAAACCACTCCAGCGTCAGGTAGTACATCGCGATGCGCTCGCCTTCGCAGTGCCTCGCAATTTGCCGCAGCGCGGTGCGGACCCACACCGCATCGACGGCGAGGGTGTCAAGAAATCCCGGTGTTGCGCGGGATGCCAGGTTCCAGCAGTACGAGGGGACAAGCCCCGGGAGAACATGCGTGTTCGAAAACCAGAACGCGCTGGTCGGCGACTGGGAATCAGTAGAGGCGGGAGTCTCTGAGACTAGTCGGGCCTGGAAGGCGGCGTCGTCGGCGGCAAGCATCGGGTCGGTGGCCGCCTCGCGCGCCCACGGATTAGTCCCGTCCATAGGCGGCAAACCGCAGAACACCAAGAACATATCCAGCATGAGTGTATACGTGCTGGTTCCCCGACCCACATGCTCCGGAGGCACACGGAACACCAGCCCGGTGAGATCGCTCATAAGCACCAACCGGAACGGATCCTCGTCGATCCCGTCGTCCAGAGTCCGCGCCGGCATCCGCGCAGCCCGGGCCCGCGCAGCCTCAGCGGTCGCCCACGCTGTGAACACGTCCCCAAACGCCGGCTGTGGCGGCAGGGGAGTTGCCGGGGATGGATCCGGAGGGCCGGGTTTATGCCGGCTCTCAACGTATTCCCGCAGGCCAACCGCGCCGGCCTCGCCCACCCGGGGGGCCTCGGCATCCCAGAAATCCCGGAGAAGCTCTGAGGCAACGGCCAACATATCCGTCGACACAGATTCGTTGTTCAAACTCGAGTCGAATAAGTTGACCTCCAACAGGGCCTGCCACGCCGCCACCGCAAGCTCGACGAAGCCGGTGGCTTGGAGGAACCGCGTGAGACGGGTGAATACGTACACAGCCTCCCCGTAGATCCCGGGACCGGTGCTGGTGGATGCAGCACTAGCGAGAAACCGCAGCCGGTCGATGTACAGCTGCTTCACTGTGTCAACGTGGAAGGTGGTCATGCTGGTCATCTCAAAGTCGACGCGGGCACGCCACAGCGGGAACGATGTGCACAGCACCGGGTCGGACTTGAGCAGCTTGTTCCACCGGGCGCGGAGCACGGTGTCGTCCCAGGCACGCCGGCCACAGGCCATCAGCCGAAGCAGCAGCGGCTCGCGGTATGCGGCGGTCGCGGGGGAAGTTGCAGGTGCATGGGTTAGAGCTTTTTCTATCAGCGAGATGGTGATATCGGCAGAACTGTGCAGTTCGTTTTCGGTGGGGTCGCGACCGTCGACAAGCACGGAGGCGTCGAGGAGGGCGTCTTGCAGGTCAATGAGCTGGAGCCATGCGGCCATGTCCTCCGGGTGCTCTTTGACGCGGCGGGTGAGATCAATCGAATTCTGGTTTATTGAGGGTGCGGCTGTGGTGGCATCTGGTGAATTCCTGCGTGAAGGAGCAGTGGGGGTGCCGTCACCGCTATCCTCGTCGTCGTCTTCAAACGAAGAGTCACTGGAATCACTCGATACGCCCCCTCCACTACGCCGAAGTGCCTTGGGCTTCAGCTCAACCGCACGGTAGTCCGGTGCATCGGAGTCCTCGACAGCCTCAGCGGGCTTCACTTCCCGCCGTCGCCGCCGCTTCTCCGACTCGACGTACACCACCTCATCGCCAGGGTCACCCTCAGGCTGCTGGTCTCGGCGCAGCTCCCGTGCGTTCGCCACCGCGAGCCTCTTGCGGCGGTGGCCTAGGGCGTCTGTTGCAGCCCGCGGATCTTCGCCCGGCGCGAACAGCGTGAACACGTCCCGTGAGCCCTCGGTGGAGAGCCAGAGGCGCAGACGCGAGCCGAGAACGTGCTGGCGCTGGCGGAGACGCATGTTGGGTATGCGGTACCGGTCGGGGCCGAAGCGCAGCATCTGGCTGTCGCCCCGGGTGTCCCGCTCGAGATAGTCTGGGAGGTTGTCCAGGGTGAATGGCGGGAGGGTGGAGGCGTTGGTCTCGGGAATTTTAGGGGCTATCTGTGATACTGGCAACGATTGCCTGACGACAAGAGCAGTTTCCAAGGCGGCGGAGGGAGATTGGGTGCTACCAGATTCGGGAACCTGGCTTGGAGACTCTTCGGGGTCTCGTTGTCGGTGGCGGTGTTTGCGGTGAGATCTGTCATCGTCACGGCGTTGGTCCCTGCCAGAGTCCCGGTGGCGGTGCCGATCTCGATCCCGATCTACATCCTTGTCGTCATGGCGGTCATGTAAAGACCGGTGGCTCCGATGGGACCCGTGGCGGTGTCTATGGCCGGCATCTGGAGAACCACCCTGCTCGGCGTCCGCGTCGGCGTGGCGATGCCGGTGGGAGGAATGCCTCTTAGTGGAAGAAGTCCTGTCTTTTTCTGGGGCCGGTGTTTCGGTCGGTGCTTTAGACTTGAAAGACGAGAACTTTGGAGCTGAGGGTAAGATTCTATTGCTGGGTGGGTTGGACATGGCCGACGTGGCAACGGCGTTGTCTTCGTCTTCACTTGACAGATGGTCTGGCGGTCGAGGGGAAGCACGGCCTCCACAGCGACAGACTGTAGGTTGTGGGACTGCCAGCACAAAGGGCTGTTCGGGCTCAGCCTGAAACTGTCAGACTGTTAAGCAGCGACGTGGAACATCGACAAGAGCTTCCTTTGCTTCCGCGTGATGTCTTGAGAAGCAGATGGGGGGCATTCAGCGGCGAGAGGTGACACGGGTTGATATTAACGTTGCAAAACAATGGGGTGGCGATAATGAGATATGATTTCCTGTAGACCGTAGATATAGTGAGAAAGAGGGATGCAAGAGGACAGAAGGGGAATCTTCGGAGGTTGAAGGAGAGTGGTGAAGTTGAAGATGTTGATGATCGGATATCAACAAGGAAACTCCACAAAATAATTGAGAGCGGCTGTTTCCTAGGGTTAGGGTTCCTGAGTATCTCATTTTTGCGGCCGAAAGTATCCACTCGCTCACTAAATCTGCAGTCAACTCAGCCCAGTGTTGGACCACCGCATCTGATGATTTCTTGACCGAACCATGATAAAGAGTGAATGGAATCCCAAATGAGGAGTCTATTGTGGTGAATGATATTCACTGCGCAGATTGATGCAGGAAGACCTCGATGTGCCTCGAATAAGAGTATATAGTGCCCAGTATGGACAGTGCATACAGAGTCAAGGTGTCCAGAACAACGCATTCCATTCCAGATAGAGGCAAGTCGTTTGACATACTTCACCCGAAACAAGGCACACGACGACTGGCATGTACCTGTACTCGTACATACTGTGGTAAGTAACTTGTAGCGGGGGTTCACTGCTCAACCACAAGAAACGACAACGTGCTGGCCATTCCCCCCTCTGGTGGAGGACCGACTCTGGCCGTGTGATCACTGGCTTCTCCAGATTTCCGGACATGTGTCTCAGGAGCGGTGTTGTGTGTGTATATCCTTTCTAGGCGGCCAGGCAGCTATTCCCGGGCCAGGTGAGTGAGTGGGTGAGGACACTGCAGGTGTTTCGAAACATGGCGATATGGTGTCTCGTGTATGTCTCCCTGCGCGTGACGCACAACATGCACGCACTACAGATACATCTACGGGACATGTCGGTACACAAAGCTGGTGTAATATGTAATTATGCATGGCTGTGTACGACAGACAGCCAGCAGTGTTGCCAGAACCGCATCAGCCAAAGACAGCTTTTTGTGGAGTTGATGATGATTGCTGGATGACCTGTGTTGGCGCTTTGTGTACCACCTGTGAGCGTTCATTTTACTCCGACAGACCCCTGGCTGCAAGATTTCCACCCCGTCAGCCCGTCAGGGTCCTGGGGAGGACGGACTTTCTTCCTGAGGCGGCCGACCTGCTATAAGTCCGAGTATAGCGACTTGTCGTCGCCAGACGCCTCCCCTAAGCAAGCCCTAGACGATACTGACGATGATCCGTCGCCAGGGGTTTGTTTAGTGCCGGGTTCGAAGTACCCTGAGAGGTCCAGTTGGCCAGGGGTGAGGATATCAGACCGTCACTGGCCGAAGGAGAGCGGGAACCCACACTGAATCCTTATCAGGGGACCCCAAACCTCCATCATCATGCATCACGAACGCGGTGATCACAAGCTTTTGGTGGATTCCTTCGTGCAGCCTTTCGTATCATCGCCGAAGTCGACAGACATACAGCCAAGCAAGCCCAACGGATCGAGCTTCAAAAAGACGCAGGCCAAGAGAACCTAATCAGTCAGCAGCTCGGGTTCTGTCCCTCCTAATGCGAGAAGAAGAGACGTCTCGCAGAAAGATAGCGATTTATGGACAGATAAGGGATTCCAGAAAGCCTGAAAGAAAGGAAGCGATCCTTAGCAAACGGCTCACATTCCTGTATCTGGCCGTGGCCCGTTTCCTTGTAGCGGCTGTTTACCTGGAGTCCGCTATAGAGAAAAGTTAAACACCAACAAACGGAACCACACGATCCCCGTCCGTTGAGTAAAAAAGCAGATCAGGTCCCCCTTTATCTTAAACATAGGCGGGCAATGATAATTTCGAATTAATTTTCTGAAAAATACGAACCAGCTCTGCTCCGCCAAGCTGGGGTATGTTTCCTGCGTGTAAATTCTCAGCTTTTAACCTCTGGATTTTTTGTGCGTGTGCTTTTTTTCTCGGCTTGTTTTGTTCCTTCCCCCTTCGCCGTGCCTGCCTTTTCTCCTCTTCTTGGTCATTCCTTCCTTTAGACATTCCCGTCGTCATCTTCCTTCTTCTTACTCATCACCACCTCTTCTTCTCCTCTTCTGGTGGTGTTCTTTTTTTCTTCTTCTCTTCTCTCTTCCTTTTCTCTTCTTCCCATCTTCATCTTCTCTTGTCCTCCCCCCGTTTCGCCTTTTTCCTGTTTGTCTTTGCACTTCCACGATTTACGACGCGTCGACCTTTTTCCTTCCCTCTACTGAATCTTGATCCGCTACGACGACTTCTTGCTTCTCTCTCTCTTGCTTTCCTCCTGTCCCTGTCACGGCCTCCCTTCTAATGACTGACTCCTTTTGATTTCTCTCCTCATCCCCTTTGAATTCCATGTTCTCCCTCTTCCCTCCGTCTTGACCTTTTCCTTTTTGAAGATTCACTCCGAGTCTCCTCCGGCCTGCCCCGTACGCCACCCGCCGGCCTCCGTATCCGTATATCAACCTTTGTGCCATCCACACACTGTCGTTATGGTGTTACTTGTCTGAAATTCACTTTATCTTGTCCTTTCCCGTTTTGGTCCCTTCTTTTACCTGTGTGCTTCTTTCCTGGAACATCTTGCTTTCTCCTTTCGTCCTTTTTTGCGCTCTCTGTCTTGCACGGCTTCCTGTTTTGGCCGCCGACCGCCACCGCCGCTTCTGTAGCCTCCGTATCATCCCCCGACCACCGGTGATACCCCAAAAGCGATGCTATTAGAATCCCACCTCTTCTAACGTGGTTGTGTATCCTTGATTTACATCCCTTCTCTCTCTTTTTGTTCGTTCTCGCTGTCTGGGCTCTCAGATACCCGTAAACGAAGCCATGAACTTCCAGAGCGACGACAACGTGACCGACACCGAGGAGTACTCGCAGCCCCCATCTCCCTTCCTTATGAGGCACTCCAGCTCGCGGAACCACTCCCTGTCTCACCAAACCGACCCACCTGCCGACGAGTACACTCCTCTTCTGATTCCCTCGCGTTCTCGGCACCGCATCCCCGCCTCGGCCACTGGCCACACCACTCCGCGGATCCCTCATATCACCAAGAACCTTAGCTACAATGGTACCTTGAGCTCTTCTTCTTCTTCTTCTTCTTCTTTTTCTCCCTCCTCCAGGTCTCGCGTGTGCGGCCGTTGCTTCAGTTGTTGCAGTGACTAACGCTCTCTCTTCTTTTCCTCTTTCCTAGGCAGCATCCGAACCCTACGAAACCACAGCCGCCACCCCTCATGGGGCACCCGCCTTGCCAACTCCTTTGCCGACCACCGCCAGGAATCCTCCATGGCCGAGTCCAAGGGCTCCATATTCCCCGACGAGCGCACATGGTACGATCAGTTCACGTCGACCGACTGGGTGCACGACAGCATCGCCGATGCCTACCGTGTGAAGGCCCTGCGCAGCCGCAAGGGCGTTTGGGGCCGTGTCTCCCAGATCTACGACGCGTCCCAGGGCTGGATTCTCAGTGCCGTGTGTGGTGTTATGGTAGCCATCATTGCCTATATCATCGATGTGTCTGAGGCCATCGTGTTCGACTTCAAGTCGGGATACTGCGATCGTGGCTGGTTTTACAGCAGAAAGGTATTCCTGGTGTTGACCACCACCGCGTGCCGCCTAGCGGCGCTCCACCCACTGAAACTAACTGATGTCCCGTGTTTGCCCGTGTGTAGAAGTGCTGCATCGACGAAGCCTGCTCCGACTGGCGCTACTGGGCGCAAGTGCTTAGCTACGAGCCGTTTGGCGACGAGGGTACCGATCTGGTTGTGTACATCTGCATGGTTGTGTTCCTTGCCATCGTTGCTTGCCTAATGACCCTTACCACCAAGACCGTCGTGTCCTCCGCCTACCAGATTACCACGCTCGACGAAAACCTCGGCGCCGAACAGATTCCCATCCCTTCCGAGGAGCCCCGCGTCGACCCCTCGACTTCCTCCTCGAGCACCAGCCAGTCTAGCAGCATTCTGCCCAGCGCCGCTGCGGGCACCGCGCCCACCACCGCCAGCTCCAGCCTTTTGATGGCCCCGACTCCCGCCAACGCTATCCCTACGGTGCCGCTGCGTATGCCGTCGATGGCCCCTCCGCGCCCGCCCATGGTATACTACTCGGCTGCAGGCAGTGGTGTGGCGGAGGTACGGGTTATTCTCAGCGGCTTCGTGCTGCACGGTTTCCTCGGTCTGCGCACGCTGCTGGTCAAGACGGCAGCCCTGATTCCCAGCGTTGCCTCGGGTCTTAGCGTTGGCAAGGAGGGCCCGTACGTGCACATCGCCACCTGTGTGGGAAACATTGCCTGCCGTATCTTCCCCAAGTACGACAACAACGATGCGAAGCGCCGCGAGGTGCTCTCGGCCGCCGCGGCCGCCGGTGTCGTGGTGGCCTTTGGCGCGCCGCTGGGCGGCGTGCTGTTTGGGCTGGAGGAGGTATCGTACTTTTTCCCGGCCAAGACGCTGTTCCGCACGTTTTTCTGCTGCATCGTGGCGGCGCTGTCGCTCAAGTTCCTCAACCCGTACGGCACGCACAAGATCGTCATGTTCCAGGTTAAGTACACGGCAGACTGGGAGTACTTTGAGCTGGGCAGCTTTATTTTCGTTGGCGTGCTGGGCGGAGCCGTCGGCGCGCTGTTCATCAAGGCGTCCAAGCACTGGGCCAAGTCGTTCCGCCGCATCTCGATCATCAAGGCGTACCCGCTGCTCGAGGTGCTGCTGGTGGCCATGGTCACGGGGCTGCTGAACTACTGGAACGTGTACACGCGGCTGCCGGTGTCGGAGCTGCTGCTGGGGCTCGCGTCGCCGTGTGATTCGGTCGAGGACGACGAGGGCCTGTGTCCACAGGGCATCGCGGAGATTCCGGATATTGTGCGGGATCTGGCGGTTGCGCTGCTGATTAAGATGTTCCTTACCACGATCACCTTTGGAATTGTAAGTTTCCTGTTTTTCTCCCCCTTCCCCTTGGCAGGTGATGACCGCGCCCCCTGTATGATGCAATGTACTAACCCACCCTATAGAAGGTCCCCGCGGGCATCTACGTCCCGTCGATGGTTGTTGGCGGCCTGATGGGCCGGATCATTGGCCACGTGGTGCAATGGACGGTGCTCAAGTTCCCTGGGTTCGGGATGTGGTCGAAGTGTGCGGCCAGTTCGCCGGGCTCGTGCATCCAGCCGGGCGTGTACGGGCTGATCGGCGCCGGGTCGACGATGTGCGGCGTGACGCGGTTGTCGGTGACGCTGGCAGTCATTCTGTTTGAGTTGACGGGCAGTCTGGACTATGTGCTCCCGTTCTCGCTGGCGATCATGGTGGCGAAGTGGACGGCAGACGCGATGGAGCTTAACAGTATCTATGTGAGTGGAGCTGCCTCTTCTCGCCCTCGGTGCCTTTCGGCCATCTCTCTTCTCTCTTCACTGCTAACAGCCGCGGCGATGCTGCTTCTTTTTAGGACCTCCTGACGAACATGAACTCGTACCCGTTCCTCGACAACAAGCACAAGCCGATCTTCACGTCGGACCTGGCGGAGATTGTGCCGCCGCTGCGGCAGTGGCGGGTTATCGACATCACGGTGTCGCCGCTGGTGCCGGCGACGACGCTGCGCACGAAGCTGGAGCTGCTGCACCGGGCGGGCGAGCTGGACGGCGGGCTGCCGATCCTGCGCGACGGGGTGCTGGTGGGGCTGATCCCGGCGCCCGATCTGGAGTTTGCGCTGGATAACCTGAAGGACGAGTCGAGCGACCAGTGCCTGATGGTGCAGCGGCAGTCGATTGAGGATTCTGACGACGAGGATGAGGATCTGTCGGATTTCACGCGGTACATCGATCCGGTGAGTTTTTGTACCTCTCTGTCTCTTGGTGTTGTGTGGTGATGTTGTCAACGGTAGTTGCTAATCTGGGTGGCTGTTCTGCTTCTAGGCGCCGGTGGCTCTGGATATCCATTCGCCGATGGATCTGGTGTACGAGTGCTTCGTCAAGTTGGGGCTGCGGTATGTTTGTGTCCTGAAAGATGGACGGTATGCCGGCATGGTAAGTGTTTTTGTGTCTCTATCTCTCTCTTGATCTCGGTGGACCTGGTCGTGAGCTAACCAGATGTTCTGTGTATTTGTGGTATGATAGACCCATAAGAAGACGTTCGTCAAGTACACCCGCGAGCTTCTCGAGAAGCAGGGCCACTAGAACCAGTTGTCCTGCCTTCACTTTTCTGTTGCACACATATAGTCCGGAGTTTTTCTTCTCTCTTTCGCTTTTTTTCCTCCGGTTTTATCTTCCTCTTTTCGGTTTTACATATTAGGGCATAATCTTCGCTGTGTTCCGGACTCATCGATTTTTCATAAATTGCAATCTTTTGGGGGGTTTTTTTTGTTGGTTTCGTTGTGCCGTTCAGCTGTTAGATACTGGCCGGCATAAACGTTTGTTTGTCTGTTTTGCATAGTGTCGGTGTGAGAGTGTAGTTCCACCACAGATTCATTTGGATATATCGGATAGAAATACCCTGGAGAGTGAAAAAAATGTAACACAATAATGATGCGTGGTTGATTCTTCTGGGGGTTTTGGTGTGACTGTGTGTGTATGCATGCTGCTTGTGAGGATAGACGTCAAGTTTGGATAACGGCTATTCAAGGGTCTGTACACGCCACCACAGACCCGAAGCCAACGAAGGAGCTCTCCATGTTGAAGCTGCACTCACTAGGACTGTAGAGCACTATAAGAAATATTCCGGAATACCTCCAAAACGCGGCCGTGACAGGCTTGGTTAGAGCTGCGGCTGAGAGAGGGGGACGACCGCCGGTCAGGTGTAGACAGGTGGGTTTCGGGTCTGATTGCCCAGTTTGGCGTCGTTGGCTCGGTGTGTTGGAGAAGGCTGCAGGTGGAGGAGCTTGCGAACAGAGAGCGAGAGCGAGAGAGAGAGAGAGAGAGAGAGAGAGACAGCGGGCGGTGGTGATTCTGTGAAAGAGAGAGTTTGTGAAGGTGACTGTGGACCAAGTGGGAAGTAAGATCAATTATCCAGAGGCACGTAAAACACCAAAAAAAATTAAATAAAAAAAAGTAGAAAAAAAAAGTCCGCAAGGTCCCAGACCGTCTGTGTCCTCAAATCTGTCCCCGGCCGGCCTTCTTCGGTGGGTTGTTAAGCCCCGCACCGTCGGGGTACCTCGGCCTGTCGGCCGTATCAAGCGCCGCATGCACCAAGAGTCGCAGGGTGCCCAGGTACCGCTGGCCCCAACGCACTAACAAGGGCCATGGCAGCGAGATCGGCGGGACGGATAATCGATAACAGCGATAAAGCCGGTGCAAGCCGGGCGGCCGAAGGGTCGCGATAAGAGCTTTGTCAATTGGGGTCAGGAATGCATGCTGCTGGATTTCGAAGAGAGAGAGAGAGAGAGAGAAAAACGTCGAAATCACGAGAGCGGCAGCGCGTGCTTTCACTCCGAGAAAAGAGAAGACACCCGTCTCCTTATATTCCCGCCCCCCCGTCTCCCATCATCTTCTCGTGTTCTCCCTCTCTCCGGCACCATCAATCACACCACCGCCGCAGGCTCTTGCATAACCCACAGACTCATCGTCACATCGTTCCCTCACCAACCCCGGCCTTGCCGCCCGGAGTCTGGCCCGCGCATTAGAAACCCTCCAAGGTGCGTCTGTATTGTATCTATCACATTTTTTTCTTAAAGCAGTTGAGAGAAAAGAAAACGAGACGCCCCTCCTCGCTCTCCACCGCCCGCCCGCCCGGAGAATTTGAGTCACCGCTTCTTTTCCCGGCATATCTGCCTTCTGGGCCGTTCTCGCCCTCGTGCGTCTGTGTGGTCTTCTCCCCCGAATCGGAGCTATCTGTGGGGTGGTCTTTCATTCTCTCAGTTGGTTCAGGGAGCTTGACACACCGTTCTTAAAAACCCGTGCTCTGTCTCCGGTTTCTTCTTCTTCTTCTTCTTCTTCTTCTTCTTCTTCTTCTTCTTCTTCTTCTTCTTCTTCTCTTCTCTTGCCATCTCCCGTTCTCGCTCTTTCCTTCTCCCCTTGTCTCCCTCGTTCCTGCCGTGTGTGTTTCGCCGGACCGCGCTTTGTCATCTTTTCTGCTTCTTTCATTTTCCCCGGAAACTGCGACCCATTCGGTGACCTCGTTCCTGCCATCCGTTCGCCACTGTGAAACTTCAAAGCCCCCACGCCACATCTTGTCCGTTCTTTTCTGTTCGTGTGATAATTGTCGCGCTTTTTTGAACCCATTGCACATTTTCAGACTCCATTGTCGGCTCCGGAGTTGACCTCTCGCCGAAAAATAAAATTAAAAATTCAACCCCCGGCCCCTCCCCGATCCGACCCCACACACAATGAACGTCCTCCGATCCTCCTCCGTGCGGGGTCTGGCCGCCGCTGCCACCTCCCAGCTCCGGTCGGCCCGCTTCGCGTCGACGGCCGCGCCGTTCGTGGCCGGAGAGCCGGATGCGCCGGTGCAGAAGACCGAGTTCCCCGGCCCCGTGTCGAAGCAGGGCATTTCGGCGCTGAACGAGGTGTTTGACACACGCGCCGTCAATATGATCGTGGACTATGAGAAGAGTATTGGAAACTACATTGCCGACCCCGACGGCAACTTGTTCCTTGATGTGTAGGTCCTCTCTGAGTTAGAAGTCCTCCAATCATTCACCTTACCCTTCCACCCCTTTCCGTGCTAACAGTCTCCGGCCGTCTTTGACAGATACGCCCAAATCGCCTCCATCCCGGTCGGCTACAACAACCCCGCGCTTCTCGCCGCAACCAAGACCCCCGAGATGGCCAGCGCGCTGATCAACCGCCCGGCCCTCGGCAACTTCCCGCCCAACGACTGGGCCGACATCCTGCGCACGGGAATCCTGCGGGCCGCGCCGCGCGGCCTCGACCAGGTGTTCACGGCCATGGCCGGCTCCGACGCCAACGAGACGGCCTACAAGGCGGCGTTCATGTGGCGCCGCCAGCAGGAGCGCGGCGGGCCGGACGTCGACTTCTCGCCTGAGGAGGTGGCGTCGGCCATGGACAACCAGGCCCCCGGCAGCTCGCAGCTGT
>LNGL01000059.1:111335-177830 GCA_001510565.1 Knoxdaviesia proteae
ACAACCAGGCCCCCGGCAGCTCGCAGCTGTCGATCCTGTCGTTCCGCTCCGCCTTCCACGGCCGCCTGTTCGGCTCGCTGTCGACCACGCGCTCCAAGCCCATCCACAAGCTCGACATCCCCGCCTTCAACTGGCCGCAGGCCACCTTCCCCGTCCTCAAGTACCCGCTGGACAAGCACGCCGCCGAGAACCGCGCCGCCGAGGAGGCCGCGCTCGCCGAAGTCGACCACCTGATCAAGACGTGGCCGCTGCCGCCCGCCGCCGTCGTGGTCGAGCCGATCCAGTCCGAGGGCGGCGACAACCACGCGTCGCCCGACTTCTTCCGCGGCCTGCGCGCGCTGACCCGCCGCCACGGCGTGCTGCTGATCGTCGACGAGGTGCAGACCGGTGTCGGCGCCACCGGCCGCTTCTGGGCCCACGACCACTGGGACCTGGCCGACCCGCCCGACATGGTCACCTTCAGCAAGAAGGCCCAGGCCGCCGGCTACTTCTTCGCCGACCCCGCGCTGCGGCCCAACCGGCCCTACCGCCAGTTCAACACGTGGATGGGCGACCCCGCCCGCGCCCTCATCTTCCGCGCCATCCTGCAGGAGATCCAGAGCAAGGACCTCGTCGCCCACACCGCCGCCGTCGGCGCCTACACCTACGACCGCCTCGCCGCTCTCGCCGCCCGCTACCCGGACGCCGTCGCCAACCTGCGCGGCCAGGGCCAGGGCACCTTCATCGCCTTCGACACCCCGCGCCGCGACGACTTCCTGCGCGCTGCCAAGTCGTTCGGCCTCAACATTGGCGGCTGCGGCGAGTCTGCTGTGCGCCTCCGCCCCATGCTGATCTTCCAGGAGAAGCACGCCGATATTCTCGTCGATGCTATCGAGAAGGTTATCAAGTCGCTGTAGACTTTTAGGCGTCTCCTCAAAAGCCAAAAAAAGATTTTTCTAATAGGAAAAATAAATTGTTTTCGGGGTTGTTTGGGGGGACGGATATTGGACGTTTTTATTTTCCCACGGCATCTCATAATTTCTCCTTTCTTTTCCTGATGTCTTCGTTCTTAACATAGCGCTTTTCAGCAAGAAAACTCACTGGCTTCGGCGAATATACTGCTTTTTAAAACCCCCAAATAATTGTTTCCTCTTGAATTACCAAAATACTCCAGTCACTCACGGGTGGAACGTCTCTCTCGAGTAGCTTCCTACGCATTTTGTTTGGACTCATGAACACACTGCCACATATCTCTACAACGGGTGTCTCTCAGCTCAACCTGAAAGTCACCGACATAGCATGACCAGTCAAACATGTCCATTATACAAGAATGGAATCTTGATCTCTTACTTCGAGCTTGGTATGTCCCCGCTCCCAATCATCCAGTGATGGGGGTTGTCAACAGCAAAGCTTCGCGATTAGCTTTCTCCTCCACGCTATGAATCAGAACCCATCCCACTTATCCAGAATGCAACCGTAAAACCCAAGAAACAGAAAGAGGGATATGATTAGAACCGAAAAGAGAAAAAAGCGCAGCGCAAAAGGCCCCCCGGACTTATCCTTCTCATGCATTCATTAAATGTGTGTGTGAATCCGCAGTACGCCAATACTCCCAGGGCTGTATTGTCCATATGAAAATGCCCCCAAAAAATTCGGGGGGTTTTTGGTTTTCAAAAGCAATACAGGCCCTCCAAAGATGCTGAAAAGGAAAGGAATAACACAACAAACAAAAAAACAAGTGTTGCCGGCGGGAATCAACCAGCAGTCGTCCGTGGTATCTCGTTGAGTATTGACGGTGGACGTGAATGTAGTCTTCGCGTCTCGTCTGGGTTCCGTTGACGATCAACTTCGATGGGTGGAAGTCGGTATTCTGTCGTTGAGGATTCCGCTGCTGCAAGACGCTGGCTTGTTTTCTCAAAACTGTCGAGGATCGGAGTTTCCGTCGGTCGCTATATGTGTCCCATTAAGGGGCGTGTTAGTACATCTAAAGAATCACAGCAGCCTGCGAACATGGCAGTTCGTCGACATTGATTTGTGAGCGGAACATACCGGAAGCTGAGGAGCATTTAGCCCAGGTAATGATGGGTCGGGCTTGATTTCCAGCGGCCGGATGCTTGGCGGGGTAGCATATGCACTTCCCGGGGTGCTGGGCCGGCTCGCATCCGTTGAGGTATACGGACCAGGCATGACTGCCGTCGATCCCGGCGCAGGATGTGGTGTAGGATGTGGTGCAAGTCTGGGAAGCGTGGGTTTTAAATGATTCACCTGCTGTGACTTTGGAGGTCGGCCGCGCTTTCTTCTCGCCATGGGCTCCGGTGTCTCTTTCATTCTGGGACTCAAGTTTCCCGACTCTGGCCGGCCGCCGTTCAGGGGCGCTGCGGCTGGTGGGCGTGGCTGAATCTGAATGTGTTGTACGGGAGATGTCGAAACCCGGGCGCGAGAGGAACTTGCCAAAGGCATTGCTTGAGGGATGGATTGAGGGACGGCATGAGACATACTAGGACTGGACGTCCCGTATCTGCTCGCAGGTGACATCTCCGACGGGGGCAGTTCATAGCGAGACGATCCTACAGCAAGTGGAAATTCTGCCAGTCGTTTGGAGGACGGTTGGTCGGGATTATCCGAACTAGCCTTCCGCTTGAGGCTCTCGGGAACATGCATCTGCACACCGAACATGCCAGAAGCCGCTTCAAGACACTGACGGAGAGTTCGGCCTGATTTTCAAGAAAAGGGTCAGTAAATAATACGCCACTAGCACAAAAAGCATCTCTCTATTGCCGTAACGGGTTGGAGATGTTTTGTTTTACCATTCGGGACATATATCTGTAGCCAGTCGGGATGTAAGGCATGGTTCACCCGAACAAAGTCGATCAACGATGAGATGCTGATGTTACTGAGCTTGACCATCTCAGCTAAGAGAAATCGCTGTAAATTTGCAAGGTTGGTTAGGGAGGCCATCCGCAGAGAAGATCGATATAAGAGAACAACTTACCTTCTCCTCGTCGCTGAAAGCAGATCCCATGTTGTAAGCTCCTTGGGCTCGCCAAGAACCATCTATAGCAGTAAGAGACAGCTTGTTCTTTGAAAGGTGAGAGTAAATACAAAATTTATAACCTCCGGAATCTTGGAACGATCCAGCTAGACTGCAGCAGATAGTGCTTTTACCCAAGAAGTGCCGATGTGGGAATCTATCTGGGGTGATGTGATAGAGGGTTTCAAAGAAGGGTTCAGTCTCCCAGAAAAATGGCGGAAAGAGAACAAAAATGGGTAGGGAAACACACAAAAGTAATGTTTACACAACAACCAGTACACAAGAAATTTAAACGAGGCGAAACGGAAAGGACTGTCGACATCCACACCCTCAGGACGTGAGTTGCGAATGAATGGTGGGGGAGGTTACGACAGGTCGAGGCGACAAGCGAGGAGCGACAATGGAAAAAGACGGAAGAGCCGATTTGGCCAACTTCTGTACAACACAAATCGGGAGATGTGCTGAGATCAGAGGACAGAGACTAACAAGAACGAGCAGAAGCCGAGGAGACGATGGAAAGCCTTAAATAATGGGCAACACGGGTTTGGGGGAAGAGGGGTGGACTGTTTCCCTCGCTCAGTGACAATAGAAAGGAGTGGTATAAGGACAAGCTTGGGGAAATTGCCTTGGTCGAGTGTACACGTGAAAGAGAGGCGCGATCGCAAACATGCATGCGATGGAGATATAAAGAGAGAAAGAGGGAGAAGGAGAAGAACAGAAATACCAGCGTGTCTCCCACCTCACGTCTTCGTAGACTCTAGAGTGTAGAAGCCAGGGAACGAAGACCGTGGGGCAAGCGACGGTGGTTACGAAGGAAAGAAAAAAAGAAGAAGAAAGGAAAAAGAGAAGAGAAAACGAGAGGGAGTTGGAGAGCGGGTGGCGCAAGCGAGAATGATGGTGGGAGGGAGGGAGGGGTGGAAGCGTCCGTGTGCTAGGATAACAGGGTCGAACAAGACAACCAAAAGAGAGTGAGAGAAAGATTCGCCTGTTGGGGCCGACAGGGCGATAATAACAGAAGCTGTCGCAACAAGGCTGACCTCGAGTCGATGGATGTCTGCGTTCCGTTTCGATCCAACGAACTCTTTGCGCAAGCACTCAACCCTTAACCAGCAGTTCCGTTCCGTGTCGTCAAGGTTGTTGGTCAGGGTCTAGGCTGTAGTGGGTGGTAGTTCGCTCACGGTTCGGATTCCACACAGATCATACAGTCAACATCGGGGGTTGGTCCATACTTCTTCGCTTATCGAGAAACGCGGAGACGTGGGAGGTATATATGGATTGTGCCGAATGCTGATCTACCAGGTCGGAGTTTCGTCGTCCAGAGAAAATAGAGGGGAAGAGATTGCCGTATTGATCAGCTCTGCTGGGATCGGTGGAAAGTCGCGTCAAACAAACGAGTATAAATGAGAAGAAAGAAAAAAGAGAGAGAGCGTAATACAAGCCAGTCGTGTGGTAATCTGCAAGGATTTGGGGAGTATATCCAGACCAGGCCAGGCCCTTGTCAACTGCACAGATCAAGCTGACAGGGATAGGGTACACATATAAGGAAAAGTCCGTTTGGTTCAGTAACTAGCACGGCCAACTAGGCGCGGGCGTGGCGTTTTGAGGATTCACGAAAAGGGCACAGGGGAGAGTAACTGTAACGGAAGAGGGAGATGAGGCAGGAAGAGTTGTTTCCCAGAAAGGATGATCCCTTAAGGTTGTAGCACCAGCTAGAACCAATATGAGAATACAACGCGCAGAGACTCGCTGCGGTCTCTAGAAGCTGAGAGAGGAGATGAGAACGAAGGATATGAGGAGAGGAAGACGGAGAAGCAGAGATCGCGAAGGTCAACGAAGAATGAACTAGGGTTCTGAATTCGACTGCTGATATTGCTGATGCGGAGGGAGTCACTCTCGATATATGAAGATCTTGACTCTCACCATCCGCAGAGGCGCATGAGGCGTAGTACCAGATCTTGAGATAGGAAACAGTATGCTGATTGTGGCTGATAGTGAGGTTAGTAGGTGAAGATGGATGCGCCGGAAGATGCAGGAATATCAAAGAGATGCGGAACGTCCAGATATTGCGATGTCGTTGATATATATGAAAAGTGAAGCTGGCGATAAATTGAAGATAGGTGAAGAAGAGAAGAAATCATGAGATGAAGAGAGAAGATTAAGGAAGAAAAAGGAAATAAGGAGAAACAAATGAAACAAATGATGAATAAGTCGAAGTCACGGGAACCGGTAGATGGTGAAGCGTGAAGAAACGCTCCTTCCGGGATTGATATGATAGATAATGCTGCAGGAAGTCGCAATCGGCAGTGGGAAGGAAGCAATGCGGTTCAAGTTGCCCCCAATTATCTTCAAGTTCCTTCCGTTGGTCTCGCTTGTCTCTTTCCCAAGTTTCGAGGGAACCAAAGCTAGGAAGGGGCGGCCCGGTGTATATGCGAAAATGGGCGAAGGGTTGCGCTTTCCCGGGAGAGACGTTGAGGAAAAAGGGAGAATGGAGGAAGGAGGAGAGCGCGTTGTTGGTCGCACCTGCCAAAGCAACTTTTGGACTTGGCTGCCTTGAAAAGAGAACAGTGGGCGGGTTGGTTGATAATGCAAGGAGGGACGAAAACAAAAAAGCGAGAGAAGCCAGGGGAGCAAGGGAAGGCGCGGCCGGGAGGTGGAGTTTTTTTCTTTTCTTCTTCCTGGTTCTTTCTCCGGGAACGAGGGAAGGAGCGTTGGGGTCGACTCGGTGGTTGCCACAAAGTCGGCGGCTGATCAGATTTTTGCGCGGCTGGTTCTTATGCCAATGTTCTGGCTTCTGTGCTCCGTTCGCTCTTTCCTAGTCTGTCGATCTGTCTCTCTTTCCTCTATCTCTTGCGTGTTTGGCTAAGGTTAGTTTCGCGTCTGATTTAGGCGATAGGCGCGTAATAAAATGAAGGAGAGAAAAGAGAGGAAGGGGTGAAATATATGGGCAGAAAAAAGATAGAGAAAGCGGTAGCGATGATATCACAGGCTCACATTTCTTTTTCTTCTTTTCTGCTTCCTCTCCCCATGCAACTCACGGATTTTCTGATATAATTAATTGTTTCCCTCTTGTTTCCATGCACTCGCATCTTTCGGCGTGCATCAAGATGTCTGTGTGTAATGCAGGCGGTGAGATCTGCACAAAAAGGAAACATGCACAGCGTTGACTTCTGCACAATTCGGTCAACGGCTGTGCTAATGCAAAGAATTGAATTCTTCAAAGCCTAAACCGGTCACAGAGACACTGCACTGCACGGCTGGTGAAAAAAACGAGTAAGTAAGGCCTAAAACGGCTCACACACGCACACATACACACAAAGGGCTTGACAGGGAACATCGGACGAGAGAATGTGCTTGTGACAAACCGTTACAATTTCGGCCCCTCTTCTCTTTGTCTGGCTTGTAACAGACAGCAGACGGGAATCAGGGAAGCACAGACATTGTGTTATGGATGTGTGTCTCTGGTGTCTCTCTCTTTACTCTCCCTCTCTCAGGCTGTGGCAAGGTGTCTGGCTGTCTTTGAAGCGTTCTGTCCGGGGTGGTGTTAGGTCCAGCTTGGATGATTTCTTGTCTCCCCACTCACACCCATCATTCTCAGCTTGGGTTGAATTCTGTTGGAAGCTGTAGCACTGACATGCAGTTCGTAATTTCAGCGGCCGGCATGCGTATCCGACCGAGGAAAAAGCCACATCTGGCGAAGCCATTCCCGAAAAAAAAATGATGGGGTAACAGCCAGCGCTGGCTTTTCCGCTCTGTGTCTCGCTGTGAAGTTTGTTTTTTCTTTTCATTCTGCGTTGCCCCTCCGAAGAGCCCAGACAGCATAAAGCCTCATCACTTCAGCTATCGTCGTCGCGTTGCAGTGTGGCCGGGAGGCCTGTACGTGCGATTTGCCCGCTGCAAATCCACACCTCACGAAAACCCACTCTTCCCGCATGCATGCAACTTTCCCTCTTGTGCATGTTCTTTGCTGCACCCAACCGACATCTGCCAGCCAATCTGCGCTCGACCTTCCATGCGCCTGACTTATCTGCTCCGGTCCACATCCCGTTTAGGGCAGACGCAGGAAGCCAGAAAGCGAAAGTGGGCTCCAGTGTTTCTTTCCCTCTCTCTTTGCTGGTCTGGCTGGCCCTTCGAAAGATGAGGGAGGGTGACCATGAGCCCAAATGTCTCACTTATGCAGATTCTCATTCGCAGGATCCCAGTTTGATCACTCCGATATGAATGCACTGCTCGTATCATGCCCAAGCTAGTCGCCACGCCACACTCGCACAGTATCGCTCGCTCCCTCTCTCTCTCTCCGTGTCGTTTGTTGTGATAACGAAGTTCGACGTGAGGTTGAGTGAGGTTCAATCTTCCGCGATGCGGCGCTGAAATCCCCCGGTTTAGCCTGACCAGTGGCTGGCCAGGCCTGACCTTGTTTCTCTGGTTCGCTGGGATGATGCCACCAAATCGCAACCCAGCATCTCGAGCCTATCAGGGCACTGAAATCAGGATGAGGCCACAAGTGTGCTCTGTTTGATGGTATTTTTGCGTCTGGTTGCTGTCAACAACCTGGTCTGGTCTTCCCCTCCCCTGTTCACTGAACGGGTAGTGCCTCTCGTCCACTGAAATCACTGGAGAGCATTCCGTCAGGAATGTCCCAATGAGGCACTATCAAGAGTCACGATATCGGGGCTGACAAAATGAAAAATTGGGAATTTCTAGCTCACTCACCACACCTTTGGAGTCCTTCCCCCATCCATAATCAATCCCCGGATAGACTTTCTCTACACGGGAGGGCCCTCGAGAGAGGGAAAAAGGGGGAGGGGGCCACAAAATATTTCCATCTGAAGCGAATATCCCATCCGACCTGACGGGAAAAAGAAGCATATTCCTTAGTGTCCGTGGCATCCAGGACGGCCAGATCCCTGATTCTCGTCGTCATTGGTTGGCCACATCAGTGGTGATGATGATGGGGATCATGGTGTATTTCCAGGGAATGCGTGGTGGTTTCCTCCGTTGCCTCAAGTCTGCCCAATCACCAGCGGTCGTTGGCCTTTTTCAAAGACCACAGACGGCTTCCGTTTGCTAGAAACACTGGCCCACTCCAATCACCACGGCGTTCTGGAAGGTCGTCGCAGTGAGGTTTTCGCTCTGAGACGGGGATGTGATTCGTCAAACCCGGAGAAAATTGAGGCGAAATGAGAGAAAATAAGTGAGCAATGGTGAAGCCTAAAGTTTCACCAGCCCTGAAAGAGAGTGAGAGGATAAAAAATAGGAGATAGAAGCGGGAGGGCCTTGTTTGCACACAAAAAATGGTAGGGAAAGGAGAGAAACGTCGCGATCACCAAGTTGACAGGTTTTCTCTGCACCTTCACCGCTCCTACGTTCCCGGCCGATAGCTTTATATATCCCCATCTCCCCCCCCCCCCCCCCCCCCCCCCCCCCNCCCTTCCCTCTTTCTTTTTCAACTACGACTACGACTGACTGCCACTTCATACCTACGTCTGTTATTCTCCAGCTAGCAGAAGGAATCAACGGGAAAATAAAAAGCCCTGACCATAAACCCTGCTTCCAGTATATGCAACGATGAGTTGGCAGTTCCCAGAATGGATCCACCGTCGTAATGGAAAAGCCCAAAACGCACACACACACGCATATGGTGTACTCCGGATATATTTTTATTTGATTTTTTGAATTTCTATTTTTTGGCCATCGTTTGTTCCTCTTTATCTGCGCATTCCCGACTGCTTGGGGTTTAGCTGTGTGGGGGATGCATACTCCGCGACGCACCTGATTTGACTTCTTGCTGGTTCACGATGCGTGGGTGTCGTGATGGGGCAGTCAAACGTTTTATCGGTCAATCCTGGCTTCTTCCTCTTCTTCCCTGCAGATGATTGTCGTCACTGGGTCCCAGCAGATATGCAGGAGAATGGTGATAGCCGACTATGTCAGTCTTTCTATACCATTGGCAACTTTGGGCGCAAATCTTCGACTAATGCATGAAGTCAAACCCTAGCACTTGCAGCCAGATTGCCGGTCCATGCAGTTGCTTTCCCGCTCCTGTGAAGTGCCGATATACGAATCTGCGCGCAGGCGTGGGATGTGGAGCACGGAAGAAAGACAAAGACATGTTTGCGCGATCGGCGGCCGTGATTGCTTCAAGCCAAATAGAGGCTATTTCTGTCTCTGAAGAAGGCTGATATCCCGGTTCGCCCATCTGGATCACGAAGATATCCCACAGGTTGGAGATATATCACAAGCCGAGGCCTGAGCAGAAGAGAAGCAAGCGTCTTGTCATGACGGCACACACTCGCGATGCTGCTTCATGACCTGCCACCTGCCAAAGCCAAATCGCCCCAGCTGGCAAGGAGTGGCAGCAGTGGACATGCTCGGCCGCCGCTGATTGGCCAGAAGCAGTCTGGGGCAGAAAGGCAGCCAATAGATAAGCCGGAAGATACGCTTCGTATCACGTAATCGCTCTGATTTTGTCATCCATCAAGGGTGCACAGTGCGCATTCGCAGCCTTGCCGTGGCCCGTGCGCCTGCCACAGCGCCTCCACCACCGCAAGTTTGTCCGCCAACCCGCTGATCCGTACAGTGCACTGTACCGTGCGTGTCTTCCTCAGAACCTCTGGCCTCTTTTTTTTTTTCCAACCGCCGCCGTCAATGTTCCCTTGCCAAAATCTCCATAATCAACTCCGATCCCAAGGTCACGATCTTTTTTTTTTCCTCCTCTTAATCATTAAGAGCGGCTAGCCTTTTCGTCGACCCTTTTTTCTTCTCCCTTCTGCATTTTCTTGGGCGGGCGTTCTCTTTTTTTCCAAATGGTCGTAATTTCAATCTTGTTCGAATATATCCTGGTATCCTAAGTGTTCCAAATTCATCAACCAATTGGTCTCCAACAACGCGCATGCGCTCGCGACTTCAAGTTCTTTTCTCCATTCTTCCTCGTGCACCAAAAATCCGGCGCCTGAGGGGGGACACTTCGTCCTTCGTTCTTTCCGCGTCTTAACCGTCTCCTAGCCTCCGATATCGCGAGATCCTTCTTTCAATTCATGGGCCCTTCTTTTTGACTCCTCCTGACTGTTCTCTCCCTGCCGAAATCTCTCAACGCGTGACGTGAGACCTCCCTCGTCGGGATTTCTCTATAGTCCTCTTGACCCTTATCAACAGCCTCCTCCATCACTCATCCTTCCTGTAACTATCTCTTTGGATTCTGTCCCGCGAGCTCTATCCCCAACCTGAGCACAACCAGCTCTCTCCCAAATCCCCCTTTCAATGGAGGATGAGGACCAGACGACGCACCGAATGGAAAGCGTGAAACTTGACGATGGCGGCGGCGGCCCCGTCACCAATGGCCGTGCTGCTGTCGTGGCCCTATCGTTCAAAAACTCGCCCGCAGATTCGGATCGGCGGTCGACACATACACGATCGCCCGCGCCGCCGCTGACCTCCTCTCTCGACGCCTCCGGCACACCCAGCGATATGGCTGCCACTCCCGATAGCACTCAGGCGCTGAAAGCTTCTCGAAAGGCGTCCCAGAAGCCTCCGCAAAGAGAAGCCCGTCTCTTTGATCACCTCCCCGATATGACTTCTGAGGCAATTAAATCCTTTCAGGTCATAACTGACTGCATGTATGGATCCAAAAATATGGGCTCGACAGACAACGATGCGTTAGATTGCGATTGCAAGGCCGACTGGCGTAAGTTCTCCCATTTTCCGTGGAGGTTTAGGAGGTCTTCATCATCTTATATCATGGGGTGTTGAGACGGTCCGTGTCCTGCCTATACAGGCTTGAATCGTTGCCCCTCAGCCAATCTAACGCGAACAAACTTTTGCATATGTGTAGATGACGGACGGAATCATGCCTGTGGTGAAGATGGCGATTGTATCAATCGTGCAACCAAAATCGAATGTCTGAAGGGCGCCTCGGGGTGCGGAGACGACTGTCAAAACCAACGGTTTCAACGAAAAGTCTACGCCGACGTGTCGGTCATCAAAACGGAAAAGAAAGGATACGGTCTACGCGCGAACTCCGATCTCCCGGCGAACGAGTTTATCTTCGAGTACATCGGCGAGGTTATCAACGAGCCCACGTTCCGACGCCGGATGATTCAATACGACGACGAGGGCATCAAGCATTTTTATTTCATGTCGTTGAGCAAGAATGAATTTGTTGATGCCACCAAGCGAGGAAATCTAGGCCGTTTCTGCAACCACTCGTGTTCGCCCAACTGTTATGTCGATAAGTGGGTTATCGGGGAGAAATTGCGCATGGGCATATTTACCCTTCGTGATGTTAAAGCCGGTGAAGAGCTTGTCTTTAACTACAACGTCGATCGCTACGGGGCCGACCCTCAGCCCTGTTACTGTGGAGAGCCAAGTTGCAATGGTTTCATCGGTGGTAAGACGCAAACCGGCCGGTCCACGAAGCTGTCGACTACGGTGACTGAAGCCCTCGGTATCGATGATGGCGACAGCTGGGACTCGGCGGCGCCTAAGAAATCCCGACGGAAGAAGGTTGATGAAGATGACGAAGAGTATATCAGCAGTCTACCGACTCGCAGCCTGGATGAAGAGAGTGCCCGCAAGCTCATGGCTGCCCTGATGCAGTGCAAGGAGAAGTGGATAACAGTCAAGCTTCTGCAACGGATAGAGCAGTGTCATGAGGAGCGAGTCCTGCACGTCGTTGTCCGCATGCACGCCTACCAGATCCTCAAGACTGTCTTAAACACATACGCCAGCGACGATAATGTCATCTTTCAGGTTCTCAATGTGCTTGAGAAATTCCCCCGCATCACCAAAAACAAAATCGTCGACTCGAACATTGAGAAGTCCATCGAGTCCCTGACCTCCTCCTCAAACCCCGATATTTCCGAAACCGCCACGAAGCTCTTGGATGAGTGGAGCAAACTCGACTACGGCTACAGAATAAAACGGCGGAAGATCGATCCCAACGGCGATAAGCCTTCAGCCAGCTCCGACAACGTCTACGTCGACCTAGGCCGTGGCCGCCGTGCCGAGTCTCCAGGCAGCAACAAGCCCACCTCTCCGAAACGTGGCTCCCCGGTGCCCTTTGATGCTCCCAGGGGCCCCAAGAGCAACATTCCTCAGCGCAACGCTGCCTTTTACGCCAACAACCACCAACGTCGCGTCAACCCACCCACGCCCTTCCAGCAAACCCAAGCCCTTCCGGAGGGCTGGTTCTCGGCCAAAGACCCCGTGGGAAAGACATACTATTATAATCAGTATGGTGCGACCACATGGGATCGACCCCGACAACCGGCCCAGCCGCCCAAGCAACCGCCCAAGGTTGTCCTCGAGCAGCAGATGTATCAGAATATCATCAATGAAGTCGTCAAGGAGCATACACCCCGACCCTCGGCTGTCCACACTCCTCAAGCAGTTGAAACTCCCACCAAGGAGCCCAGAACTGGGAAGCCCGAGTGGTGGCAGAGTATTCCCTTGGATAAACAGAAGCGCTTCTATGAAAACACGGTACGTACCCCCACCATTCCCACCAATTCGCCTCACCTGCCCATTTGAGTTATATTTTTTTTCCAACTCTTGACTGACCCAAGTTCGTTTCTCTCTCTCCAGCTGTTCCCTCACATCAGTCGTGTGGCCGACAAGTATCATGGCAAGCTTCCGAAGCAAGATCTCAAGAATCTCGTCAAGGAAGTCATGAAGAGCATGGTTGCCTCCGATTACAAGCATGGCCGTGTTCAGGATCCCAAGGCCAACCTTTCGGAGAAGCAGGTTCAGAAGCTCAAAACCTATGTCGACGCGTTTCTGAAAAAGGCTTTGGCCAAGTATCAGAAGAAGCATCCCTCGGGTCCAACTCACGCAAATGGCGGTGGATCCGTGGATACGTACGGTGAAGTACCCAAGCCTGACGGCAATGGTGAACCATCGACGTCCCACAAAGATGAGTCTGTTGCGGACGAGGATCTTCCTATGAGTGAATATGGGAACGACCCTGGAACTCCTGCCCCTGGCACGGAAACCGATGTCGGCACTGTAAAGCGCAAGCGCATCGACGACGTATCTGAATCGCCCAGCATTGTCACTCCCGGGGAAAGTCCGTCGACAAAGCGAGTCAAAGAGGATGACCTGGCCGATGATGTGTATCCCCCGCCTCCTCCGCCTGCACCTTCGGTCTCGGATCCCAACGGGTCTCTGGATCAGGAGAAGCAGGTGCTGAAGGAGCAGGAGGATGCACTCATGCGCGAGAACGAGGAAGCCTTACGACTTGAAGATGCGACCCCCGGCCAAAAGACCTCAGCTGCTCCGCCTCCGGCTTCCGTGCCGGAGGTGACCGAGAACGACACTGCCGCTCCTGCGCCTGTCAATGGTGTTGCGAAATAGAGTTGAACGTGAAAAAGGAACCCCAAAACTGGCATGTCGTTCGCTGGGCCCTTGGCCAATCGAGGTGTTCTTTTTTGGAGCCGGGATTTGGGAGCACATTATTATCTGAAGCAAAAGCTATCTATATGCAGAGAGAACCCCCACGCCATATTTATCTATCTTTCTTACCATGGGGTTCTTCTGTCCTTTCATGGCTTTTCTCGCTTCTATCTGTTCTTCACTGGGGGGATTATTTTTTGTCCATTTTACCGCATTTTTTACTGCATCTTCTCCCACTCGTCGCATTCGCTTCAACTTCCTTCATGACTTTTCTTCATCTCTCTCTTTATCTCTTTACAATCACGCCTCTTTTCCCGATTCCTATTTCTCTTTTCTCTCATGTTCTCCTGTTTTATCTCTCTCTCCTAAGCGGTCACGGCTTCCTTCCCTTCATAAAACATGATAACTATTTAGTATTCTTCTTTCTGTTGGATTCCCGTTCCAGTTCTCCCCTGTCGAATGTTTCCTTTAAGGGTTACTCTGCGGCAGAGCTGGTTTGGTGTGTGTGTTTAGGGTTGTTTTTCTTCCTGTGTTTAGCTTTTTTTTTTTGCGGGACGGAGCACTGCAGGATGAAAATGCAGGATCTGTCTGCGAAATTCTTTTTTCGTTCTAAAAATGGATGGCGATTTGCGTCACTTCTCTGGCGTTACAAACTTGTTCTGGGATGCACCGAACTGGTGGACTTGTGGGTATATCTTGCTATCCTGGCTCCTCGTCGTCTTTTTCGACTCCGAGACACATGCGTGCAATATCGCCAGACGTTGATTCGAGAGTCTTCGGATGTGTGAGCTCCTTCTCACACATCTTCAGTTCGGAGATCCACGGGTCTCGTCAATACGGGATTTGGTCTGGCGGGATGGATGCCTTTGTCCTGGCGGCGGCGCATTGCATCGCAGGGCTTGGTCTGAGCAGTGCCTGCGTGCGTGCGTCTGTGTGGGTAGCCCCCCAGCAGCGGTTTCTCCAATCTTGGATGGCAGGCACATGGACGGACAGCACGGCATATGGAAGATCTGTTTCTGTGTATATTCCATCTCTCTGAACTGGTTCCGGGGTGCAGGAGCCCCGGTTCGGGGGCCAGAACTGTGGGAAAGCTGTTCTGGGACTGTGTATGGATTTTTGTGAGCTTTGTGTCTTTAGAGGAGCGATAAAACTGTCTTGCTTTTGCTAATAGGTCTTTGGAGTTCTCGGGTGTATACATCTCTGGTTTCTTGGGAGTTTCGGGACGTGTCTACGGGGGAATCTGATCGTGTTTCCAATGTGGGAGTCTGCATACAGGGTGTACACACCAGCTGGGCAGATTGGAATGTTACATAGGCATCGATATGGGATCGGGGTTTTTGGTGGGCTTCATATACCATTATAGAACTGGCTTAATGCAAAAGGTGTTCGAGGAGGTAACATGTTCAGAAGCGTACGGCTTGATGGTTTTCCAATCATGAGTTCATCGTTGCGAGAGTGTATGTCCGAAGTGGTATTGAAAAAAGAGGTCAAAATCATTAAGTCATGAATTACATCCGTCAAGATGCCGCCAAAATCGATATATGTTGATATTCCAAGAGGCCAGCTCCGAATCTCAATCATCCGAGTCCGAGCCATCTTCATCCCGCCTCCGTTTCTTCGACTGCGGCCGCTGCGGCACCTCATCTTTCCGCATGAACACATACGACCGCGCCGGACGATCCTCGCCCTTCCACCCACCGCCCGTCTCCCCCTTCTTATTCTTCACGACGCCCAGCGTGCGCGCATGGTGGTACCCGGGGTACGCCGCGGCCTGGAACTTGAAGCTGCGGTGCAGCGCCAGGCCGGCGTCGCGCGCCAGCGCCCGCACATCCCACTGCACATACGGCTCGCCCTCGAACAGCGTGACGACGACCCCGCCGGCGGGGCCCAGCGCGCGCGCCGCGTGCCGGAAGAACGCGAGCAGCAGCGCCTGGTTGTGGCGGGTCTGGCGGGCCACGTCGGTGGACTTGCCGCCGACGTGCGGGAAGTTGAACAGGATGCGGTCGGCCAGGCCCGGCGGCGCCGCGGCCGCCGCGGCCGCGGCTGCGGCGGCGTTGGTGGGCGGCGCGAGCCGCGCGGCAAACGGCTTGGTCGCGTCCACGCCGTACACCACGCGGCCGCCCTCGCGGGCGATCGTGTCGATGTGGGCCTGCGCGTGCGGGTACTTCTCCAGCAGGGCGGCCGCGCTCGGCTCGAACACGCAGGCCGTCACGTCGGCGCACTCGTGGTGGGCGATCAGCGACGCGGCGAAGCTGAGGTCGCCCTCGCCGACCAGGAGGATGCGGTCGTCGCGCGAGAAGGGGATTGTGGGGGCCCGCTGGTGCTGCTGTTGCGCTGCGTGTGGTGGGGGTTTCGTGGACGCCGGTTTAGACGGGGCTAGGGGGGCTTGGACTGCGCGGCGGGGGGCGTCTGGGCGGCGGCCGACGGTCGGGGGTTTCTGCTGCCGGTTGGGCTTCGAGCCGTGGGATTTGGAGCCGGCGTGCGAGAGCTTGCGTTTCTTCGACATCGTGGTCGCTTCTTTTCGTTCTATCGGTCGAGGAACTGCTTTGTTCTTCCTCAAGGTTCCGGTGCAGTGGGGGAGGAAGGTACGGATCACGTGGATTGCAGCAGAAGACAGGCCGGGTAGATAAAAACAGTCGAGAATAATGTGGGAGGTAGCGTAGGCTTACAGTTCTCAGTTGTTGCTTTCACCCTCAAGAATAGTAGTATGAACGACGTTGTTGAACTGGATGCTGTGAAGTTGAAAAGTCGAGGCTTTCCCGAAATTTTAGAGCCGAAAAAAAATGGGCAACGGCGGTATCGATAAGGGCCGTGCGGGGCATCCCCGTCACTGTGTCAGTTAGGGTTAGGGTTGGTTTGAAGTCGGCTTGTCTCACAGTGGAGGGACAATGACGCGGAGTTTGAGAGTCATTGTCATTTGGGGACACTGATAGGAGTTCGTTCTATTTGTGCAACCTTTGGGAAGGCGTTTCTCTCGTTTTTCGCAACTTCTCACTGATGTGCGCTGTTTACTCAGAACTCGGACACGTGCATCGTTAACGTCAGTGTCTATTTGGAAAAATTGGCATTAAAAGAAGCAACTTCAGTCGTACTACTCGAATGCTTATGAAGATATTCACTCTCGACTCGAGCCCCTTTGACACAAGCACACTCCCGCTGCTTTTTCAAGTGGAATTTTTACCATACGGACGTCTATAGAGAGATCTTTGCTGGACCGGAGCTGATAGTCGACCTGCGTAACTGATCTCAACTGCCACGCATTACAGATACGGCATCGTTTGTTGCGCGCTGTCGTAAAAGGAAAATCTCCGCCTCAATGTGATTTGGGTGTTGTAATCCCCTCATTCTCTGATTTTTGATGTTATTCGTGATGACATCTCTTATAGTTTCCCCCAACTCTGCGTTTTATCTATCTTTGTAACGAGTCACTTTGTGGGTTGTGCTATACACAGGAATCGCGACTCGTAGCTGTTGATACAGATCTGCAACAAGGGGGAAAGGACTCCCCCGAAAGTGCCGGTACATTGCCGATCTGCGAAAGGGAAACTGTGGAGGGAGACCACGGCCGAGAAGCCGCGTATGTACAGTATATTGAGGGTTCTAGAAATGCGACCTACGTGGGGTTTACACGAGGACGATACCTGAGAGAAATGCGTTTTAAAACTGCTCAGCGAGCGTATCGTAGGGGCGCAGCAAAATCCGGTAAACGCTGCGTTTGCGTGCTCGGAGAAAGCGGATATATGATCCACTTGGTAAACGGACATCTGCTGGAGTCCCAGAAACAAACGGTGATACACCCAATATGCAACGTGAGGCTAATAACGAGACGCCATTATTATCAGGAAATGTAACCGACATGATCTCTTTCACAGTGTTTCTCTGAGCCAAAACCGAGGATGAAGGCGAAAACAGGAAATCACGAGCACGACCTACCCCATTTATCTCGATGGATAGTTAATCTGACAACCCCTGGCTGGCCGAAAGTTTCCGGCTTTTGGGCCGTGGGCGGGCAACTCGGACGACTGCGTCAGCACGGCTTCAACACCAGGCCGCGAGCTCTGTTTTACGGCGGGTTATCGTGGCTCGGAATCTGAAACTAACTTGATATTAAAAGCGTCGTGATCACGGGTATCGTTACGAAAATGTGGCCGTTTTCCCCTTCGTCGTTGGCTTCTTCGTCGTCCTGGTGCAGGTTTCAGGGGCAGTTTACTCGACAGCCAGGACATTGCCGTGATGAAGGCATTTGAATCGAACTTGAAGTGTATGAAGGACTGCCCCGGAAAGTTCGTTGTGAGCTCGATATAATTCCTGCATCCACGATATACATTACCCCTTGATCGATTCGTGAGGAAGCGACCCCTTCCCTCATTCTCTCGTTATCCTCGAGACACGACTGCCCTCATCACGGGTATATCGCCGTTCCTTAATCCGCGAGGCAATCGATCGCCCAAAATACTGGCTCAAAAGTCCGTTACCCGATATCTTGAGTCTTGGAAACCACACCTACTCAGTTCCCCCTCACGGCTCGTTTGGCGGCCACTGAGTTGAGAACACATCTCCTGATACGATAACCCCTCGCCGTTCACTGCCCCGATCAGTCACGTGTGCCTTCCGAATCTTGAAATATACGCGGATTATTTTTTCAAATTCTTTAAATAGGCAGCCGTTCTACGGTACCTGCCGTAATATATACAACATAGCTCTTGTTGGCGATTGTGCCTTGCGTTTGTTGGGAGAGCCGGTGTGTAAGTGATCGGTGCCACGATCAATTAGGGTTCTGCCGGACATTGACGGGGCGGTCAAGAATTTTGATCGGGAATCGGGACAATCAGTGAATCAGTTCACCGCTCACTAATAACAAAAATACTGAATTTCCGTGTGTACGGGCTTCTTGTATCGCAGCCAGTACACTGATGTTGTTGACAGTGATTGTTGTTGCAGTGGTTTTTGTATACATGGACACGCAATGCCAAAATCCACCGCCGCTTGAAAAAACAGTCCCGACCAAAAAGGCACACCACAAGTCCAGAGTACAAGCGCAATGTATGCAGCTGCAGTAGCGCGCGCATGTACCAGTGACGGCAGCCTTGCGCTTAGTGGTATGTTAAAAAGCCTGTATTGTCGATCCAGCCAATCAGCACACCCGCTGCGTCCGGCTCTGTGGCCAATCACGGCCCAGTGCGGGAGGGCCGTTCCCGCGCTTCCGCTCCTCTTTTGACTTTTTTTTGCTGTGAGTTTCTTTGTACCGCGGAGGTACATTGGCACCGGGGTCCTCAGATGTACCTGTTTGCGTATGTTTTGGTAAGGGGGTACATTCTCCGCAAGACCACCGGACGTCTCGTGTCTAGTCAGGAAGACTCCAGCCAATCAAGAACAGGAAGGGTCAGAAAAATGACCGTGTACTATTCCGTATTAAGAGCTGCATAGGGAGAAGATTCGGTGGTTAACCATGTACATATTTAGGCCATCGCACGCGCTTATTCAGGTCATAGTTCGGCATTCCGCCTCTAGAACATGTACTGCGTGTACTGAAGTTCCGCGGAAATGGTACCTTTTCTCACCAGACGAGGAGTGTGCCAAAAGAGCCTCCAACTACGTACCAATTATCCCATTTCCCAGTAACTTTGACACCGTAGTATCCCCTGGCAGAAAAAGGCGAAGCAGGATTATAGGAGCCTGTAGAAGGGCAAGGCTGTCGCATTATTCATTCCATGTGGTATGTGGTCGTTCCGGAGGAAACTCAGTTTTTAAATTTCAACCTCTCTTCTCTAAAATCCTCACGGACTTCATCGCCGGTATCGACAGTGTCCGGTGTACGAAGCCACAACACCAAATGGTTCCCGTCTATCTGAGCTTCTAACTTATATCCCGAAAAAGTCCATGCATTGTGGTCCTTGGTGAATGCATTTTCTTTTTCTGACTGGCTTTGTTTTTCTATGGCTGGGTCGAGTCAGTACATCACGTCGTTATCATTTTTCTGCCGCCAAAAAAAACATCACCACCTCAACACGGCCGTTTATTTTCTTGTTTATTCACATAACCACGCATTTATTTATATTTTGTTATCGCTCCTTCCAATTCTCACGATCGTGAGCTGAGTGATTGTGGCATCTCTCTCCAAATCCCAAAATCTATAAATATAGAACTTCCCTCCGGCTTTCCAAATTTCTTCCTCCTCTTTTTCTCTTTTTTCCTTCCTCCATCATCATCATTCTCATGCTTTTCTGCTTTTCTTCTGCGACCATCTTTTCTTAAAGTGTTCGCCCTTTTATTTAAAGGTAAGTTACTTCATCATACATCATCATCATATATCATCATCATATATCATGGTCCATCATCATCATCATCATCACCATCAACCTTCATAGTTGGTATGCTGCATTGGCCTCTTCGGCATTCCATCAACCATCACCTCTATCTTCGGCCTTAGTGGGCCACCTGTTGCGTTTCTTCCACTTCTTCATTGTTTGAGCCGGTTTCTCCGGCCTTGCTTGCGTTAGTTCCGCAATTCTCCTTCTGCCATACAATCTTTCTGGCCTCAACCATCAACTGCCTCAGTGGGTAGTGTGCTGCGTCGAGTGCTTGTGGTAAAGTGCTGACGCAGTTTATCTGCGTTGGCACTTCTCCGCGTTTCTTCCTCCCATGCTCTACCGGCCCACAGTGGCCGTATGTTGCGTTATGCCTTTTACCACACAGTCTTGATACCGAGTATCGTCTGCCCCTTTGACACCACCATGGTGTCTTGCCTTGGCATCCCCATGTAACACACTGGTCCCTCCGGACCGTATGTTGCGTTATATCCACCCATACCTCTATGATCTTGTCCATGATACTCTAGGCCTGCCTCTTCTCTACCACCGCGCCCTCCTCCTCGTCCTCTACCCTCATGATATACCTCAATGGCCTTCAACGATCATGTGCTGTGTTGTTCCTCAACCTTCATGTCTTCGTCGACCATATACTTTCCTATATCTGATGCTTGGCCTAAACTCACGTCCGGTCCTTGCGGGCCGGATGTTGCGTTGGGTCTCTTGCATTTCTTCTATCCCCCCCTACACTCCGCTGGCCCAAGGGGTCAGAAGTTGCGTTGTGCCCTTCATTTCTTCCCTTGTCCTCTACGCTGTGCTGGCCCACAATGGCCAGAAGTTGCGTTAGGTTGACCTGTTGCCTCTTTCATGATCACCACCCCGCGAAGTATTCTGGCCCGTTAGGGCTAGACGTTGCGTTAGGGCTACCATCATGTTTGGAGTACCTTCCTACTTCGCCATACCGGCCCTCATTACCGTCTGTCGTGTTATGTTTTCTCCTTTCTGTTTTCATCACCTCCTATCAACATTCTGCCCTGGCTTTTGTCGATTAGTGTTTATCCCCCCTTTACCACAACAAAACACATGATTTTGTTAATCTTCGTATTCATGAAGCCAAACAAACAATAGACCTGACTCGTCTATGTTTCCATTGGTCTCTGTTTATGTTGATTATCTTTTGTATTGGCCTTCAATACGGATCTGCATGTGTATTGCAACCACTGCAATGAAGACGCGGCCCAGTGGATCGCATGTTGCGTTAAACACTATTCGTCACTTGCTTCTTGGTTGGATGCATTCTCAACCTATTTTGATCTCATCTTCTATCTTTCATCAAGATATCAAGATATTTCATTTTCACGGTCGTTGTCAACTGCATTTCACATCACATTTCATCTTCATTTTCAAGTTCATACAGACCGGACAAGGCCCCACGGGGCCTATGTTGCGTTCGTCACTGTTCATGTTCATGATCCTGATAATCCCATTCCTTCCTCATCATCCTGATACCATTAAACAGGAGGCCCCCATGGGGCCTTGATTGCGTCGGTTGCTGCTAGTGTTTATCATCACAGCTGGAATCAACGCGCTTCATCCCCACAGATAAAGCTGAAGGCCCCGGTAGGGCCTTAGTTGCGTTGGGACTGTTTACATGCATCACGAATGATGTTCTCATTCACACTATTTGCATATCACCAGTGATGTTTTCCTTTCTTTCTCTGACTGGTACTGGATGCATATTCATTGCTTGTCAGTACACAACACTTCTCTGGCCTGCATAGGCCAGATGTTGCGTTGGGTATGATGAATTCTCTAAAAGTTGATTCATTACTCGGCCGAGTTGGCTTTGACTTGCGTGTGCATCTACTTGCCAAAGAAGGTTTCACGGCCCGAGTGGGCTGTGAATTGCGTTTACTCGTTGCTTCCGTGTCATGTTCCGGGCCGCAATGGCCGTATGTTGCGTTATATGATTTCCTTCCTTCCAAAGCTTCTACTGGTTTTCTAGCTCGATTTTGGGTTGTTCTAGAATTCTAGAATTCTAGTGGAAGTTGAAGCTCCTTCCTTAATCACCTTCTGTATTTTGATGATGATGATTTCATGTTTACTTTGCACATTTTCATACCTCTGGTTTTATTCCTTCCTGTTCTTTCACTAATTCCTTATTCGCAGATCTACCAGTCAAAGCTTACCAGACCCCCCCCTTTTCATTCAGTTTCGTTATGTCGAACATTTCGAAGTCTGATTCGGCGACCCGTTCGCCCGCGGCTGGTCCTACCGTCGCCCCCACCCAGGAAAACGCACAGCCCGGTGGACGAGCTCGAGGTGCGCGTGTTACCGGAGCCGGTTCGATTAAGAATACGGGCTCCACGCAACCCTTGGGCCCGACTAACCGGGTTGCTAAACCCCGTGCTCGTAAGGGACGCGGCCGCGCCAAGACGTTTGACGATCCCATGGTGCAGGCGGCCTATGACCGGCAACGTGACCTCAAGGAGGCCTACACGGAGCTCGCGACGGCCATCAAACCTGCACTGTTGGACTTGGCTGACCGCGAACTGAAGAAGCTTCGGGAGAACCCTACCGCTCACGAGGAGGTTGAAGCCTACCACGAGATCCAGGCGGAACTCGATGCTCGGTACGAGCGCGTTGTTCAGGAGGCTCACCGCGAGGCAGAGCTGAACATCCAGACCGCCCAGACGGCCTATGAACACGGCGTGGAGACTATCGAGCAGTCCTACCGCGTATGTTACCTAATGCTTCCTATATGCATGTCTTGTGTTGTTTACAGTCTGCTAACCTCCTATCTTTCGTCCCTTCAGAATGCCGTCGAAGACGCCACTGACCAGTTCTACGATGCCCAGCTGAACAGACTCCGCATCATTGAACTCATGCACAAGCACGATCTAGACACGGATGTATGTTTCTCTACTTTTCCCACTCCTTCCTTCCATTGCTTGCTTTTTCGGGGGGGTTTTTGTTTTCATTTCATTCCAAGGCCTGTGGTATTTGCCATACGCCTTGGAATTTGCGTTGCGTTGGGCGGACTCCACCACTAACTGCTTGCTTTGTCTTTGTTCTCTAGATCCGTGACGACGATCACCAATTTCGTACCATCACAGCCAAGGAGCATGCTGAATCGGGCCCGTACACGTGCATCGTTGATGGCCGGATTATTCCGTACCCGTCGCGCGTTGAGGGTACCGAGATGTGGCAGAAGGGGCAGGATATTAATGCGCGAGTTCGAGCTGAGAAGGCGGCTGCTCAAGAGGCAGCGCTGGAAGAGTCTCGGGCGAGCGCGGCGGACAAAGGACCCGCCAAGGCCCGGGGGAAGAAGCGCGCGCCAGTTGCGGCCAAGCGGAAGACCGCCCAAGCTGCGCCGCCCTCCGAGCCCCTGCTCACTACCTCCAAGCGTCCGACTCGCGGATCGTCGCGGTTTCTTGCCGCCTCCGCTCAGGGTCTAGATGCTGATGGCTCCGGTGATGAAGAAGACGGTGTCCGTAAGGGCACTGCATCGGGCCCAACCGCCATGGCTCCGGTCAAGCATGTTATGGGAATTCTTGCCGCCGCCGTGGACGCTGACGTCCAAGAGGATTCGGCTGTTGCCTCCCGGGACTTGTCCCGGGATCCGGACCAAGGAGTCGATGTTCCCGAGGTAGCTCGAAGTGAGTTGCCTGCTCGCGAGCGCTCGCCCGATCCTCCCAAGGGAATGTCCGCTCCGGACAACTACGGCGTGTCGTTGGTGAATGTTCCCTCCAAGCCCAATAACCGGCTTGTGGTCCCGGCCACTTTCCAATTCGATGACATTGATATTGGATTCCGGGACTCCACCAACGACCCGTCCCGGAACAAGAAACCTGCTTCTCGTGGCAAATTCCTCGAGACTCCCCACACCAGCACGTTTCACTTTGATCCGCTGGTTGCGGGCTACGACGCCCGGAAGAACACAGAGTCCGATCTGGACGAGACTCTGGTCGAAAGACACGGACTTCACCCGAAGTACGGTGTACTCCTGCCGGGCAGCCGGAACGAGAGCGAGCCCCCGCGTCCCGTTGTTGAGCGGGGGCACTCGGTGGTGTACCTGCCTCCGTCGGGCGAGATCGTGCATGCCTCGCGGTCTCGTCCGGCATTCATTGCCAAGCAGGTCCGAGAGGGAGAGGCGGCGCGCCGCATGACCGCTGCGCTCAACATGATCCGTCCCATGTGGGATGCGGATCAACCCTCTCACCTGTGGTCTGGTGATGACCAGGAAGTACCTGCCGAGCTGAGAGGTGCACGCACAGGACGAACCGATACACTCCTCGACTCTGCCCGGGTTGAAGACTACCTGAAGGGTCTCGATGCAACCAGTTCCCCCGCTGTAGCCACCGAACCCATCAGAGAGTCCACGCCTGGCTCAGAGTCCGACGACGTCGAGATCTACGAGCACCCTGTGCGCCCGCCGCGTATGCGGCTGTGGGATCGCGAGCAGAACTCGGCACCGTCTCAGGAACGCGGTTCCATTCCTTTTGAGGCGCTTCAAGGAGCGGCAATCTTGGCTGCTGCGGAAGATGCCGGTTCCCGGCGTTCGACGCACGGCCAGACCTATGACGCAGTCCGTGACGTCTTTACGGCGGCGTCGCAGCCGGCCGCAAGCACGGATACGTTCGGCCTGAACGTTATTGCTGAGGTCGCCCACGCCCAGCCCCGGCTGGATTCGATGACCGCACCGGCCTCTGTGTCGGGAGCGGTCCGGGACGCGGAGTTCGCGCCGTCGTTCGGCGGAGAAGTCACCGGCTTGTCCCACTCACATAGTTTCTATGGCGGTGAGCAACGTCGGCCCTCCCTTGGCGGCGGCCTCGATCCGCAGCTGGGCGTGCAAATGCCCTTCCTTGAGTCTCGTGCTCCCTCTCTTCCGCCACCCGCCACTATGCATCACCATGCGCTGGCGCCTGCCCCTACCCGGAGATCCTACCCGGCTGCGCCGATGTCGTCGTCGCGGACTGTCCGTGGACATTCCGTGTCGTCTCCCCCGGCGTCGGTGTTGTCGGCTGGACTTCCGCCCCTACGCCCCCCGCGCTCGCTTGGCTACTCATCTCCCCACGTCGATCCCCACTTCGGTGGTCAGGGACTCGTGGCCCCGATTCTGCCCTCGCCCATGAGCCGGGGCTTCCAGGGATTCTCGGGCGTAGGTCCCGAGCAAATGGTTGTGCAGATGGCACCGCCCCAACTTAACCACCCGCACCAAGTGCACACTGGTCAGCACCAGCTGATCTACCCGGCGCCGTCGAGCGGCCAGGCGTTCCGCCAGGCCGTTGGCCCGGGTTCAGTCATGGGCTCCCATCCCCACCCCCCTCCCCCTTCCCACCCCATGCCTCCTGCCCTCGTGCAGCCCATGCCTCCGTATGGAGCTGCGCCAATGACTCCCGGCTATGCCGCCGCTGGCTTGCCCGTCGGACCCCAAGGTCCTCAGTCTGCTCCGTCGTCCACGCCTGGTTCCGTGCGTGCTTCCCTTCCCCTCGCGGCTTCGCCAATGGGTACTCCCAGTGGAGCGGTCAAGTACCGCAAGCTGGAGCCCGCCCCGGTGCCTGCGCACCGTCAGCCGTGGAGCGGAGAGCCGCAACTCCGGACCGTGGACTATGACCCGAGCCACGACATCAAGGACTACTCGGCCAACGAACCGTTGCCGGGTAAGGGTCCGACGCAGATCCGGGGTTGGAACGTCAACTCCGGTGGCAAACGCAAGGCCAGCCGCATGGGCCGTGAGTCAGACAAGGAGGATCCGAGATAGTGTTCCGGTTCGTCGTCTGCAGCCCGTGCGGAGGCTGTCAAGGAGGGTCCTGAGGACCCGGGAAGTCAGGGTGAGGAGCCCGCCAACAACGGCGCCCGCGGCTCTGCGACTTCGTCGGCCGCTGCTGAAGAGCAGCCGCCTGCGAAGCGCATCCGCTTGATTGTCCGGCCCACCCACCCGCCGAAGCCGGTCCCCCGCATCAAGTGGCTTGCCAAGGCCAAGCCGGCTCCTGTTCCTCCGCGTCCTCGGATCCGGTGGATCAAGAAGTCGGTGGAAGCCACCGCACCTGTTGCGCCGGTGCCGCGCATTAAGTGGGTGAACAAGGCCGATCCTGCCGGCCCTGTGCCCCATATCCCGCGGATCAAGTGGGTGCACCGCCAGGTGGCACCCGATGTCGAGATGCCCGATGCCAAGCTGAGCTTGGCGGACGGTGAATCGAGCGATTGGGATTGGGGGTACAACTCGGGCCCGGAGGATCTGCCGACGCCTTCGGAGGCCGCGAAAATGGACCTGCGCAACCGAGAGTTCATCGACTCGGTTATGCATGCTGCTCGCTACCTCGCTGGTCGGGAGCGAGAGCTGGCGCAGGCCCGGAACGAGGAGCGCCTTCGCCAGTACGAGGCCGAGATGGCTCGTTACCATGCTGCGGTTGCAGCAGCTGCGTCGAAGCCGTTCGCGACGCGAACCCGTGCGGACCGTCGTGCTGCCACCACCGCTCCGCCCTCCCCCGTGAAGCCTATCTCTCCGGTCTTGTCGCCGGTCCACACGCCGACTCCTTCCGAGGAGGAGGTTCCTCCGATGGGCTCGTTCCCATCGTCGTACTCGCTAGAGTACGACGACATTGTGTGGTGCCTGCCTGACGGACACTCAGAGAAGATCCACAGGTGGTTGGCCGCGGTGGAGGACTCCCCGGACGCGGACCCGCACGCGCCGACGCAGCTGGCGCCTCGTTCCTCGCCCCTCCCGTTGTCGTCGGCCCGACAATCGCCTGCCCACAGCCGGCAGCCTACCCCGGAGGCCGGGGCTCACGGAGTTGCTGATCTTGCAGCAGCCGCCCCCGCCTCTCTGGGCCTGGTTCGCTCGCCGGTGGCAAACGTTGCCCCGCAAGCGCCGCCCCGCACGCCCTCGCCCGCGCCCCCTCCGCGCCGGAGACCCGTGAAGCCGAACCCGACTCGCAGCCCTGTGCTCGAGCCGCGGCGGACCGGCCGCATCCGCAAGCCGACCTGGAAGGCCCGTCAATAGACGGTGCTCGTTCCAAGGGCTTGTTGGAGCGCGGCGTTGCTTCATTGGTCGATGACTGGACGATCGGGGGCACTTTTTTTCTCTTTTTCTCCCGGGCCTCTGCGGTGGTTGTGTGTCTTTTCTCAAGCGGGGAACGGCCCCAGGCATTTGGCGATCCGTTGTTGGTGACTGAGTGTGCACGGTAAGTGCATATGGGTTGTTTTGCTTGGGTATGTGTTTTGATGCCTTTCTTTAGGTCTTGCATGGTCTTCAGTGATCGTGCTGTTCGGTTCGTGTGTTTCCGTGTGCTCCGGGGCTGTTTCTATCGACTCGTGGAGGACAACTGCCTGGGCGAAAAGTTCAGGGGTACTCCGGCCTGCTCCGCTCTGCCATTTCGAGGCATCGGGGCTTTCTCGGATCCTCCCCCCCCTGATCGTGAGTACCTCAGGCGTTCTTCATGGGTGTTTCCCCGGATGGACTTCGGTGATCGTCTGGGGAGATGTTAGACAGGTTGCGGAGCTGGTTTCTCATGGTCTTCAGTGATCGTGGTCCCTTGCGGCAGATTCCTTCGCCGTTTCTTCGCTGGTTCCGACAGGCTCCATGGCCTTAAGTGATCGTGGATGTGCAGTTCCTTTTTGGAGACGGATGATTATCCCATTTCGGTGAGTTGAGCCGCCGCACGTCTTCAGTGTTCGTCCGGTCCACAGCAGCGGTGGTCGAAACCTCTCGGGTTCTGCAGAGTGTCATAGGGTGATTCCGCCGACACTGCAATTGAGGAGTTTGCCATGGTCTTCAGTGATTCGTGGCAACAGTGGATTTGTCTCTCACGTTGCCGAATGTGCTCTTCAGTCCGCATGGCCTTCAGTGGTCGTCGGCGCCTCCGAGAGGGTCGGAGTTCTTCTGGTTCCGTCTGTGGTCTTCGGTGATCAGGACGCTACAGCCTTTTGCTTCAGCGGGCATTCTCTCTCCTTGTCCATGGCCTTCATTGGTCGTGGACGCCACAGGACCCGTGTCCTTGCTGGTACGTGTTTTGGCACGTGTTGGCGCCCCGGGGAGCTGGGTTAGTGTGTCCGGATTGGTCTTCGGTGATCGACCGGGGCTTCAGTCAGAGCGAATAACCGGCGTGTCATGGCCTTCACTGGTCGTGGCACTGCAGATTTTGCGCGAGACGTTCTTTTTCTCAAGTGAGAAACTGCAGATAGAGCTTTTTCCCATGGCCTTCACTGGTCGTGGGCGGGTGTAGATGACCGGCCTTCATTGATCGGGATTCAACGCATCCGAAGCTTGTTCCTCATGGTCTTCAGTGATTGTGGGGGGTACTCTGTGGCGGAGCATTCTCGTCCCTCTGCGGTCTTCAGTGATCGGGGGGAATCTGCAGCATGCCAACCTTTTTGCGCGTTCTTCTGGTCTTCAGTGACCGGCGGGGCTGTTGTCTTTCTATGCTATACCCACTCCATGGTCTTCATTGATCGTGGGCTCCGGTGGTTCAGTGGCCGGGCATTCCTTTCATGGTCTTGATTGATCGTGGGGGGAGCCTGTGGTCGGGGAGGGAGATGCTTGCCGATGATTCTCATGGTCTTCATTGATTGTGGGGGGGCTGCAGTCCAGCGGATTCCGGACCGTTCCATGGCCTTTAGTGATCGTGGACTCGGGGGGTCTGGAGATGTGCTCAGGTCCGGAGAGACGTTCTCACAGTCCTTGCGACTGCTGGGACGTCCATTGCCAATCTTGGCTCCAGTGTCTGCCCGCCTTAAGTGGCCGGAGGCCGTTGCAGCATCTCTGAGGCCCGAGATGTTTTCGCCACTCCCATGGTCTTCAGTGATTGTGGGTCTGTAGATAAGAGCTCGACTGGGAAATGGGATCCCGGTGATACCGGGGCTATGGTCCGGCGTCTAGCCTTCCTATAATCCATCTGCCATGGCCTTCAGTGATCGTGGCACTGCACAATCTGTCGGATCAGAGGGAAGCGCATCGGGGTGTCTGATTCCATGGCCTTCAGTGATCGTGGTACCGCAAGGAGGGCTTTTCGGGGTTCGTGATCTTCAGTGATGGCGGCCCCAGCAACCTGTGGCGACCGTGGAAATAAGAGCGAGCGAGGAGTTTGTCCACCGGAAACCAAACCCCCCATGGCCTTAACTGATCGTGGGCAGCGTTTCTTTTCACCTCCCGGTTCTGCTCGCCGACAGAACTATCCGTGGGCGTCGTCTGCCACGGCCTTCGTGAGAGCGTCTCCGTCCGACGGGGCTTAGCATGGCCTTAAGTGATCGTGCGGCTCCCGAGGGGGACAGAACCCGAACAGCGGCACGTTTGGTGTCTGCCTGGGACATGGTCTTCGGTGATTGTGTCTTCGCCATTTCCTTCATTGGTAGTGGATGAATCAGTGTGTCTGTTCCAGGATCGCTTGAATGGAAGTCCCTCGGCTGGTGGAGACTCCTCCTTGCGTCTTCTTCCGGAGCGCGGAAACACACACAGGGACTTTGTCTCACAGGACGGGGTCCTTTCGACAGACATGGCCGGATCGATTTTCGGGGGCCGGCAAACAAAGTGGCTTGACTGTCGCGATGTCGGACTCTGGTCGTTTCTGGCCACAGAGAAGTCGTGTTTGGCAGGGCGGTTCACCGGCTTTCCCCATTGCTCTGTTTTACGGAGCCGTGGGCATATTGCCGGGCCGGATAGTGACAGTTTCGGACGATTCGGCTTCGGCCGTGTCTTTTCTTCGGAGTCCTGCTGGCCATTGCCCTTTGAGGTTGTGGCTTGGTGCCCATGGTTTCTGTGAAATCTGGTGGGTGTATCGCTATCCGTGGCTTTGCTGCAACGTGATCTCTCCGGTCTGAGATGGGGATCTTTGCTTTCTTTTTTTTTCTTTTCCTGTGGACGCTTTTCGAGGTCTCTGGCGTGTCTGATGCATGTTCATGGGCTTCATTGCTTGTGCGCGTGTAGAATGCCATGGTCTTAAGTGATCGTGGTGCAGATACGGGCCCGGATCCGGGATTCCCCCATTGTTACTTGGTAGCCGTGGACATGATCCCGGAGACCGGGAATGGCTTCGGCACATTGACTGAGCCTTATCCCCTCAGTTGCGGTTGTGGCTGTCTCGTTTTTATCCTCTTCCTCTCTTTTTTCTGTTCTTTTCTTTTTCCCTCTTCCGGCGATAACAGCTTACATCTGCCTGTGTAGTTGTCTATCTGCCAATCTTTAGGTCGTTTTCTTTTCCTTCCGACCTGCGTTTTCCATCCCGGTGGCGGTGGGGGGAATTCATGATCCCCTTTTCTCTCCTCTTTTTTTCTCTCGCATCCGTTTCATCCGGCTAACCCCCGGCTTGCTTTCGGCGATTGCAACAGCCTCTTTTTTCGGCTTTTCCTTTTCCTTTCGGCAGGTTTCCACCGCTCGCGTCTTATGGTTTTTTTTTCGGCCCCGCGTCTACCAAACATCCGGCTGTCTCCGCGTATGTATTGGTTAGATCTGTCTTTGCCACCCCTTCCCCCCCCATTTTTTGCCGCGCTGGACTCCTAACCCCGGGATGTGGGTCCGGAAGACGTTCGGTGTCCGGAGGCATGCCGGGCCCGGCTTCGACCGGCTCATGTTCCGGGTTCTTCTCCCCCTCTCTCTCCGTTTCCGTGCGTGTTGGAGACCCCGTGTCACCCTCCTTCGCCCGCGGTGCTCTTCCGGGATCTCGGAGATGTTCGCACCATCTCTCGGGGTTCCACTCTCTTCCTTGTTCGTCTGTTGGCTTTTCCGGTGTTTTTTTAAAGGTTGCTCCCTCTTTTTTTTTTCCGAGGTGCTTCTTTTTTTTTCACCGTTTCTTGATGGGTTTTCTTGGTTCCTGTTGGCGCTTGATTACCGTGGTGGAGGTTGGGGTGGGTGGGAGTCTGCTTCATAGTCTTTTTTTAATATGGGCAGCGGGTCATCAAGAATAAGCCCATTATTTTATCAATGGGCTTGTTCTTGCTGACACCAACCTCTTCCTCGGTGATCTTTGCGTTAGACTGCTCCGGGATAATCGGACCGGGCTTCGGCTGCAGACTTGGGATTGCTCATCGTCCAGATCAATGGTTCAGCCGGTTGTTGTCGTCGGGTAGATTCCTCTTCCCCTTCACCATTTGAACTTATCTCGACTATCGCAGTCTCTGGTGCATTGCATACCCAACGCTACCAGTGATACAGATACAATATATCACTGCATTCGATGTGATGCCGGCCTGTCCTCTTCACCTCTTCTCCTATCTCCTCGGTCGACGCAATTCTAGCCCCATCAAACGACTTATCGGGCCCTTTCCTCCACCATAACGCATAATCCCCCGGGCCTCTCTATATCTCGCCATCCATTCTCCCTTAACAACCTTGCCTTACCGCCGGGAATCCTCACACAAACTCACTGTGTTCTGTGCCTCTTCCATACCTACAGCCAGAAACGCCAGATCTCTTGTTTTCTCCGATCTCCACACTCTTGGTTCTGCAGATTCTTCGGCCGTTGCATTTTCCCCCGGTGTCCGGCCGGGACACCTGCAGGATATCCGGGATACCAGGACTGTTCTTCTCTCTATCCGCAACTTCGACCACCAGCCTGCGTATCACACTTCCGGACTATTTAAACACGCTCTCCCACCCTCTCCATATTCCGCAAGAGTCCCTGCACATCCTGTTTCTCCCGCCGGCGAACAGTCTCTTGCCGGACTCCTTTTCGATCTGGTCCATATCGCGATGATACCCTGTGTATACCTTGCATATTATCCGCTGGAGGTTGTCCCCGTCTCTTCCATACACTGAGATGTGTATGAGAAGAACCCCCTTCCCCTCCCCCTTTCTTTTCTTGTTCTCCTGTTCTGGTTGGTTTGCTGTTATTGCTTATTGCTGGTTTCTTCTTGTTTCTTAGTTTTGCTTTTCTAGTTTTCGTCCGCCGTCCGCCGTCTTCCTACACCTTCCCCTCCCCTTGCCCTAACTCCGACATCACCAGGCTGCTTCCCTCGCACGCACTCCTTCAAACCCACGCTGTTCAAATCCTGCCCCAAAAACTGTCTACTGGGTTCTTCCACTGCTGTTGTTCGATCCTCTTTCTCGGCAGCCATCCTTCACAATATCGGCCCGTGGATCACAGCAGTGGAGTGCACTGCCGTCCTCCTCTCCTGTTTCTCTGGCAACGATACTCCTCTATCCCCGTCACGAACATCTTGCGCTCTCGTCAATGCTGCGCTTGTGATCCTTCTCACCTTAGGCAGCAATTGCTCACACGCCCTCGTCCCCGCAAATGCAACTCTTCAGAAAAGCGACTTTGGGATGTGGGTGCCTTCGACACAGCCATATATGACGTGTCTGCTCCCCACAGGATGCATCCGAATCTTCACTTTCGTCACCGGTTTCTGTTAGCCGAGATGCCTGCGTATGATGCACACCCGCGAGTATCCCCGCTGCACTTCTCCCCGGCCGAGACACCCTTCATCCTCCGCCTGAATCTCCTTCTCTTTTGAAAAACTGGTGCCACAGAACCAACGAGATCCCCAACAACCTCTACGACACTTATCCTCACCTTTCCCCCTGGCATTCCTTACAGCCACAGACCTGCCGCCCGGGCTCCCGCCTCGAGATCTCTTGTCTTCACCCCCGAGACACCTTTCGACAAACCACTCTCTAACCTAACATCTTCGTTGTCTGACACCGGGCTCCAACCGATGGCGGACCCACATGCGGCCGCGGACATGCGTGTCCGACGGATCCTCCACACATCTTCGGGACTCTGTGTGCTCCCTCGTTTTTTAGACCTCTTCTTGGACTCTCCCCTTTTTTGGACCCGTACTGCTGCAGCGACTCAGCCTGCCCATCATCCCCCCCCCCTCGCTTCCTCCCCAGATTCTCTCTCTCGCACTCCCGGCGTCCTTGACTGCCTCTTTATGCCTCGGGACCGGAGACAACCCGAACCTAGCCCCCCTATCTTCCTTCCGGTGTAGTGATGACGGAGGCGATGCTTTTTTGGTGTATTTTCCTGTATTCCCCCCTTTTTTGGACCCTTTTGTAATCACTGGCCCCCCCTTTTCTTTTCCGGTTTGTAATCCTTGATTCTCTTGTATGTTCTCTTTGGATTTCGGTGGAGTTTCCGGAGACGGCGCATGTTCTGAAAATTCTTGGGCTTGTTCGTGTTTGTGTTGAGGGAACTTTAAACCAGCGCGCTTTTGTTTTCGTTGCTTTTTCTTTTGTATAGCATGGAGGATCTTCTTCGCCGGGCGTTCGGAACGGGATTCTTCTCCTTTTTTTCGGGACATAAAAAAGTTTGTGGTAGAGGCGTAGGAAATATCTACAAAATAATACTGTTCACCATTCCAATTTAATCTGGGCTGCAAATGAGCGAGTGCATGAATGTGCAGTGACGAAGGTGTAATTTATTGGGACATCATACTAGATATCTCGAGTGATCCTTTCTTGAATTCAGCCGCATGAAAACTCCAGCCGTATGTATCCCATCCAGTTTCCCATTTCCCAAGTCCTTAGCCGCCGTAACCGGTAAACATGTGTAAAAACGCCCAAAAAGAACCCCCCTGAAACTCCATCTAATTATCACATCACCGTCCTGTAAAAAACACGTCTACTCATGCACCGGGCCAGACTCGGGGTGCAGGGAGTACGTCGGGGCGGACATGGCACCTCCATCAAGCACCATGATGTTCTGGATCGGCTGCTGCCGGCCACCCAGCACATTGATGACGTCCTGAGCCAGCTGACCGCCTACGATGGCGGTGACGGGCGCCATCTCGGTGCCGATATTGCGCAGGAAGCTGGCGATCAGCTGGTTGCGCAGGGTCACGGGCGGGAGGCGCAGCACGGCGTGCTGTTCCATGGCGGCGCGGGTGAAGTGGATAGGCGGCGGCACGAAGCTCGCGCCAACGGGCTTGGCGGGGCCACCGCTGGCGCCAGCCGAGGCTTCGGCGGCGTGCTGCAGGGACCACAGCGCGCGCAGACACGACAGCACGGGCGACACACGGCGGGAAAGGCGGGGCGTGTTCCGCACAGTGTCGCCGAGCGACACGTCGTCCGACAGGCTGACGGCGGACCACGGCGAGTACACCTCGCACTTCGACACCACCTCGACCAAGCGCCCGCTCGTCTCGCGCCGCGTGGCCGAGCTGACCACGCTGCGCGTCAGCGTCTCCTTGCCGGGGCGCGTGGCCACGTTGGACGCCTCGCGCGAGATGACGAAGTCGTGGCGCACCAGATCGGCAAACATGAAGCCGTACAGCCCGTGCGTGCCCGCGGCGTAGAACGGCGTGCGGGCGGCGGCGGTCGCGGCGTTCACGGCGGCAAAGTCGGTGGGCGACAGATCGGTCGCAATGACGACGTCGAACGACGCGAAGAAGTCGGCGGACTTGGCGGCGAGCGCGTCGGTATCGGCGTGCACGGCCACACGCGGGTTCAGGCGCTGCACGAACGGCTGGGTGACTTCGGCGCGGTTGCGGCCGATCGGCGACGGCGCGCCGGCGGATTCGGCGGCGGTTGCGGCCTCGGCGGCGAAGAACTGGGCGCCCAGGTCGGCGGGCTGCACGGTGGCGGAGTCGAGGAGGGTCAGCGAGCCGATGCCGGCCAGCACGAGGTTCTTGGCGATTTCGTTGGCGAGCCCGCGCATGCTGATGAGGAGCACGTTGGAGCGGCGAATCTTCTCCTGGGCTTGCATGCCCCAGAGGCGGATTTGGCGGTCGTAGAGATTGATTTCATCTGGGCGAAGGGCGCCGTTTTGGGAGAGAGTGTTAGCTACACTGGGCCGGACGGGAGACGGGACACGGAGGCTTCGAGACGAGGCTACCTTGGGTGAAGACTTGGCCGAGGGCCGGAGCCGCAGACTCCGGAGGGAACAGCAGTTGTGCCATGGCTGGAATGTGCCGAAAATGGCGGAGCCGGATCGGGAGCCGCGCGGAGGGGTACCAAGCACGAGAAGTGTGCTGCTCGTTGGAGGTGTGTCGTGTGGTGCAGAATACACAACGCCAGCTGAAGTTTGGATAAGAAGGAAGTTTTGAGACGATAGAAAAGAAAGAAGAAAGACAAGAAAAGAAGAAAAGTGAAAAAATGCAATAGAAACCTAGAAAAAAAAGCATATGTCTGATGAAAAAAAGAAAGAAAAAACACAGAGACAAAAAAGGCAAAATTCAAGCTATTGAAGCAAGCTATCACCAAGTTTAAGTCGAAAGAAAGCAAATGTTAAAAAGCCAATTGAGGAGCCGAGATTTGCCGAGAATCACCCGACGGAGCCGTGCCCATACAGTTGCCGCACTGTATTGAAGGGTCCCAGATTTGCCTCCGGCCTCAGTTCCAGGCCAGCTGCAGTTTCTGTGGCCGTTTCTGCGTCTGGGCTGGCGACAGAGTTCCTGGTTTCGGGAGCCTTGGATCGCCAGAATATATCCGGGAAATGGCGTCCGTATTGATATGTCAAGAACCGCAGACACTGCTCTGGAATGAAACACCGTGTTTCAACAGCCAGCCTCAGAAAAAGAGTTCGTGACCAAGAGCTGGTTGTGGTGCACAGCGAAATGCCAACATGTACTGTACAGTACAGGACAGTACATATAAGACGCTGCATCAGGGACTGATCCGGATAGCTGCATCTTTCTCTTCCTCACTTGCATGTAAACGGGGTATGTGCATCTAACGGGGAGAAGAAGCTGGAGACGTACAAGGGTTCTTTTAGATGCATAAGACGAGAGAGGAAGGAAGAACCAACACGCACTTGCCTGCTTTTGCGGCCCAATTCCATCCCCAGCTCCTGCCATCCAGCAAAACCACCAAGCCCTGTTGGCTGTGTAGCTGGCTGTACTCGGACACTAACTGCAAGGCAAGCGCGGTCTCTGCCTTGCACCTTCCACCTGTGGCGTGCAAGCTTTTAATGGCCAGAGCTTGTCCGTTGTTTCCCGGTTTTCAGAATCCTCATTCTTCCTTTTCTTCTTCCTTTTTTTTTTTTTTTCCCTCTCTTCCTCAACACTTCTCTCTCTCGCAATCCTGTGAAATCTTCCTCCTCTTCTCATCTCATCCCATCCCGCTCTCATCGCCACAATCTTCTCCCATCTCGCTCAATCCCAACGCTTTTGGCCCGTCTTGCCATTCTCGTTCACTCCCGCCTAAGCTTTCCACTCTATGGTCACATTGTTGCTTCCCGCTAGCCTCAGATTATCTTAAATGGCCATATAAACGTGCGCTCCCTCCTCTTTCCAACACTCTTATCAGCCCTGAAGACATACTCTCCAGACGCTTTCGAAGTTTGGCCTGGCCCACGGCTTCTTTAATCCCGGTCCCGTCAGGACCACGCAGAAAAGTCTAGTCTGGCAGCTCTAAAATACTCTTCCCCTCTCCTAAATTTCCTTGTTCTCTTGATCTCCTCTTCCTGTAATTTCTTCCGACTCCGGTCCCGATCAATCTCCAACCAAACACACAGAGCGAAGACGACAGTCACAAGAATCAAGAATACACCGCCCATGCAGCACTGACTCCATTAGCCGCTATCGTAACCGCTTCTTATCACCCTCTCGTATCGGACATCGCACTTCTTCTCTCCTCTTCCTCCCCCTTCGCCTTTCTCGCACCCCCACGCCGAAAACCGCTTCCCCATCACCGTGTCTTTCCCCTCCATTTGGCCTTGTCTTGAGTGTCTTTCTTTTGGGGCCTCGCTTCGTGCATCCACTACACACCAAGCCCGTTAGGATAGCCGACCCCGACATTATTTCCCTTAACTTATTCCTCTTTGCTGATCCTGCCTCCTCGCCTTATTTTTCTCGTCTTTTCCCTTCCTCTCTTCCCCCTCTCTCTTTCATCTCATACATAATCTTCTCACCTTTTATCGTCCCTCCTTCCTCGGACTCTCGGGAGGGGCGCGCAATCTCCCTTTACCACATCTTGGTGGGCCTTCTGTCCCCGGCCACTGTCTTTTTTTCTTCTTAGTAACCCTTATCTGACCTGTGCCTTAATCACTATATGCTGCGTCATTACCCCAAATATACCGAAGTGATCTTCCCTCCTTCCCCGCCAGAGTCTGCCTCTCTCTATATGGGGCGCCGCTCCTCCAACTTGCGTGAATCTACACCTTCAGCTCGGCTGGAAAGGCGATCAGCCACTCACTCCCTTTTCGCCATTTGAATTCTGGTAAAGAGACCTCCTGATTTGACTCTTTTCCCCTTGTAATAATACCTACAAGACACACAAGACTTTTTCTTGTGCAAACGGACTCCAAGAATTCCTCACGTTGCACTTTTGGCTAAGCATCAGCTCGCTTCTCTTCTCTTCTCGTTGGCTGCTGTCCCCAGAATGTCTTCCAACCCGTCGGGGAATTCCTCTCGCGTTACCATAGCCGGAACCCTCGACCTTGACGAGGACTTTCCGCCTTTGCCTCCAACTCGATCCGCCACCTTCATTGCTTCTCTACCTCCGCTCCGTGCTTCCGGCCCCCGCCCCCGCCCCCGCCGTCGCATAGCTCAGCCGCATAGCCGCCGGCCCCGAAGACCACAAACCCCTGGCGACCGCCACCAGCAATACCATTCCTCTTTCAACCCCGAAACAGCCCCGCCGCTTCCCAACTTCCAGGACCTAAGCCAAAGTCTTCATCAGGCAAACTCGCATCTCCGAGCTCTTCTCGACAGCCAATCCTCCCCTTCTATCTCTACCTCTACCTCGGCTCAGCAGCTCCAGCTACAAATTCAGCAACAGCTCCTGCAACATCAACAGCTGCAACAGGACCAGCAGGCTCTGCTTCAGCAACTCCAGTCGCATCGCCGCCACTCACGCCCCGCCGCCGACCCCGCTGGTGATATGGACGTTCCCCACTCTGATCTGCAAAGCAGCTCCTCTCAGGAGGACACCCGCCGTTCGAAACGAAGAAAGTTGGATGGTGATCGCATGGCCCGCGAACACACCAGCTTCCGCTACGGAAAGTATGGCCAAGTCGAGCCCGGCCCGCTGAAAATGACGCTGTTGAAGTTTGGCGACGGAACCACCCCCAGTGAATCCACCTTCATCGCGAGGAACATTCTCAACGACGATGCCTCGGTATACAGTATGCGAGGCAATCGCTGCAATATTCTCCTTGAGCACCAGGGCTCGACCGCTTTCACCTTGAAGGAGCTGGTCCTCAAAACCCCCGGTTACAGCCGCCCGTAAGTGTCTCTCTCTCTCTCTCTCTCTCTCTCTCTCTCTCTATCTATTTCCAGGCTGTGACCGCAAAGCAAACTGGCCTCCTTATTACTGACACAGCCATTCATCACATCCTCTGCAGACATGGCCTCATCTTTGTCACCATGGACGACAACGATATTCTTGCGCGCACCGCCCAATACCAGATCCGATACGAACCCGTTTCAACAGCAACAAGATCCCGCGGCGCCAACCCCCAGGCAGCAGCGGCGGCAGCAGGCTCAGGAGCTGCTACCCAGTCGAATGGCCGCAACGCATTGCTTGACCGCTTTCAGTTCGGGGCCCCTAACGGTGGTAATGGGGGAGCGGCCCCTATGTCACGAGCCGAAATCCGGCGGCGGCGATTACGCAGCCCAGGCAGTGAATCGGATGAGAATGCTGGTGAAATGCGGCTTCCCCAACTCCCCGGAGAGTTTTCCAACTACCTATCAACCTTTAACATCATGACCCAATACAGCGACGAAAGTGACGACGACGAAGAGGACGAAGACCGCAACGATTGGGAACCGGATGACGAAGACCTGCTTGACATTGTTAGAACCGTACGCAGATGGCCCCCTCCCAACCATATCGGCACGCTTCCGTTCGAGAGCGACAACAATGATGACGGATACTCCCTCGGAGACGTCCTTGACGACGATCCATGGGCGTCAATGCTTGAAGCTGACGCTCTCCCGAACTTCATGCCGCGCCGGCGTGCTTCCGGCCCATCAGTCACCGGTAATGGAGGAGGCTCGGCCGGGAACACTGGCGGGGCTGGCAACGGTGGGTCTATGAGCCTAGCCGAAGCGCGCGAAGCCTCTCAACAAGCCATGCAGGAGGCGGTTCGGGCCGTCGGGGGCACACTACTCACGCCTCATGCGCGGTTCACCATGAGACAGACCAAATGCACCATCACCTTCGATCCGCCCGTGTCCGGCCGGTTTATCCTGTTGAAGATCTGGAGCCCTTACGAGGGTGCCTATCCTAATGTCGTGGACCTCCAGGCGGTTATTGCCAAGGGTTACGCCGGGCCACGGTACTTCCCGTCATTGGCGCTGCGGTAGAAACGACTTCCTTCGGATTGCCGGGGTTATTCTCAGATGCGGGCTCCCAGGATTGTTTTTTCTTTCTCTTTGTTATACTCCCCGTCCATGCTCGAAGACATGTCTTACGTGCACTCGCCTCAGATTGTCATTCTTTGGCCTGAATCGTGCAGCATCCGCTTTGCGCCCTGGGAGGTCTCTCTTCAGCTTCATCTTCACCTTCACATGGGCTTTTTTCTCTGCCATTGTTCTACCCTTCCAGGAGCATATCCGTAGCATATTTTTGATAGCTTGCGTCTCTCTTTTTTTTTTTTCTGCATCCTGCGTCTTAATGACATAACATAGATTACGACTCTCTTCTGCTCCTTTGCCTCGTACGGAAGAGACATTCAAAAACTCAATGATATAACATGGTTCAATCAACGGGGATGGGAATCATACTGCAGTGCCATGTAGTGTTCCATAGTCGTGATGCGGTGTTTTGTGCTAGGCCGTTGGGAACGGAAGCTCTCGCAACCTTGGGCGTGTATCGGGTAGGCCTGCATCGGCTCCGGGTCGAGCCATTCCAGAGTGATCCGGTGTGATCTCGTGTGTCCGGAGTGAAACCGCAGCCGCGGCTGACCCGCTTGCCTGCTAGTGGTAGTAACTCGTAAGGTTGAGTAGGACAGCCACACGTGAGGCGCCGATCCATCATGATGGCTCATAGTGGATCATACCCGCGCAGCAGGCAGGCAACCTTAGGTGAGCTAAAACCCAGACTCAGGATGACTGATCAGACCGAAGCGGCGCTACCGTAGGAATAATAGGAAACTTTCGAATTGTGATTGTTATTCGCCTCATCTGGGGTTTCCTCCCCTGCACCGAGTCATACCATGGAGCAGCCTTGAGATTGTCTTTGAGTCATATCGCAAAGAAAAAAAATATTAACTTTCCGGGGTTGTTTAGCGGGCTTCTGACAACAAGGCAAAAAAATGAAGGGCAAGGCAAGTGCGGGAACTTCTGGCAGAATTCCTGGTCCAACGTACCTGCCCCGCCAAAAGCGGTGAGTTTCCAGAAGCGCAGCACCTTACTGCCAGAAAAATTAAAAAGCTCCCCTCCTGCTGCAAGCTTTTTTCTCTTCCCTCCGTCTGTTCTCATCACCATCGTCGATACCGGTTTTGCCTTCAACGCTTCCTTTTTTTTTTCTTATTTCCCAAGCCTGTTTCCGTTATTTCTTCGGAGGATTTGCATACAAGCCCTTCATTATACCTTTCTTTTCGACTACCGTCACAATTCCACTCACCGGAACTACTACCGCTACTGCTCCACCAACCATGGCTGTCCGAGCCCAGTTTGAAAACTCGAATGAGTGAGTGCTTGGTCTCCGTGTTGTTGTGGGCTTTTTGGGGGGGACGCGGCGTGGCTGGGGAGGTTAGGTGTGTGTGGTGGGTGGATGTGCTTGTGCTTCCTGTGGACGGAGCGGGGCATCCCCGGTCTTGTGCGGAGGGTCCGGGAGCCCGGGCCCGGTGCCGGACCGTGGAACCCCGCGCTGTGCCGGGTCTGGCAACGTCACGGTCCATCCAGTGGCCTTGCATTTCGTGCACGATACCACCCACGCGCTGTTATTCTCCCGGTGGAATCTTAAACACCGGCTGAGCGCAGACATGAACTAACCGCGGACATTCAATGCAGAGTCGGAGTCTTCTCAAAACTCACAAACTCCTATGCCCTCGTGGCCATCGGTGCCAGCGAGAACTTCTACAGTGTGTTCGAGGCCGAGTTGCAGGATGTCATTCCCATTTGCCGCACAACCATTGCCGGAACTCGCATCATCGGCCGGTTAACCGCTGGGTAAGTCTGATCTCTTTCTCTCCAGCCCAGCACTCATGCTGCAATGCAGTGGAGCACTTTGAACGCCTCATCTAACACCCACTGCGCCCTCCCCTCTCTCCCAGAAACCGCAAGGGACTTCTCGTGCCCACCACCACCAGCGACCAGGAACTCCAGCACCTGCGCAACAGCCTCCCCGACACGATCCGGATACAGCGGATAGAAGAGCGGCTGTCGGCGCTGGGCAACGTGATTGCGTGCAACGACCACATTGCGCTGGTGCACCCGGACCTGGAGCGCGAGTCGGAGGAGATCATCGCCGACGTGCTCGGCGTCGAGGTGTTCCGCCAGACCGTCGCCGACAACGTGCTGGTCGGCAGCTACATGGCGCTGTCCAACCAGGGCGGCCTCGTGCACCCCAAAACCCCCATCCAGGACCAGGACGAGCTGTCGTCGCTGCTGCAGGTGCCGCTCGTCGCCGGCAGCGTCAACCGCGGCTCCAGTGTTGTCGGCGCCGGCATGGTCGTCAACGACTGGATGGCGGTCACCGGCCTCGATACCACGGCTACCGAGCTCAGCGTCATTGAGAGCGTGTTTCGGCTGGGCGAGGGCGCCGCGCCCGGAAACATCAACACTACTATGCGGGACACCATCGTCGAGTCGTTCTACTAAGTGTGTTTCTGGGTCTGCTGTTTGCCTCTGCCTCTCTCTCCATGTCGTGTGCTTCCCCGCGCGTCCTCTCTCCTCCTCTTTGTTATGGTGTTCCTCCTGGGATAAAATTTTTCCTTTTTTGGGTTTTTTTCGCAGTCGAGCATTTCCGCTCTGACTCTTAGGGTTCTTTTCGTCTTTCTTCTTCCTTCCGGAATAGGGGCAGGGGGGTTCGAAACTTTTCGTGCGTGTTTGACTACGAGCATGAGGTTACAAGCCCTGCATTTCCTTTTGGGCTTTCCTTTGATTTGTCCTTTTTCTTTCTTACGCTGCGTGATGACGAGGGTTATGAATGAAGTTCAGGGATTTTTAGAAAAGAAATGTGTTCCTCTCGGTGGAAATTTGATTATTCTCTCCTCCGGTCGCTTCTGGCCTTTGGGATACTGCTTTTCTCCGCTGATGTGCGCTTTTCCGTGAGATGACTTTTTTCTTCGACGTTTGTCGACTCTTGAGAGACGAATGAAGAAAAGGACTCCCGACGGCGCGGAAGACGGAAGAGAACATGTTGAGACTTTCTGTGGCATGGTCTAGTGTAGATTCCCGAACGTGTGGAAGACGACCAAAAGAAATCACAAGTACGTACATAAGATGGCCGGCTCAACTGGACCGACACGCACTAGTTTTCCCCCGGTCGGTGTGTGCCGCGGTCTTGGGAGGGTATTCTCCGAGCCGACCAGAGCCGGGGCCCAATTTAGCTGGCTTATCCCGGGTCTGGGCCTACACTGGTGTGTGTTTGCAATGTTCATGCTACAGGAACAGTGTTGTTCCTTGTTTCTATATGCTCCGGTAGTCTTAGGATGCTCGGGAAGGATCAAGGGGGAGAAGAAGTGGAAGAAACAACAGCTCTGAAGAAGCAGGACGGGGGAGGGGAAGATTGGGGACATCAGATGGAATAAATTACGTCTGGGAAGAAAACAAGACTGGAGGGGGTATTCAGATGTCTCCCTAGCTAGATACATGTACCTTTTTCTCTACATGTTGATGGGTGTTAGACGTATATACCCGGCGCAGAAGCATGGAGGAAAGGAAAAATTGAAAAGCAAACCTAAGAGAAGAAAAAGAATTCTCGACCGGGCCGGAAAAGTGGGGTCTCGCACGGCATGAACGGCGATAGTGTGGGTTAAGGTGGAGACCATCATGCATGAAAAAATCCAGCTGCCGGAACTCTGGCTCGTTCGCTTTTGGCGTCGAGGGGCCGCAGTTCTCCGCCAAATGCTATCTTCCTTCTATTTTCTTTTTGGTTATCTCTTCGTACGACACCACGAGGACAAAAGACCGGCAGATAGACAGGCAAGACTCGGTTCAGGGCCCGGGGCGGCCGAGTCCCCAGTGCGACGGGTGTCTTTGCTTGGGTAAACAGGCGAAAAGAAACCAACAGCGTGAAGAACCCGACACGCACTGGGGGGGTTTGGGGGCTGTGGACAAGGGTTCACCTGTTTTTCTCTCGGGCGGGGAGAGGGGGGGAGAACAAGGAGGCTTAAGCGAGTGGGAGAGAAACAGGATCGGTTGTGTCAGTGAAGCTGAGACGCTGGGAGAGGAGGGGGGGCAGAGTGTGTAGGACAACTGAAAGCCCTGAAGCTTTCCTTCTTTCTCTCTCCCCGAAGAGAGCACACTGGAAGGGCAAAACACACACACTCTCTCTCTCTCTCACAAAACAAAGCGTCTAGAATGCATGGTTGAAGGGGGAACGAACGTGGGACACGCTCATTCCTGGGCCGTCCACCCGAACTTGTAGCGAGGAATGAACGCACGGGTTGGAACAGCTGCACGATAAGGTTGTTGTCCGGCAGGTCGGCTGCATTCCCCGGCTTGTTCATCCCTCTCCTCTGCTTTCTATTTTGTTTATTTTAGGAAGAGGAGCCACAAAAAGGGGACAGATAGATACAGAGCTGCGCCAGGCTATATATGTCTACCTATATCACCGTCAGCGATGGGGAACGCCGCTGGGCATGATGAAACGCCGCACAAAAATAGATACATGTAGTGTATAGAGAGAGAGAGAGAGAGAGAGAGAGAGGGCTTGCGCCTCTTGAAAGTCACGTGCAGAAGCCGTCGTAATCATGCGAACTGAGCTGCCTCCTCCTCCTCGTCCTCCCTTTTGAAGACGTAATACACTGGCAGAGAAGAAAAGCCCATGAGAGATGGGTTATTTTGGGGGTGCCATTCCTGTCTAGATAATCGCAAGACATCAAAACAGTCTTGAGGTTCATCAACAGTCGTGCGACCTGCTAAGGACTAAAGGTCGAGGCCGAGAAATGCGGGCGAATTCCCCCTCCCCACCAAGACACTGCATTTCTCAGGCTTCTACGCTGGAATGCCGCTGCTGCGCATTGCATGACCGCCGCCCTTTCATTTTAAGCCCACCTAATTCTTCTGGCTCTTTTTATACGGCTGCCTGCGCTTCCTTCCACCGAACAACGCGTACCAGTGTATCTGCATTGAGTCGAGTCCCATGTATTTCCTAGACTCTATTCGAGGTCCCAGAATATTAAGAGACAGACAGGAAATGCCACACTGAGCCGGCGAGTCCATAAGTGTGTTGACAGCATTCACATGTGTCGCATCGTCGCCGCTGGTGAATCGGTCGGATAGTTGCAAGCTCCTGCCGTTAACACAGAATGCATAACAAGAGAAAGAGAGTCGGTTGCTCCTTCTCGCTCGAACTCTCTTATAACTCGTCCTGTTCCTTCCTTTCCACGGTGTGAAAGCCTCCTCTGACTAAGTCGGGCCCTAAAAGTGCGTACACCGCTGTACTCATCTCTTACTCATTCTTCGACTCAGCACCTCCCATTTGATATTTCTTCCAGTCCTCATATTCTCTTTCCCCTCTCCAAACCACATCTCTCTCTCACTCTCACTCTCACTCTCTCTCTCACTCTCTCTTTTCGTATCTATTCTTCTATCCCAACTTCGAACAGTCACCACTACTCTTCACCTGCGAGTTTCAGCCTTCGTGGATCCTCCTCCAGTCACGGCCACCCATCCCACTCACCAAAACGACAAAGAAATCAAGCTTCACCCCTGGTTTGCCACAGCGTCAGGTTTCCTCATCCACGCTCGCTCAGTTCCTACCAGTGTGTCTGTGGGTGTCCGAAAGTGACATCCCTCTCGCTCCGCTTCTCGCTGGCAACTCTTCGTGATCTGCGCTTGACTGGATATCACAGCTTCACTTCTCCGTGACTCTTGTTCTTCTCTGTGTACAGCACACCAAAGGCCAGCCTGGAAGAGAAAGCGTACGTATCCGTGTGGCACCACCCTCCACAAACCCAACGCTACACACAATCTACCCGCATATCCGTCCAAACCGATCCCAATATATTCTCTGCTCGCCTCCAAAGGTCTCGCTTCCGTTTGCTCGGCGTTCGCCTCTTTTCTTAGATCTCTTTCTATCTTCCTCTCCTCTGCCTCCCTCCAAACTGGGTTAATCTTCATCCATTTTCCTGCCCAACTTGGCATATCCCATATTTGCCCTTTTTTGATCACCGACTTCAACCAGCCGAGCTCCAAGCAATATTGTCACTCTTCCGAAGTCCCAATTCCGCCTCTTCATATCTAAAGTACCACATCATTAATACCACCTTGCGCTCACACGAGGTAGCTGCTACGTAACTGCAATATTCCTGTGTCTGCTAGGACCGCCTGCATATGCCAGCTGCAGATACATGCACAGTACATGCACGTTTCGCCAATCCCATCGTCATATTTTTCTTCTTAACAGCTCCCACTTATACAGCCTGCTTCCTGTCTTCGACCTACTGCGACAGGCTGATCGACGCTTTCTCAACCCAACTCGAGACACTCTCTCCCGCTCAAACCCTCTTGCTCCGTTTTCCGGTCTCATCTTACCCGTGCAAAGAGCCTGAGAGAGCGGCCGGTCTCTGACTCTGTATTCATTTCTCAGTGTCTGTCTAACTGTATCGCGCACTGGTCGGGAAGATACCCAAAAGAATAGAAAGAAAGAGGCAAGCAGCCGCTGCACAGTACACGGCGCACTGCGACTCGATCTTCAGCCGTGGCTAACACCACTTTTGGTCGCCTGCTACCCAACCCGCTTCCCTTGCCAAAACGCCCATGCTGATCGCCGTGTGCTCGAATTGAATATCCTCGTCCGTCTCCATATTGCTGCTTCCTGTTTGCTACGTGGACGAATCGGCAAAATCGCCCTGCAGTTTGGGATTATTCCATTTTCTTTTATTATTTCTTTTCTTGACTCTCCTTATTATTCTTTCTTGCTATTTGCCTCCATGAAATGGTTTTGACCGGAGAAAATAGGCCCAGGCCATCTTTGAAAGCTACATCATCACTTTCCGTTTTGACTTCTCCTGCACCACATCCCTCACCAAACTCGACTGGCCAGGCTTCAACCTTTTTCACTTCCAAGCTCTCCGAGTGGTTCTCATCGCCCGCTAGTTCCTCGCCTCGTTCCACTCCCACTCCCAAGGCGGTTTCTACTGCAGCTGCACCTCCTGCACCCTCGTCGCCGTCGCCGTCGTATTTGAGAACCACCGCTCCCAACCACTCAGCATATCTTCCCTCGACTCCATTAAAATTCCCAAGCCCAATGGCTCCCACTGGAGCTTCTCTCGCGAGAGACTCCGCCTTTGCGGGGGGTTCAGTTCCTTCATCAGCAGCTACCAGCCGCTTACGGCGCTCTGTGACTTCCAAGAGCTTCACCTCTTCTTCTCGCAGATCTTCTCTCGTTGTTGACGACGATTCAGCAATGGCGCCCGGTTCTTCGTCTTCGTCGTCGCGCTTCGGCTTCTTGTCGTCGCCCATGAATGCGCTTTCCAGATTCACCCAATCGCCACAACCCACCGACTTGTCGTCCACGACCGTGGACGAAGAGCTATGCTCCTTAAACATCGAAGCCGCTTTGTCGGCCCTATCCCCGGCCGCATTAAGCAACGGTAGTGGTCCGGCCTCCGAAGACTCGGTCAAAGCCGTCCAAGCCAACGCCGCCGCCCTCCTCCGCCGATTCCAAGACGCCTACCGCGCCCGGACCAATGCTCTTCGTGATATCCATGCCGAATTGGACGCCCGCGCGGACGAAAAGGACGAGGTCGACCTGCGGGTGCGCCAGCTCAAGTCGCAACTCGATACCATGGCCCGCAAGGCATCGGAACAGGAAGACGCCATGCGCCAGCTTATGGAAGAGCTGAACGCCGAGAAACGTGCCCGCATTGAGGAGCAGCAGAACCGCGACAAGGCCATTGCTGCTGCCGTCGCCATGGCTCGAGGCTCCACAAATTCCGCCGGTGCTGGCCCACTCAACTACGACCAGGACGAAGATCTGGGCAGCACGGTCTCGGAGGATCTTGGTGCCGAGGCCGACCAGCGTATCCAGCGATGGAGAAAGCGCCGCAGTGGTGTGGCCGGAGGATCCAGCGGGCTCGGCTCCCATACCGGCGGTCCCGGAGGTACGGGTGCTTCTGTCACCGCCGGTAGCGCCGGCTTTGATACCGATGACGAGAGCTTTGAGTCGTCGAGTCTCTTCTCGCGCTCCCGCAGCCCAACTTTCCCGCCGTCCAGTATGTATGAGGCTGGCGGAAGTGGAAGCCCCGGCTCGGTTGCCTCTGCTGGCAGTCCCGGAGCATCTGGAATGCCCCCAACTGTTCCAGACACCCCCGCACCGGCGTCTCAGGCCCGCAACAGCCAGATGCCCCAGCGTTCTGGAACCGCTTCCACCATTGTCGAAGCAGTCACCCCGACGCCGCCGGCTCGCATGACCCCCCTCACACGGCAGACGTCGTCGACCTCCGGCCCGTCGCCCCCGATGAACGGCCTCCAGAAACTTCTGTGGAAGGGCTTCTCCGGCGATGCCGATGGTGGATCTGGTGCGGGAGGTGTCGGCGCGTGCTCAAACTGCAGCGGCCAGAACGCCAGCGTGGCGTGGAACACGGTCAGCTTGCTCCGGGACGAGAACAAGTCGCTGAAGCACCGTGTGGCGCAGCTTGAGACGGCGGTCGACGGGGCGCTGGATGTGGTCAACGGCATGTCGGTTGGATGGCGGTCGTCGATGGCGCGGTGAAGTTATGCCTCGTGAGTTTCGTATGAGAAGACACATTGTCTACACCACCTCTTTTTTGGATTGCAGTAATCTTTCATGGGATGGCCTTCGCATGATCTTGGACATCTTAGACATTATGAGATGATAGTTTCTTTTTTCCCCCTATCTTATGAAACATATAGATTGAGATACAAGCTAGATATCTAAAAGCGACTTTACAGCCAGATGAGATGAGGTGACTCGCCTGAGAATTCTAAACGGTTATTTCCTCTGTGTTTAAGCATGCAACGGTGATGAAGGCGGCAGCTAAGACACGAAAGTTACGATCGCGCGAAGCACAGCCAAGAGCAACAAACACAAGGAAGGTGCTCCCCCCTCCCTTCACCTAGATCGCTCCTTCCTTCCCACACCTACATACTGTTTGTGTACAATCCATAAGTCCCCACAGGTGCGTGTACTTTCAGGACAGTACCAATGGCCTAGTGGGTTAGTCGGTAGAGAAGGAGCTTTCGTACTGCACATGTGTACGTCATGTGAACCGTCTCTGATCGATTCTCCCCGTGGTGTTGGCTGTCCGCCTCTTTTTTTTCTTTTTTTTCCTGTTTTTTTTTCCTCTCATCCGCTCTCCTTATATTCCCTAGGTCTAGATGAGTTTCCGTGCATTTGAAGCATGCTAAATTACACGCGAGAAAGAGTTACATAGGTCTCACGGCTTATTACCGGAATTGGGAAGGAGAAGGGAGGAGGTCGTCAACTGCCCATCGCTCCTTCCCTACACATCGCTCCTTCCCGGTCTCATCCTATCCCGTCCCGGCACGGTGTGTGTGTACACCTCATAAGTCCCCGGAGTGTGTGTGTGTATCAAGGACAGCACCAATGACCTAGTGGTCAGTTGGTAGAGAAGGAGCTTTCGTACTGCACATGTGTACGTCATGTAAACCGTCTCTGATCAACTCTCGGCGATGATGGGAGTTGGGGCTGTCCGACACTTTTTTTTTCTTCCTTTTTTTGTTTTTACCTTCCTTAGTGTTCGAACCGGGAGCAAGAGTAGTCGTGGACATGGTGCATCCAATTTCCTTTGAATAATAGGAAGGAGCTCGTCGCTACCCCTCGTTCCTTCCGCCTTCATAGTTCCTTCCCGCTCTCGTGGCGCTCCTTCCCATGCCAATGGCTCCTTCCCGATTGTATGTCGTCCCGGTACCTGTGTGTACACTTCATAAGCCAGTGTTGTGTACACCTCGCTCAGGACAGTACCAATGGCCTAGTGGTTAGTTGGTAGAGACGGAGCTTTCGTACTGCACATGTGTACGTCATGTAAACCGTCTCTGATCAACTCTCTTCGATGATGGAAATTGGGCTGTCCGCCTCTTTTTTTTTTCTTCTTTTTTTTGGCTTCCTCCTCCCATCTCTTCTTGTACGTCATGTCTGTCAGCCGTCCCGACTCGTCGCTTTTTCCTCGTTACGCTCTTGAGGTCCGGAGCTTTCTTTTACAAGACGCAGGATCACAAACTGGGAAATGATGCAATATGATCCAAGACGCTCACATGGGGGAGAGGAGAAGGAACAAGAAAAATAAAGCTTGGCTCTATTCGCACAGCAGGCGGGGGGATTCCACGCACGCACGAAAAAAACTAAGAATGTGCTGCAAGACTTGTGCAGCGGTGTTCCTCAAAACACGATATAAGAGAGAAAAAAGACACGGGCCCATGATAACAAAGCAAGAGAAGAATTCATATGTACAAAAGACAATGCGGACGCCGGGCATGGCAGGGGAACAGTGGTCCGTGGACAGTGTCGCGCATCTATCCACCGCGCGAAGTGCGGAGTTGCAGTTATCTGCACCAGCAAACGCGCTCAGCCGTAGAGGCAGACTTCCGCTATCTCCCGGCGAAAGTTCCCAGCATCCGGATCTATATCTACCGAAACGGAGAGGTCGGCGATATGTCCGGGCTTAGTGGTGCTCGGGCTTTCCGTGGGCGTCGTCGCCGTGGTGGTGGTCGTCCTGCATGAAGAAGTACTCGTAAGCGCAGTAGGCGGCGAAGGCAACCGTTGCCGTGCCGAGGCCGGGGAGGGTGCCGCGGAAGCGGTTGAAGCGGGTGAAGACACCCTGGGTGCGCCAGGCCTCGCTGGAGAAGTGGGTTGTGTGTTAGTGTAAGTTCTCCTTCCCGGTGTGGTGGGCAACAGAGGTGTGGTAGATGAGGATTGGGAGCCCGGGTGTATATTCTTGGCAAGGCTCGGCACAGCCCATGAAGGTGGCATCATCTCACGCTTCTCCCACGCTGCGGCCATTGCGGGCTTATCCAAGAATACACGACCGAACCGTATGCCTCGTCTCCTAGCCCAGCACGAATATGCTCTGCTCACACCATCAACTGCCCCAGCCAACCCCTCTCTCAGCCCCACAAAGCACCGGTGTCAACGTACTGTCTCTCCCACGGGTCGTAGAACGGCTTCGTCGAGGCGGCGCGCATGGCAGCCATATCGAAGCCGGTGATGTTCGGCTTGGGGGCGTGGGCCCGGAGTATTCTGTTCGGCTCGGAGGTCGTCTCACGCGTCAGTCTCGTTTCCGGCATTCAGACTGTTTTTTTCCTGTCTGGGACAATCAGTTAAAGCTCACCTTGAAGGATGCATTTTGTGTGGGTGTGTTGCTCTATCGTAAGACAAGAAAAACACCGCTAAACAAAAGTCACAATTGAAGGAAGCTCTCTCAAAGGGAAAAAGAAGTCCCAATGCAAAAGAGCATGATGGGTTGGATTCTCTCACGGGTGATTGGCTGGAGCCGGAGTATTATCGGGTAATTGAGATCTGGCCTGAGTTTACCCATGGTTGAGCCTCGGAGTTTTACAGCGAAAAGTGGGTGGTGGGGCCAGAAGTCTGTATCTATATGTTAAGGGTTCGTTACTCCAGCTGCTGTGGTGTTGTATATCTGGATGTCAGTATACATGTGGCCCTTGAACCGATTCCCACCACACAACCAACCACAAGGCTGGAACACTTTCTCTCCCAACTGACTCGAACTCTCGTGAATTGCTTCATCACCACCTCATACACCTTCAACCTCGTTTGGTGATATCTTCACCATTCTTCCTTTTATCCTCGTCATTCTTTGTTCGCCCACACCTCTAATTCTCCCTATTATTCTCCATCGTCCTAGAGCTAATATAGATAGTGTCTTGTTTCATCCAATCTCTCTCACCATCCTCTAATTTTGTTTCTCTCTTCTCTTCTGTTTTTCCTCTCCATCTTCAAGATCTCCTAACTCCTCAAGTTTTCGATTGGTATCTCAACTCCAGTTCAGATATCTCCCATCTCAAACTTGAACTCCCATCCCTGGTTTTTCACTCCTGGACTCTACAGGCAGGTGCTCTCCTTCAACCTCCCGCTGCGGTCTCTCTCTCTCGGTTTCGGTGACTCTCCCTCGAACTGAGTGACTCGTCTGCATCCGCCAAAATTGTCACGATCAATAGTACTAACTGTGCCGTCTCTGGTTGATTGAGCTTCATTCTTTGTACTAGATCTCCTTTCTGAAGAGTCAAGGTCTCCCAACCGCTCCAATCTTGTTTCCAACCCGAAGTTGTTGTTTTTTTTCCTCGAGTCCGAATCCATTCGATCGTCATTTCCTGTCTTTCGGTTTCAAGGTTTCAAGGTTGTTTTACTCTGGATTGTGTCCGTTATCTTTTTTATAAGAAAAAGATTCACGGCCACATAAGGAGGGGGAAGCTTCCTGTAAACCCAGTCACCTTCAGATGCAGTCAAGCCAACAGGCACAGTCGGACCATAACGAAACTGCAGACACCTTCGAGAACCAAGTTCCTTCGGGAATTCCTCAGTCTCAGTTTCTGTTGCCGGTAGAACCCCATCCGGTTCAGCAGCAGGCAAACGCGTCTACTACTGGTGGTCACGTTTCTGCTGCGGGCGGAAACGAGTACAACCGTGGTATAATTCGCCACTTTTACAGCGACAACAGCCACAGTCAGAACACCCACAATAACTGGGGGTACAACACCAATCCCTCCTACTCTAACACCCGCTACCACGACGGCGGAAACGGAAACGGCAGCTACGAGCTCAACAGCTACGGCACCGGCAACTTCAACGGAGGCGATAACGATAAGGGCAAGGTTGAGCACACGTCACAAAATACTGACAGTGCCGCCAAACCTGTTGTCAAAAGCGCCGGTCCCAGAACCTTAACCTTTACAACTTTTTACCCCAATCGCACCGCCCATTTTTCAGCTTCCGCCGGAGGCAATTCGTCCAGCCATAGCACAGCGAACTCTGCATTTGTCCAGCCGGCCCGAGTTCCATCTCTAGGAACACCTCGACCTTACTCCGCCTCCTACGCCGATCGTCATTATCCCCAGACGCCTCTTCTTCCCTTCGAATTTCAGTTCAACTCCATCGGCCGCAACTCGTCCCAGGACTCCCGGTCCAAACTCGACCCCACAACCTCTCCCTTCTACAACAACAATCCTTCGTTCGGTGGCCCAGTCATTTCCTGGGAATAGAATCCCAAGGGCATGCCACCCACTATCCCGCGCTACCCTGGCGGGCACGTCCAGTCTCCCTACCATTCGCAATTCCCCCAGCATGGTCAGCCCCATGGCCACCAGCCGGGTATGCCGAGCGGTGCACCGGGCTATCTCGGTGCCGGTAACTCGCAGCTAAACGCCTTCCCTAACCCCAACGGTGCCGGTCTCGGTATGGTTGGTCTCAGCAACGGCTTCGGAGGTAATGGAGTGATTGACGGCCCCCGCCTGGCCTTCCAGGCCGCTAATTACCAGCAGCAGCAGCACGCGGCTGCCGCTCAGCAAGCTCAGCAGGTTGCCGCTCAGCAGCAGGCGCAGGCGCAGCAGGTGCACCAACAGCACCAGCAGCAGCATCAGCATCAGCAGCATCAGCAACAGCAGCACGGTCCGCCGCCGCCCCATCAGGTTGGATCGGCCCATGCTTCTCCCGCCGAGTTTGCTGCCACGGTTTCGGCCCGGAACCAACAGAACAAGGGAAGAATTCGTGACGTGTGGAAGCATAACCTTCATGAAGAATTTGCCGCCCTACGGGTCATGATTGAAAAGTATCCGATTGTTGCGATGGTAAGTTCTATCTATCCACCCTGCGCCTGACTTCGCAGTATCTCTCTAACAATATCCCCTTATCTCTTTCTTTCTCTCTCTGCAGGACACCGAGTTTCCTGGTATCGTCTCCCGGCCCATGGGTAACTTCCGGGGCAAAAGCGATTACCACTACCAATGCCTGCGTACCAACGTGGACCTTCTGAAGGTGATTCAAATCGGCATTGCCCTGTTCAACGAAGATGGAGAGATGCCTCCCGCCCGGCCCTCGCCCCAAGATCTCGCCGAGATGGGTAAGCGTGGCCCCCTGACCTCGCCGTTCCCGTACGCATGGCAGTTCAACTTCAAGATCTCCCTGCGTAACGACATGTACAACGAGAAGTCGATCGAGTCACTACAGAGCGCGGGTATCGACTTTAACCTCCTCGAACGCGATGGTATTGACCCCCACGACTTCGCCTCGCTCCTGATCCCCTCGGGTCTGGTCTGCTACTCGGACGTGAAGTGGATCTCGTTCCACGGCGGCTACGATTTCGGCTATCTCACCAAGAACCTCATATGCAAGCTTCTGCCGAACGATGAAGTCGACTTCGATAAGATGATGAAACTGTACTTCCCCGCCACCTACGACGTGAAGCATCTCATGAAGCATGCTATCAAGCTCCACAACTCCGGTCAGCTCACCCCGAGCGATCCCAATAGCGCTGATATCCTCATGAAGTTTGAGCACAAGTCGGGTCTGGAGAACATTGCCGAGACGCTGAAGATCAAGCGCGTGGGCTCAGCCCACCAAGCTGGTTCCGACTCGCTGCTCACTGGTAAGGTGTTCTTCCAGATGCGCGAGCGCATCTACAACGGAGAGATCTCGGACGAGCACATTGGAAAGATCTGGGGCCTCAACATTCCCGACATGGCGTATGGCCAGCCCAACATCACCAGCTCTGGTGGCCATGTTGAGGGTGCCAACGGTCACGGTGCTCCCAGCACCCCGAACAATGCCCCGGCTGGCCTGGCCACCGGCATGTCTGGAACTCCCTCGGGCTCTAACATGGGTGGCATGAATGTCGGAGGTCCGATGACTCCTGGCGGTGGAGGCGGTGTTTTCGGCAACTTTGCCATTCCCGGAATGAGATAGATAGACACCGAAACCGAACTGGGAAGCAGAAGTTAAGACAGGCGAGTTTTGGTGGATGATTCTGTCTTTGTGGGTGTTTTCCCTGGCAGAATGGACCATGTCTTCTCTCGTCTTGTCTTGCTCCTTTACTTCTGTCTTCCATTTATTCCCTTGCCCGGGGTCCTCGCCATCTTCTGCACTCCTCTTCCCCCCTCCCCGGCCATCGAACTCGAATCCACCAACCCTTTTTCTCCCGATCACAACCTCTCCTCTCCTTTTCGCCACCGATCACTCGTATCTCGGAATTACCTACTCCCCCGCCAATGGATTCTCTTCGGGATGCATTAAAGGCTATCAGCGGATAGCCAAATTGTCTTGGCGCCTCTCTGTGTCTTTCTTGCTCGAGAACCCCCCCCCCCNNTTATCTCGAGTCTTGATAGGACCCCACTTCACTCCACCTCTCTTCGGGTCTGGATTTCGTCTTTTCTTCCTCTCTAGTCCTAGTCTGTGCCTCTTTTGGTCATCTCAGTTTCCTTTGTTTCTTTCGGTTGTGTTTGTGTTACGTTGGGATATTTGGGATGGGAAAACATGGTTGAAGGATAGGAATGGGCGTGGTTTCGTTTTTCTTCGTTGGGATCCTTCATTTTCGCCCTTTTTTTTCTGGGAGGGCATCCGGGCTTTTTTTTTTCACGGTTCTCGTTCTATGTTACGCTCTTCTTTTCTTTACTCTCCTGGTCCCTTTTCGGTTGCCGTTACGGCTTGTATCTCCCGTCTTGTCCGCTTTGCTTCTCATCTCATCGGTGTGTGTTTGTTTTCTGTTCTGCTCGGTCTACGGCTCTCGGGTGTCCTTTTCTCTTTTTCTGGTGTTTTTTTCTGTTCTCTCTAGTCAGTCCCTCGTTGTATGCTTTGCCTCCTATCTCCCAACCTTTTGGGTCGGTTTTGTTTCTCTTCGGTTGGGGTTCTGTGGGGGGGGAGTGAGTTTCGTTTGCCATTTCTCTGTTGCTTTAACGTCGAGAGATTCCCGACCGTTTTGGGACATCTGCTCTAAAACTTTCTCTTTTAAACCCCAGATTCTTATTAGAATTCCGGGTTCGTCGTGTTTCTTCACTCTTCATCCTCCCTCTCTCGTGTCTCCTGCTTACGTTTTTGGTTGAGACCTTGGTGTTCCGTCTAGAGTCTCTCGTGCGCCTGTGTCGAGTCTGTGCGTGTGTTTTCTGCTTTTTTTTTGGGGGGGGGGAGGGTCGCGCCCAATGTTTCGAAATCTTTGGCGGAACCCGAGACGCTGTGATGTCTTGGGTGCTGGTGTTTTCAGGTGACTGGCTCTTGCGGTCGGTTGTACTGGATGACTCGCATTCAAGACCGAAGGATGAGGTGTGAGAACAAAAGGTCTCCTAGATTTGGGTCTGATGCAGTCCGTTTATGTTTTGTGACAGATAAAGTATGTTCGGGGGTAACAGGAAGACCCCTTCTCAAAAGCGTTTGCGTGGATAAGAAAGGCGATATACATGCATATTGCTTTCTCCATTTATATTTGTGTGTCTTAGAAAAGAGGTCGATACCTGTGGCAGAGCGGTTGGTTTCCAATACAGAAGAACTATCACTGACATTCGTCCTTGCTCTGATATTTATGCATGATTCATTGACCTATGTGGGGTGGGTGATTAAGAACAGAACGAAAAGAAAACTCCTGACCGAGTCCAAAGAAAACGCCTGAAAAGAGAAATGAAGGTCGTAAAAGAAAAGAAAAGCAGAACACGCGCAGGGCCCAATCTAGTTGCGAGTACCAGCTAACCGCAGTACAGGATATAAAACATACAGTCTTTCTATTGTACATGAATAGCAAAACGAAGAGCAAAAGCAAAGGGTGAACAGAAGCAAAAGGCCACGAGGACTCGCGGCATGATCGCGCAGCCCACTCACTTAGGTGATGAACACCTTCTTCAGGTCTGCCGAGTCGAACACGTCTCCAGTGACGGGGTCCTTGACCGACTCGGGGCCCAAGCCCGACTTGCGGCTATTCAGCATCAAGCGGGCCGAGCCGCACACCTGGCCGTTGGGGAGGAGGACGAGGTCGTGTTCGACGAACGAGCACGAGTGGTGGGCGTACGGCACGAAGCGGGCAATCTCGTTGAGCTCGGTCGAGCACACGGGGCACAGCGACTGCTGGCCGACCGATGCGGGCGTGCCGACGGCGCGGTCGCGCTCGGCCGAGTGGCACGCGGGCGTCTTGAGGGCGGAGAGGCCCGGCGAGAGCGCGGTGTTGAGCAGCGGAACCAGCGGGATGCCGAGCAGCGTGTGGTAGGTCACGATGAAGGTGTTGGCTAGGCGCGCCCACCGGCCGCGGCTCCACAAATCCATCTTAAAGTTAGAGTGGGGCTGGCGCGGCGGTGCGGGCAGGGCGAGGAGGCCCGCGGCGGCTTGGACCTCGGCGCTGTGGGTGTCGGCGTACGGTACGATGTACTTGCGCGCGTGCAGGATGGCCTTGACCAGGCCGGAATCGGATTCTTCGCGGACGAGGAGCTCGATGAATTGCTGGAAGCGCAGGAGGAACTCCAGGTCGCTCTGTTTCGTTTGTAGTCTACGTTAGCAGGACGGTATAAAAATACAAAAAGAGAAGGAAATCTAAAAAAAAAAAAAAGCCTTACCTCCATCTTCCGCAACTCCTTCTTGTTCTCCTGACACCAAGCCAGCGCCTCAGTCACGCTCTCCGACAGCAGACTGCGCGAGATGCGGTGCATATTAGCGAAGATGTGGCCGTCAACCAGGTCCTCCAAGCCCGGCAGCGCCGCCATGGCACTGGCGCTGAGCAAGTACCCCTTCCGCAACATGTAGTCGGCCATCAGGCGATTGAGCCGGGTGCGGCTCCAGGCCTCGTAGCGCGGGTCGTCGTACGAGGGCACCGCGTACAGGTCGTCCAGGTGGGCCACGCGCGCGGCGAGCTGGCGGTGCAGACTGGCCTCTTCGGCGGCGTGGCCGTCGAGGCGGCGCCGCAGGGCCTGCGCCTGTGCGATCATGTCGTCGAGCGCGCGCACGGCGTCGGCCGGCCCCGCGCGGCTGTTCAGGCTGCCGGTGGCGGCATCTTTGAGGAGCGTCTTGAGCGCGGCGTTCTCCTTCTCGACGGCGAAGTGCGCGCCGCGGAAGTTGTTGCGGAGCTGCTCGTACGGCACGCGCAGCAGCGGCTGTTCGAGGAGCGTGTGGTCGGCGTGTTTGAGGGTGGGGTTTGCGGCGTCGGCCATGGTGGCAGTGGTGGTTGGCACCTTGGGGAGGGGGGGAGCAGGTGGTTGTTTTTTGGTGGTCGGGGCAGGTCCCCGTTCAAGGCGACTGAAGCTCCGTGTGCTGTCCGCTGGGTACCGGAGCCGATCGGAGTTGGTGGGGGTGTCACACCCGAGTTTCGGAGATGGGTCGGAGGAAGGAGGTGGATAGCAACGAGAGAACAGATAGAACGTAGAGGTGAAAGCACCAAGTAATAAGAAGTAGACTCTGGTGCTATGTTAAAGTACGTACTGGCTGAAATGCAACAATGAGATACGTAGGAACAGGTCGTGAAGCATACACAAACGAGAGCATTGATAATGGTAAAATCTGGAAGTTGCAGATGTGAGGTTGATGAGAGGTTGAGTTCAGGCGGTAATTGGGCGGTGAGTGGCGGCTATTGGATTCTGCCGGGGCTCACCGCCACCGCCAACTGGTGAGAGCTGACGAGCTTGGAGGTGGAAGAGGAAGATTTATCTAGTAGAATTTGTAGGATAGGAGTGAAACTAGATTTACTGCTGGTATGGCCTTCTAGGTGGGCTTAGGGGGATAGTATAGCTGCTTTATTGAGGGCTGTCTTACTCTACTCCAGACATGAGTGTTAAGCATCCTTCTATCCATAGTTCCTGTACATTATGTAAGTGACGAGAGAAGAAGAGCAAAGCCAGAACCGACATAACCACACACTATTTTATAGACGACATGACACAAAGGATTGTTTTACTATATCTATCTATATTCTGAGCACATAAACCCCTCAAGCATAGCTAATCGTTACGACTGGAGTGCTCAAGACGTGAGATGACAGAATTCGGGCTCTCAACCCTAACCCTAAGACACAACTATCTCCAAATTTTCGGGTGCTCAGAAACTTGGAGAAGATGATGCCTTTGCGGATCTAAAACCTTGGCATGGTCAGCTGGCTGGCAATAGGCGAAATCGGGGCGGCATCAGAATCCACCATCTAACTGCGAGGTGTAACATGACATGATAAGAAGAGAGGGGTTCCCATCCGAGCCGATAACACGATGTCATGGAAGAGTGGATCGCATCGAGACCTGGGCAGCTCATCAGGGTTCATCTTTGCTCATTTTATTCCGTGAGGCTGCTTAGGGTTTCCTGGAACTTCCTGCCATCGTGTTTGTCCTGATATCCGGATTCCTTTTCTCGTTTGGCGAGAGATTCGGTCGAGAGCACCTGGATGTCCTCCATAGTTCCAGCAAAGCCGACCGAAAGTCTGCAGCTTGATGGAGCTGGCCGTCAAGGTGTCAAATGGTTGAAAAGTCGCTGAGATGGCGGGTGGTGACATGGGGCGTGCTGATTGGCTGCAGCTTCCGTGACGCTGCGTGAGTGGGGTGATCTGGCACACATGTCCTTTTGCCACCGAACACCAGTACAAAAGGTACTTTGCCATTCGGGTGTGCACGGGACTCATCATAACGTGACTCAGCAGCGATGTGCAGAGCCCGCCCACACAGCCAATCACAGCACGTACGGTGGCTGAGTCAGCGGGAATTTCCAGCCTTTTTGACCATTTCGGCCTCAGGCATCAGTGATCATTTTGTTTTTTTTTGTCTTAGGCCATTATGGCTTCACCATTTATAGCAGTGATTTCCCCCCAAAATTCTTGCACGTGTTCATCTTCTCCCGCTTCCTCGTGACTTTTTTCTTTCTTCCTCCTCTTCTCTTCTTCCCATTAAAACACTCGCCAGATCCCGTGAGTTGGAACTCGTGAGCTTTATTCGATTTCCACCCTCTTTCAACCACGTTCCTATTCCTTCAAATCAATTTGAAGAGATAATCGGCCTTTTAATTTCTTTTCTCGGTATTAAGGTACGTGATGTCTTTCTCGCTTTCTTTTGTTTCTTCCTCTTTCTTTTTTCTATCGTCATTCTTCCTTTTCGACTTTTGGTTGCAAATATCTGGCTTGTTGCTATTGAACCAGGGAAAAAAGGTTGAAGTCGACTAATTCGGACGTGTTGGCTTGCAGGAGAATCGACCTAGAAAAATAAAAATCCCAGACTGTTCAAACGCCAGATCACGAGATTTCCGCGCCAGCTTTGCTCCTTTCACGGTCACAGAAAACACGTGAGGAGTCAGTCTGTTATCGCCTCCAAAACCCCGTGATCTCGTTCTTTATCGCTCCACCCATCGACCTGGGGGAAACCAAACAAGGTGAGCAGCCAACCAAAATGACCAGGAATCACGGTGATGACGATGGCAATGGTGGTGACAATGGTGATGCTTGAGGTTGCTACGGCCGTATCTGCTTGCTTTTTCATGCTGCGATTCCACGTGCAGTTCGGCAACGGCCGGCGACCGGATAGCTACAGCCAAGCCACATTCGGCGCTTGATGCCGCGCCTTTCCTTTACAGAGGAGAGAGAAGCTCTCCCGAGCTCTCGGCTGCGGACTCTCGTATCGCCGTCGACGTGATCGGTGGCTTGCGCTGTTGCTGCCCGCATGCTGCTCACTGCTTACGGTCATAGCTGTGGCCGTTGAAGCTCCATCCTGTTTTCACGAACATTCACTGGCATCCCTCTTCTTAGGGTTATACCGTAACTGTCTACTAATCAGACCATCCCCCTATAGATCAATAACTCTCTATCCATTCCATCAACCATAATTCACCATGGCTGATGTCATTGATCCCGCTGTTGAGGCTACCTCGCCCGGCATCAAGAGAAAGCGTGGCCTTTCCGAGTCCATGAGCCCCATCGACCGCCGTTCTAAGCGCACTGCCCCGACTGCGGCCATGTCCGGAAACGATGTGCCCAACCTGAGCTTCATCGAGAGCGCCGTTGAGGCTGCTGCTGCCGCTGGCGATCTGAGTGCTCTCCAGCAGGCTACTGCCGTCTCCGAGAGCCATGCCGCCGACTCTGTGACCCAGACCGCTGCTGATGCCCACGCCGCCACCGAGGCTGCTACCGCTGCCGAGGTCGCAGCCACTGCCTCGAGCACTGCGGCCGCTGCCCTTGACTCTCTCTACCCCACCATCCCCACCCTCCACATTCCTGTTTCGACTGAGCAGCAGATGAGACTGGAGGCTGGCGAGAGCTCGTTCTCTGATATGAGCCACCTTGACGATTCGGCTCTGGCTGGCAGCTCGGCCCGCTCGGGCGATGGCACTTTCCGAAAGCCTGCCGTCGGATCGGCGGAGTGGCACAAGCTCCGCAAGGACAACCACAAGGAGGGTAAGTTATATGTGTCTAATCCAATCCCAGCTGCTTTGTAGTTCGCATATGCTAACAGGTGCACTGCTCATCTCTGTAGTCGAACGCCGCCGTCGCGAGACCATCAACGAGGGAATCAACGAGCTTGCCAAGATCGTCCCTGGCTGCGAGAAGAACAAGGGCTCGATCCTGCAGAAGGCCGTCCAGTTCATCCAGCAGCTGAAGACCAACGAGGCGTCCAACATCGAGAAGTGGACCCTCGAGAAGCTGCTGACCGAGCAGGCGATTGGGGCTCTTAGCCAGACGGCCGATAAGCTGCGTGCCGAGTGCGAGCGCCTGTACCGCGAGCTCGAGACGTACAAGCGGCTGTGCCAGTCGGCCGGAGTTGAGATCCCCGCCAAGGTTGAACTGTCGAATGCTGCGGCGAGCGCATCCACGCCCTAGGAGGCTTCCGTGGGTTTCGTCTCCGAGTTTGACCATGCCCGCGACAACCATCATGAGTTTGTTCGATCGCCGCTGGCCAGCGCGGAGCCTTTCCCCGCGCCGGTTGCCCCGACTGTTCAAGACCCCGTGCCTGGTCAGGAGGAGTATCTGGCCGTCCAGCCCCCTGTGACCGGCCCGGTGTATATGACTGTCGATCAGTACCTGCATGCTCTGCCATATCTGGGCGGTCAGCGATCTGCTCCCCACCAGGATTCCTCTCCCTACCCCGGCGGCCCTGGCTACTGGACTTAGACCATATGCCTTAACCCTGGATGTCCTTGACCGTTTTTCGTGGTCGTCTCTCTTAGGACCCAATCCCCTTTTTCTCTATTCACTCTTCCTCTAGCTTAGTCTTTTCTCTCTCTCTCTCTCTCTCTCTCTCTTCGCTCACTCTATCACCACTGCACTCTTTTCCTATTTGTGCGAATTCCAGCTAGTTGATAGTCTGTTTTCCTCCTTTTTTCTTTCTCCATCCTCTTCCCTTTCCCCCGTTTATTCCCCTTCTCGTTGATACGTGTGTGCGTTTTGAGTGGGAGCTACAGGTGACTTTTTTTGTTTTCTTTTTGAGTCTTTTCTTTCTGGCGTATCTAGGACTTGTAATTTTCTGGGAGGGGGTGGAATAACTGCGTCTCGGGGTCTCCTTTTCTGAGTATTTCCGGTTTTATTTTTGCTTTTTTTTCTAGTTTTGATATCAATGATTCAAGCAGTGCTGTTTTTCTTTTTCGATATCTTGGATCTATGAATACGGGCGGTTTGTCCACTGCGACGAAGACCTTTGTCGAATTATACGCTTTTCTCTCATCTCGTTTCATCTCATTTCGTCTTTTGGGCTTTTCTCGCGGAACCCTATGTACATGCTTGTGCTTCCCCCACTGATACACTGTCTCTGAGCCCGACCACGATGGTGAGTTGCTGTTGCGTGGGTATGGTGACATTGTGGGGAAGGACTTTTTGGGGCTCTGAGACAGGCTTGTGGATTCGATGCTTGAAGCTTTCCCTCATTCTGATCTCAGAGGGAGGACTTTGTGATCTTCCTTTGCAAGAGAGGACACACACACACACGCACATATCTGTTGCTGTGCTTCCATTTCTCTGGGGGTTACTGCTTCAGATCTGGCCTTAGGTCGCAGACACAACGGTCTGAGTTGAGCTTCCCATTTTGGGTGTCTGGCTCTTTGTGGACGAGTGGTCTGAATCGCCGGAAACATTAACGCACGCGACAGTTTGCATGGCGCGTGTACCACGCCAATTGCACTGCTTCATCGGACGTCCACCGGATCTCATCTCTGCACCAGGGAATCAAGCGCCGATGGGGGCCGATCGATAGCGATGGTTTTTGCTGTGGCCCCGGGACACACAAAGCAGCAAACGGAAGGGAACAGAGAGTGAAGAAAACCAGGACGGAACAGGGACGACGCCGGGACTGAAAGAGGAAACCAGAACGGTGGAGTGTGGGCGGTCCTACTCCCCCCAAACGTGTTGTTTGTGTGTCTTGATTGCTGGGACATGTCTCTGTGCTACACGGAGCGGAACGGACCACGTCGCTGCTTTTTCTTTTTCTCCTGCTTGTTTCCGTGTTCAGCAATATTCATCACGTTTGTGTGTCTGATGATGCACGTAACATGCTGCGGCTACCACGGCCAGTTGGACGCCGGAGTCACCACACGCCCCCCCCTCCCCCGGTTGTGGGACGCACAGAGGATGTGAGTGTGTCTGAGGCCGGATTCTCTCATGATACCGTCCAGATCGACTAACGAAACAACCTGCTTGTTAGTCCTTGTCTGGAGCCTCTCTCGTCCGGGCTATGTTGCAGCCAGGATACGCAATCATTGTGTGTGTGATTGGTGCTGTGGTTACGCTGGTCGTCATAACATACGTCTCCATAGCCGAGAACACGGGACGGAGCAAGCAGTTTGTCCGTGTCGATACAGCCACACCCCTTGCGGGCTTTCTGGGACGGAGGGTTTGGGTATGGCTGGCTACATATATATCCGATCCTGGTCTGCCGCTTGCACGGATACCTGCTGGCAAAACTCCCACTCGACATTTCCTGGCCAGTTTCTGCACCAGGTTGACCAGAGTTACTCATGCAAACAAGGGGAGAGAGTTGTCAATCCTCCTCCTAAAAACGAAAACGATTAGCTATTCAGACACACCTTGTATTAACTTCCGCTGCTCTTTTTGGCTCCCCATCAGAGCACCATGACCTGGTTCCGGCCCGGCTGCCCCGGCCCCACTCCGGGCCGCACCATCCACCGCCCCGGAGTCTGCCGGGTGCTGCTGCTCCTGCTCGCCAGCACGCTCTTCACCGCCCCAGCGCTCGGCTTCTTCCCCACAAGCTTCCGCGACGACCTGGCCGACCGGCCCGGCACGTCGCACGAGGCGATCACCGAAGCCGCCTTCATCGCGGCCGTTGAGCGGCACTTCCCGGCCGGTGTAGCCGCCATGGTGCAGCGCACCGGCGCCGCGCTGACGCAGTCGGCCGTGCAGGCCATGCGGGATATTGTGAACGCGGCCGTCGACGCCGACTTGCCGAGCTACGGCGGCGGCGAAGGCGACCGGCCGCGGCGGGCGACGGTCCTCGGCACCGCGGCGACGGCGGCGCGCCATTTCGACGACGAGCAGTTTGGCGAGGGCTTGGCGTTTGTTGCGCAGATGCGGGCGCTGGTCGCAAATAGTGTGGCCCGCGGACAGCTGGACGAGGCGCGGGTTGCGTTGGGGCATGTGTTGCATACGGTGCAGGATTTCTACGCGCATACGTACGTACCCCCTTTCCCCCTTCTTTTCTCTTTTCCCGTTCTTTCTTTTTCCTTTATTCCTCGTTTCTGGCGTGCATAACTTGTGGACACAAAAGAACTGATCTTCTGGGACGCAGAAACTGGGTTGAGCTCGGGTTCACCGACCCGGCCCCACTGGGCCGCATATATGCCATCCCCGGCACCGCTGGCCCGAACGAGCCGACCTGCGGAAACTGTTCTGATGCTGGCGGCCCGGGGATGCCAGCGCGGTGTCCGGATCCCGACTGCGGGATGGCTTCAGTGCCGGTGTCGGGACTCTTGACGTCTGGGTACATGCCCGATCAGTATGAGGGCGTGAAGCAGTACGGGAAGTGCCGTCATGGTAAGAAGCATAAAGCCTTGGGCATGCGGGTGTCGTGAGAAGTTCCTTGACTGACACAGCACCTTTGGTGCGTTCTAGGCGGCCAGTTTAATTCTGGAAACACCACAGCTACACGAGCGCGGTCGCTTGCATCGTTCGGAACCGGGATCAACAAGGACACCATGTCGTGTGTCTGGTCTCCGCGGTACATGTGGCACAACGACGCCGTGAGGCTTGCGCACATCGGATCCGCGCAGCTGATCGATGACATCATGGCCGATCTGTCATTGCCGACGGGCCGCTACGGCTCCTCCTCGCCCATCAGCCCGAACTCGCGCAAACGGGCGCTGCTGGGCCTGGGCATCGAATACGTCGTCGACAACAAGAACGGCACGAACTCGTCGTCGCCCGCCGGGCTGGGCCCGCACGACGGCGACGACGACCCCGCCACGAACCCGTTCCCGCGGCTGTCGCTGGTGACGCTGGTCACGTCGGCCGCCGACGCCCCGCAGACCACCGACGGCCGCTACCCGTTCCCCGTCGACGCCAACATGACGCTGCTGCAGATCTCGATGAGCTGCGAGGGCTGCTTCATGCACCTGCTGCCGCCAAACTCGTCGGTGCCCGCCGGCGAGGACATTGAGTATACCGAGGAGCCGCCGGTGTTCCGTGCGACCATTCGCCAGCCGCAGCGCGGCCGCTGGACCGCGCACATCCCCGACCCGGCGCAGAACTTCTCGCTGACTGTGCGTGGGTCGTCGCCGCTCATGCTGGCCGACTTTTTGATGACTCGCAAGACCGGTCGGCCGGGCCACGACGGGTACTTCAGTCTGGGGCTGAACCCGCCGCGTGGGGTTGCGCTGGGCGTGTCGGCGCGGCTGTACGGCCCAACCACCGCGACCAACCCTAACACTACTGATACTGTCGCTAGTGCTAGTGGGAGCGGTGGTGGTGGCACGAGCTTCATTGCTGACAACCTGCAGGCGCAAAAGTGGTCGCTGCGGGATGTGCGGGTTGGTGATGAGAGCCTGGGCAAGACGTACGAGCTGGACTTGGCGGCCGGGCCAGGTTCGCCCGGGTTTCCGGGGCGGCACGCGTTCTTCGGCATGGTTACACTCCCACCGGGTGATTCACTGGAGACGCTGTATGGGTGTGTGGAGGGCGTGGACGGGGCCGGAATGCCGTTCCAGCGGATGTACGAGACCGAGTTCCGCCCGATTTCGCCGCGGCCGGGGTATCCTCCTTCGAAGAAGCGCAAGTTTGTGGGGGGTGGACCGGCTGTTCAGCAAAAGGGGGGGATTATTGTGGGAGGTCGCAGGGGGAAAAGTGACAAGGCGAAGAGAGACGACTTCGACGCCACCACGGTCTCTGGAGGTGGGAGAATCATCTTCGAGACGTCGTCGTGGAGTGGCTGGGCGAACGAGACGACCTCCACATCAACTTCAACGCCCGACTGGCCGATCATCATTCCCGGTCCGACCGCAACGGGAACGGGCGGACTGCCGTCAACAGAGACACTGGCTCCGACAGGCACGTACCCCAACTCGACGAGCAGCGAGTCCTCATCACGGCCCACAACGAACTCGACCACGACGTCGTGGTCGTCTTCGACGTCGGAGTGCACCCAGCCGCCCGCAACCGCGACCGTCACGCAGACTGTCCCCGTCACGGTGACAGAAACCTACGTGCTCACCGTGACCTCGACCAGCTACAGAGTGATCGTCACCACAGTCACAGTGTCCCCGCCGCAGCCATCGACCACCGAAACATCGACAAGTACAACCTCAACGGTGGTATGGACGGAGCCGCCGTGCGGCGGGGGCGGCTACGGCAGCAGCTGCCGGCCGTACCCGGAGCCAGAGCCGTCATCGGGGGCTTTGACGTACTTTCCAACAACCTCAACAACTACAACTACAACCTCAACTACAACCACGCCGTACGAGGATCCAGACTGGCCGTGGCCCGGGTGGCGCACGTCGTCGACTCTGGATCCAAGCTCGGTTGACGACGACCCGCTCACCTCGACGGTGATGGCCATCCCGTTCCTGCCGCCGGCCCCGCCGTTCCCAACGCACGGCCACGTCCCACCACGGCCGCCGCCGCCGCCGCCGGGGCCAGAGAGTGACGTGACCACAGAGCTCACCCGGTTGGTGCCGGAGCCCACCGACGCGCCGTTTCCACAGGACCCGGACGTGACGAGCGTGGACGATGAGATGTGGCCGACGGCGAGCGAGATTGCGGAAGCGTCGGTGCAGGCTGTGGAGAGTGCGCCGCCGTACCAGCAGAGCGGGCGGCCGGCGTCCCTCGGGGTGCAGAGTGGTGGGGTGGAGAGACCTCGCGTTGGGCACCTGGTGGTGGTTGTGGTGGCGGCTTGGGGTGTGTGGATGGTAAGAGCTGGTGATATCTAGAGAGAGGGAGAGGGAGAGACGGCATGAAATCACGAGAGAGAGAGAGAAGGCAAGGCAGATATATTCGTATTGTTGTTGAAGTACTCAGAAATGCCATGTGAACTACTACCTATGCGACGCAAATGAAAACCAAGAGCAAAAGATCAAAAAGGGTATATGACAGGCAGATATGTACCATCTCCCAGGAAACCCCAATCCCATGAACAAGAAAGCAGAAACTCGGATTATACACTTACAACCCATCGGACACGCTTACACCGACGGCTTCTCGGAGGCAACAGTGAACACATTCGGCTCGCCCGCCGCCAGCCGGAGCAGCTCGCGCTCGTAGGGCCCAAGCCGCTCCTCGACGAGGGTGCGCTGCGGCGGGGTGGTCTTCTGCGGGCCGGCGTACTCCCACACCCAGCGGGCCTTGCCGGCCTCGGCGGTGGTGGGGTCGGGCTCGGCGGCGCACTCGGCCGGCTCCCAGGACGGGTGGGGCGGGATCGGGTCGGCGAACGAGG